>CAWUFW010002008.1:1927500-2457896 GCA_963921515.1 Calotriton arnoldi
CTCCTGATAGAGAAATCGAATTTTCTGTGCCTGCCAAGGTGCAAGAAGGCAAACAGACATCATTTACACTTGAAACTCACAATGTCCGAGCCTGCGTCATTTGCCTTTTGGAGAAAAGCTCCTTCGGTACCACCATTCTCGGACACTTTCCTAACACTCTGGCCAGCAACTTGATCCGCTCTTTGTCCCTGTATTGCAGCCACTTCGTCCTTGGAGTGCAGCCACACATTATAATGTTTGCAAAGAAGAAGGCGGCTTGTAGCACTTTCAGGCCAGCTTACCTTGGCAAATGGTAGTGCAGAGTGGCTTTAGGTCAAACCTATCACTGTTTTCCTGTTTTCAGGCGGACTCGTATTTTATTGCTTTTAGGCCGTAAATCAGACAATTAAGTTCTTACTTGATTCACTAAATGGTTCTGTGGAATTGTAGGGCTGGTTCTCGTTTAGTTCTCATTGTTGTTCTTACTTCTTGGGCATTCGCAGGGACATTTTTAAATCATTTCATGGCTCTGTCACCATCTATTTTTGAAATATTTTATTATCAGCAGCCATTAACAGAACTTGTGCTTGCCATGTGTGTCTAAAGTGCTCGTAAAAAAAAGCCAAAGGCCATCTTGATGAATAATAAGGCAACAAAGAAAGGTTTTCTGCTGTTTGCTTTCTCTTCCTTTTTTTAATTTAACCAAATGATCTCTCATTTGCAGCCTCATGTAAACTGTTTGAGAGTTGCAAGTGTTATTATCGGGTTAATTAATCACTTTGAGGTTAATCCCATTGATCAATCAGTGGCCGTTTAGATTAATTTCTGGTTTTTATCGTTCTAATTATTCTTACACAAATCTAGGGGCATATTAGCAAGACCGGCGATAAAATTATCGCCGTTTTAGCGGCAGGAAACTGCCGCTAAAACGGCGATAATGGGCTTGCTAATATGCGTTATGGAATTCAATAGAAGCCCAGGTTAGATGTCCTGCACATCTAACCTGGGCTTCTATTGAATTCTATAACGCATATTAGCAAGCCCATTATCGCCGTTTTAGCGGCAGTTTCCTGCCGCTAAAACGGCGATAATTTTAACGTGGGTCTTGCTAATATGCCCCTAAGTTTTTACATAGGCTATCATAAGCAGGCGCGGATGGCACAGGTAAGAGCAGTGAGGCGCGGCGGGGTGGGGGTGCGAAGAAGTCGACCAACGACGGGATATGTAAAATGAAATAAAAAAATTAATAAAACCACTTACCTTGCGTTCGCCGCATCGCCGAGTCAGCGATTTGGCGAGCGCAAGGAAAGTGGTTTTATTTTTTTTTCATTTAATTTTACCTATACTGTTGTCTGCTGACTTTGCATGCAAAAATATACATGTTTATATTCTGCAGCACAATCTATAACTATCTCCACAGTGAAAATGCTTTTCATTGAGAAGAAAACTCTTAAGCTACATCCGGGGTGTTTGTCCATTTTGCAGCTGTATCGAAGGTTTATGGGTCGCAGAGACTTGTGTGAATGTCACAAAAAAATTGTTCAGAAACACACAGGTCCTTGCCATCCTGTGAGGTCCACTTCGCATCCACTCTCCACTGTTGCTCATAGTTTCACTCACACAGAAATTTAAATGAGAGTAAATCCAGGTACCAGTACTAAGCATCTTTTCTGAATTAGGAAATTGGTTTTGTACTCCTAAATAATGCTATTTGTCTGTCAAAGGGCCCGATTCCGATGCGGTTTGGAAATCTTCTCGACTGAATCGTTTGGGAATGGTTTCCGACCAACTTGTATTGGGAGAGTCCGACCGACCGATTACAATGCATCCGGATGCTTCCAGATACAATTTGGTTGGACTCCCATTGACTTCAATGGGAGCCTATGTTCCGACCGAATGCATAGGCTCCCATTGAAGAAAGGGGTGGCTGGGGAAAAACAGGCACCCTGTGGTGGGCACCCCCTGGTGCCTGCCACACTGTGCATGGCTGGTAAAGGGGGACCCATTGGTACCCCACGGGCCCGATTAGGAAGGCTCCGGGTGCAGGGGGCCCGTAGAGTGTGATTCCGACTGCCAATTTGAGTCGGACGGCACGATTCAAAAAGGCTGTCCGAAACCAGCATCGTTCGGAAACGCGGCCCGTAGAGACTTACGATTCTGCTCTGTACGGTTCGGTCATTCCGAATGCCGTCGGGTTCAGATTGGGATATTCCTAACGCCTAACTCGCATCGTACTCGGTCGGTCGGAAACCTTTCCAATTCAGTCGGAAAGACACCTTCCAGATCCGATTTGGACGGAGCAAATGCCGTTAGGAGGCATCGCAATCGGGCCCTAAGTCTTACTTTTAGCTGTAAATATCGTGTGAATCAGGCCTCTTAGTGTTCATTAACTCACTCAACTGTGTGTAAAGTTGGTCTACATCTTATCTTTCAGAGTACATTGCAAATGAGTGAAAATGTAGGGCACTCAAAGTGCGGCATGCTGCTGAGGGAAGCTTCCAGGAGCTGTACATGGTAGCAGTTGGTTGATAAAAAGAAGACAATTTCTTAAGGAAAAGCCTGCAAGAAGAACCAGTGAAGACAGCTCAGTGGAGTCATTTCTCTGCTTTAAAGAGATCAGTGTTTTACTGAAGATCACGGACAAATCCAATTGTTAACATGGTGAAATCGCCAGTGAAGGAAGTGACCTGATTAGGGCCACCTGGGTCACTCACGACCTCCTCTCAGCCTTCCAAGTAATGAAGAGTCGGTTACGCAGTAGAGAATACAAACCAAAGTTTTTTATTCTAAATTGTGCTGCAGCGGAGTCCAGTCTGACTAGCCTCCTAAGATGCTACCGAGGGGACTGACCTCCAAACATTTGGTATCATGGGATAAACCTTCCAACACCTCTCAAAACCCCGCCCCTAATGGAAAAGTACTGCTTGGGCACAGAGGCTTACAAAGGAGGCACTGAGAGATGAGCTAACACCTGCAGTATGGGTACAGACTTCCAAGGCGTCTTACTCGATCTCAGCTCTCTCTAGTATGGGAGCATAGCTATGTCCGATGATAGGAATGCAGAGCTGACTAAACTATTCTCTTCGTACATCTGGGTTCCGACCTTGGATGAGATACGAGAACCTTTCTGAACAGCAGCTTCTGCTGAGGCAAGCAGAGAGCGGGGGCACAGAGACCAGGAATTGTTCACAGCACAACAGGGCTAGTGCGAGAGAGAAAATGGCGTCTCAGATGCTAACTTAGGCCTACACTTCTCTACAGTAGCCGGGCACATGCACAATAGAAATCACGATTATATGACATAGCTACATGAATGCTAACACAACACCACATATATCATGGAAGATGGGAGGGGGAGACTTTTCGATTCTAACAGACCCTCCTTTTAGCATTCATTGCTAAGTCTTTATTGGTGCTATCAGGTTAGGGTCTTTACAATTCTAATGGAAGGGAAGGCAGAATGGCATATATATAGCAGTGGATCATTGGGGCAATCATTAGCAATATTGAACAGGTACACATATCAATATTCAAAAATGCCTTTGTCAATTGACATTAAATCTTGAACAGCCTGTACCATCATGACAGAATTTTTATCCTTTTGTCCTTGAACTCCAAGCCTGGGTATTATCTTCTGCATACAATAAGAACAACAGGCAGGAAGGCAATTGATGCACAGGCAACAGGTGAATATCACACCGGCAATGGCCACTAAAAATAGGAGTATTTTCCAGCCCCATGTCGTTAACAGACCCCAAAACCACCCAGATAAGGACCATTTACCATTCTCCTGATGTATGTCAGATGCTAATCTATGTAACTTTTGTATAGCTGCATATACATTCGGGGCGTGATCTGGTATGTACACACAGCAACTACTACCAATGACGCGACAGGCCCCACCCCGATCAGCAAGGATGACGTCTAACACCATCCTGTTTTGAAGGGCAACGACTCTCGTGGCCTGGAGCTCAGCTGTGAGGTTGGTCAGTATTCCTGCAGTAGTGTTAATGACTCCCTCTACCACCCTTGTGAGTCGGCGTATACTACGGCTGTTGTGCATGGGGCCCCAAAAGCGCAGAATACCCTTCATGGTGTCTGTAAATTGCTGCAAGGTAGTGTCAGTCTGGTCAATATCCTTTGTGTCAGGAACCCACCTTACTTGAGTTAAGTGCACACTCCTGCGCCGTAATCTGTGGTCTCTATGATAATTGGAAGGTGCAATATACACTGGGGGCAAGAGAAAGGACACATAGCAAAAACCAGACCACCCCCGAGGAAGCCATATGTAAGCCTGGGACCCACAGACGAAGTACACGTTGTGGGGCAGAAGCAATGGCGGACTACTGGTGGTGTTCAAATCATAAGTGTAATTACAAATACTCTCTCCCACCGGGACCTTTCCAAACCCTCGGACACAAAAACTGGTGGTGGTGTTAATCACTGGTACCGGTCTAGCCTTATCTTGAGTAATATTGTCAGGCTCCTCCTTCCAGAATCCTCGGAGTGGTGTCGATGCTCTATGGGGGCCCACCTCTCGACAAACCCAAGTCTGGAAAATAATACTCACAGACTGTTGGGAACATCAAGCGAGGGAAGGAAAGGGTAGGAACAGCTGGGAGGGAGATCTGAGGAGGACACAAGAACGCAATCAGAAAATATACTCCTTTCCTTCTAAGCTATAGTGAAAAAACAACATCCCCATCTCTCAATTCCATTAAGTCACACACACCCTACCTGAAATAATAAAGATGTGAGTGAGCGATGCCAGAAGAGAGCAGGGTGGTTGCGAATTCCTCAACCTGAAGCTACTGAAATAAAAAGGAACATACTGTTGTACACAAATCCAGTCTCGTGGAATACTGTATTTAAAGCAGGCTAAGGAAACCCATGTAACACCTACCAATAACAATATGAAGTTTAGGCCAAAATTGCACAACACGTGAGAACTGCACCCCCCTTCGTGAACACTCTCTCTTCTGGGAAATAAAAGAACAAAGAACAACCAATGGTGAAATCGAAAATGGAGGGCCAAGAATACAATAACAGTCTTGCACAATGCCCAAAAGAAGTAAGCCCAGGTACGTTAATACTTCACCATATCCTTGGCGAAGAAGAAATGAACCACCAAGTAAATGCCTGTCCCATCCGTTTGGAATAAACAATGGTAATCAAAAATGTCTAGGCGTGTACGTTATAACTGAAATAAATGAGGTCGAATTAGAGACGCCTCATTAGCATATTCCCCGCATGAAACCGGGTTGGTTTCTGCCAACAGGGAATATATAGAGGGCCGATAATGCCCAAGGGTCTGTAAATCCTCCTCTGCAAGAGACCGCTAAAGCTGATCTCGTCCAACAGAGGAGGAGTTCCGGGAGGAGTGACGAGGAAAGGAGCCCTCTTCCTCTCACTCAGGTAGCGCGGTACAGAGGACCGTGCATCCGCACTCTTACCACTACTTTGATCCGAAGTTCAATAGGAGAAGTCTGAATCACAGCAACCATCAGGATAATCGGCAGCGTTTCTGTTCGTCTGCCGCCCTTTACCCTGCCTCCGACGTCATATCTTGATTACGTGTAACGTGACGTCACTCTGCATGCCGGGAATTGTAGTTCTGTGACACCCCGTACTTCCTGGTTCACGCAATAGAGTCAGCCAGCGTGTAACCGGAAATTTAGATCCTGACAAATATTACGTAACTGGAAGGACCTAAAATATTCAGTGACGTTAAAGTCTTGAAAATCGGTCATCTCTTCTAGAAGCCATGTTACATTTTTCTTCCTTTCATACACATTCATGCATGCTGCGGGATGAAGAGTGTCAGCTGCCCCATTCTGTCCCGGGGTATATCCTTGGTGTGTTGCTATATAACCCAGTACAGTCTCATAATCAAGGTACGTCATATTCATCGCATCTGAATGATAATGGATATATACCATAGTGAACAACTGGAACCAGGCTTCACAGCTGGCTAGATAAGAGAGGGGCAAGGACAACAACAGATCATTTTTGTGCATTACAGAGGAGAGTAAACCACAAACCCAACAATCAGTGACATTGGTGGTATGGTGGGCCTGATGGAGCATTTGTAGGAAGACGTTATCTACATAGGTCTGCCTATGTCTTTCCTTATGCAGGGCTAGGGTGACGAAGACATGCTCGGGGGGAGCTGTAGCTGTTGCAATCAGGGTGTGTACAGGATGTCTTTGTTCTAAAAACCATAGGATGCCTAACACTGCCACCAAAGCTATAAAAACTATTACTAGGAACACTATCTTAGTCTTAGTGGGCCAGCTCGACCAAATGGGGCTATGTTGGTCAGGACGACATCCCTCTAATGGCTGTTCCTCTTCCATAACTATACGACCAAAGGGGTACATTTTCATCTATCAAACTACCAGGGGAGAGTCTGTGCTATGGAGCCAGGTATACAGGGGAAAAAAGAAAAATAGTCTCTTAGTGTCCATTATCAGTGGTGCTAATGAGCACTTCAGAAGAAAAAAAAGGAACAATAGTCTCTCAGTATCTCTCAACGGTGGTGCTAATGAGCACGTCACGGTGGGACTGCACAATCACAACCCTTACTGTCTCTTCGCTCAGGATAGGGCGACTTCCTTCCTTGGAAAGCACCCCCCACTTATCCTGTCCAATGTCTCAGACCGTGCACCAATCTCTCTGTCCCTAAACTATTGTTGGTACCATAAGCAGAGTACACGAGCCCTATTCTTCATCCAGAGGTCCAACCCTACTAACCTGACTGTCCCTCGGGTGCACTGTCCCTTCGCCGGGGACGCAAATTGTATCGAGCCACTCCTGGCACTGACTCGTCTCGGAAAAGGACCTTAAACTCAGGGGAGTCAGTGGACTAGGACTCCTGTTCCTGTGGACCAGATGGAGGAGAGACCTGGGCAGCCTTTATTTCTGGAGGCACCGCCTCGTTCAAAGCAGCATCATTCTCCTCTTCCGTCTGTGCCCAGGTCAGCCGGGCGTCAGAAAAGGGGATGAAATGAGGGACCTTCTCCGTTTTGTGGTCCCCAATCCTCTCGCGGACCCACTGGTCGTAGGGAAGAGGGAGGGGGACCTGCTAACAATGGGAGGTATGAATCCAGTTCTTCCGTCCCTCCACCTTCACTGCGGTCCTTGTTGCGAGGAGGACCAGTAGATGCCCCCTCCAACGTGGCTCCAAGCATCCTCACCTCTGATAGTTAAGGACCAGCACATACGTTCCGGGCTGGATGCCGTGCCCCGGCCCCTCATGTATTGGTGGCAGTGCCTCGTGGACCTGTTGATGAATAGAACGCAAATTTTTAGTTAGCTCATAAAGGTAATCCACAAGCAACGGGTATTCAATATCAGAGAAATGGCGCGGGCGGGGTACACCCCACACATTCGCGGGGCGGCCAAAGACCACCTCGTGTGAGGATAACCCCGTTCTGGAATGCGCTGTCACTCTAGTGGATAGTAGGGCAAGGGGTAGTGCATCCGGCCATTGCAACCCTGTGCTCTCCCTGATCTTAGCCATCTTCAACTTGAGAGTACCATTGTACTTCTCAACCAAACCAGCCGACTGGGGGTGGTTTGCTGCATGGAACTTTTGCTTAATATGCAGGCCGTTGCATACCAGCTGAATCACTTTTGCATTAAAGTGACTTCCATTGTCACTCCAAATCAAACGGGGCAAGCCGAAGCGCAGGAAGAAATTCTTCAATAGGACTTTCGCCGTCGCCATGGCTGTGTTCTATTTAGTGGGGTAAGCCTCAATCCATTTACTGAATGCACAAATGACCACCAGCACGTACTTCAAGTTGTTAACCCGTTCCATTTCGATGTAATCCATCTGGAGAACCTCGAAAGGGAAAGAGGGGGGTGCAAAATTACCAGGAGGTGTAGGGGTGCCTTTCCCTGGATTATGTATCAGGCAAACCATGCAATTCTTCACTAGATAGGCCGCTACCTTAGAGATGTTATCATTTTGCTATACGGGGTCCAATAGCTTACATATCCCCCATGCACTAATGTGAGCTGGACCATGAGCCATCGTAGCTACAGGTAATACGTATGCATCTGGTAACATCCATCTCTGCTTTTCCGATTTATTGGTCCAGCACCCATCCTCATCTAGGCGCCCCATACTCTCCTGCCACATTGCCAGCTCCTCAACTGTTGCCTCACTT
Organism: Calotriton arnoldi; assembly: GCA_963921515.1. Lineage (NCBI taxonomy): Eukaryota > Metazoa > Chordata > Amphibia > Caudata > Salamandridae > Calotriton > Calotriton arnoldi. Next base: position 1,935,654 of record CAWUFW010002008.1, read on the forward strand.
TGAATCTCCTTCACATTTTCTAATGTGTCCTCAAACATCCCACCCTCAAGTACTCATCGAGCTGGCCCTGCCACAAACATCCTCTTGATCTTGGATCTAGCTGTCTCTTTAGCTGTTTGGTCTGCAAACGCATTTCCCCTCCCTACATCATCAGTGATCTTTTTATGGGCACTACACTTCACTATCGCCAGTCTTTTGGGAAGCGCTAGGGCTGACAGGAGCCTATGTATCAGAGGGCCATGCTGTATCCTTGCGCTGTGTGAGGTCAGGAATTCCCTCTCCGCCCAGAGCCGCCCAAAATTATGGGCGACTCCGAACGCATATTGACTGTCAGTATAAATATTGACAGCCAATCCCTCACTTAGCTCACAAGCTCCGCAGCTTGTGCCGATTGGTAGGGAACACGTGATGTCTCAACTACAGTACGCAGCGTAGTAATAGCATACGCTGCAGTGGTGGTGCCATCTGACAGTTTGAAACAAGAGCCATCAACATATAGTTCCCCTTGTGGGTCAAATAAGGGAACGTCAGTCAGGTCTACCCGTCCCTTTGTCTCTTCTTCCATCCGGTATAGACAATCATGGACATCTGTGTCCCCATTGTCCGAAGGGAGGGGTAGTAACGTGGCCTGGTTCAGAGTGGCTCATCGTTTGATTGTAATGGGTGGTGCAAACAATGTTAATTCATAACCAGTCAGACGAGCACTGGTGAGGTGCTGCGTCTTTGTCTTATTCGAAAGTGTGTCCACAGCATGGGGTACCATTACTGTGAGGTCAGTGTTGAGGACGAGCCCTGCCGATTGTCGAATAGAGACAGCCAAGGCCGTGGCAGCTCTTAAACAGTTCGGAAGGGCTCTGGCGACAGCGTCAAGAAGAGCAGAGAAATAAGCACACGGCTTCTGCTTACCTCCAAAGGCCTGTGTTAACACCGAAAGCGCACACCCAGCATACAACACGAAAGACTTCTGATAGTCAGGGGTACCAAGCACAGGCGCAGAGCAAAGTGCAACCTTTAATTGCTCAAAAGCTTGCTGGCATTCATGCATCCAGGTAAAGGCTCATGAACATCTTTAGTGGTTAGGTAAAGAAGGGGTTTCGTTAGTAAGGAGTAACCGGGAATCCAGTGGCGACAATACGAGGTGATGCCTATGAAAGTACGCACGTCTCTCTGAGTCTTGGGGACAGGCATCTTAACAATGGCATCAACTCGTTCAGGTGTTAGCCTCCTTCCCTCCTTCGACAGTAGGCGACCTAAATAGGTCACCTCCTGTCGACAATATTGAAATTTGGAAAGGGACACTTTATGTCCATGTTGTGCCAAATGTAACAGCAATTTGACTGTGGCTTCTTTGCAACCCTCTTCAGTATCGGAGGCTACCAACAGGTCGTCCACATAGTGCAATAATACATTACCTGGAGGAAGAGAGAGGGAATCAAATTGACCCTTCAGGAGTTGACTATATATGCTAGGACTTTCAGTATACCCCTGGGGAGCACGACAGAATTGAAAACTCCGGCCCGCTATGTTAAATCCAAAAAGGTGCCGGCTATTTGGGTGAATTGGAATGCTAAAGAAAGCATTTTTCAAATCAATCACGGAAAAGAATTTGGCTGTGAAAGGAATCATTGTCAAAAGAGCAGTGATATCGGGGACCACCGGAAACTGAGGGACCACTATTTTGTTAACCTCCCGCAAATCAATTACAAAATGATAGACATCAGGATGCGCATCAGCAGAGTCAGAGGGTGTCTTTTTGAGGATGGGAAGAATAGGGCTGTTACACACAGTTGCAGCTGTCTCTTCAACCACCCCTGATTTGATCAAATCCTGTATAATCCACAGCAAAGCCCATTCTCCCGCCTGCGGTATTTTGTACTGGGGAATACAAGGTAGCATGGCATTGTCTTTTATCGTAATAGATATCAGTGGTATCTGCAACAACCCCACATCCGTATCTCCTGTTGCCCACAACGTGGGCGGCACATCCTTGAATTCAGCAGGAAGAGGTGCGTCTTTCGAAAAACACTGTTTGGTACTGGCCACATCATATAAACCTGGCCTATTGTCATATAAACACCATCCAGAGAACATGAAATCTTAGCATGCAACTTCTTCAGCAAATCTAATCCCATGAGATTTTCGCCACAATTTGCGGTCAACAGAAAGGGCGAGTCCACAGTGAAAGGGCCAATGGTTAAAGCAAGAGGTTCAGAGATGGGGCTCACAACCGGTATGCCTGAAAACCCTACCAAAACATTGTTATGGCCAGACAGCGCTGCCCCGGGGACCAGTGAACGAGAAACAAAGCTATTCATTGCACCTGTATCCACCAGAAACTTCTTAGCCGAACCATGCAGATCCGCCTTGACATAAGGACCACGCTGGACGCCGCCCTCCACTGACAAATCCTGTCCACTAAAGTCCCAAAACACCCCTTCAAACCGAGTAGAAAAATCTGACACACTTTCATCCTTCTTCTGTCGACATGCCGCTAACTTATCCCAATCTACTCGTCTGGGTGGGATGAGAGAATGCATGTAAGTAATCATACGACCCGGCAAAGCCAATATCTCAGCTCTAGGCTTTTCGCCAGGCTTCCGCTCATTATCCCATGCCCTAATCGCATTCCAAGTGCCACCTAACTCCGCAACATGATCCTGCGTGTGTACCTGTCGCCATATATCCACCGGTACCAACAACCCGAAAAACATCTCAACATCGGCCAGTGTCATCCCCGTCGATGAAGCGGCCTCTGTTAATTCTTTAGAATATGCTGTGGGATTTTTCCTAGGGTCCGGTAACTGACTTTTAAGGGCAAGTACCTCACTCCTTTTCCATGGAGTGTAAACCCATTGCTCCTGAAAGCGAGCCTCCACCCGTGGCTGGACTATAATATCCTGCTCTGGAATCTCAGGATGAAAAATAGGATGAACCTCCCTCATTGGGAATTGGGACACTGTCGTCGGCGTTTTCTGGTGCAACCTGCCCCGGTACCCAATCATCGTCGCCACATTGCTGAAAACGCCGTTAGGGGCCATATCAGCAGCATATACACGATCTCGAATGTCATAAATTATCTGGGGTGCTACACCACCAAAACGCTGCTCCCACAACGCAATCAATGTAGCCGACATGTGCTTGAGGGCATGCTGCTCCACAAACGGCTCGAAATCCTTCAACACACTCCACACATCCTCTACACTGTAGATCGGACTCCGTGCCCACTGCGCAGCCTGATTAGCGACCATCTGCTTTTCCTCGTTCCCCACATCAGATCGAATCAGCACTCGCCCCATTCGTTCCCGTGCCGCAGCCCAATTCCCCTCATCCATCCCACGCACCGGTGTTCCAGCTACTAACGAAGCTGGGGACGAGATGTCTGGGAAAGACACAATAGATGAAGGAACAGGCACCAATGCGAGCAAAGATTGCGTTGAAGGTGTAAGAGAAGGGGGGAAAACAGGAGCGGGGACAGCTGATACAGCTGAAGGGCCCACAGCTACTGCACTCGCAGCTTGCGAAGCCAAGGGGGAAACAGGCGGGGCTGTCGCAGTAGCAGCTGGATCAGAGACAGCAGAGTCAGATAGAGAAACAAGAGGCACAGCAGGCTGAGATGCTGGAACAACAGGGTATATCCTTTGCGGGGCATAGGGAGGCGGGGGCCTGGGGTCCAATAGTTCATCCACAATGCATCCCCCTCCTCATGAGCAACATAGGACTTATCACATTGTAGTCGTAACTTCCTATCAGCACTCTCAATACCCTTTTCTACTTTATCCCTATCATAGGCTACTGCTTTCTGAGTGATCGTTTGCATTTTCCGTCTCCGGGCCTCTTTCTCTGCCCGCATGCGTCGCTGCCTAGCTTCCTTTTGCCATACCTGAAGGGAATCAAACATCGACTGCCTACTTCTCCTGGCAAATAATTTATCTTGCAGATAATTCAATTTCTGTTCGTCGGTGGCCATTGAAGCTCGGCATTGTCCCTCGTATATTTGTGCCATAATTTACTAAACATAATAGGGCCAAGGCCATGCTTCACATACATATCAAAATTCGGGGTGCCTTCCGGAGGCGCAGTTTGCCTCTCCTCCAACCGAGCCTCCGCAGAGCAACAGCGGCACCCCACACACCACAATTTACTTAAACAAGGCATCTTAACAACAGACACATACACTACTCGCACAACTGAACGACACACCAAACAAGGGTAAGACAAAACAAGACAGTCTGAAGACTGTACCAAAACAAGACAGTCCGAAGACTGTACCAAAACAAGACAGTCCGAAGACTGTACCAAAACAAGACAGTCCGAAGACTGTACCAAAACAAGAAGGCAGGCTCTAGCCCCAGGCCTTTTCAAGAGTAAACCAAATTCAGCAGGTGGCCTGGCAGAGCGTTCGCAACACTCTGTACCTCAAGGGTCCACAGACCCACCAAGTTCGAACAAGCCAAGAATGGTTCTCAGACCATATTCAAGATACCGAGAGACAAGACAAACTCACCTGGTGCACACAGGTCGAGCAAAGTTATTCTCCACTGCCGACTCTTCGGACCAAACGGTCAAATCCAAGGGTTTCACCTTTTCAGGGCCCCAGCTGGGTGACCACTGGACGAGGCACCGCCCGATCAGACGGGCGGGGCAGCTGCCAGAACTAGGCTCAATCGTGTGGGGTACCCCGATCCGCCCATCCGACCGGACGCGACCCCGACCGCCACACCCAGTCGCGGGTGAGGATGGGTCACCTGGTGGAGTCCCTGTTCGGGCGCCGACTGAAGGAAGTGACCCGATTAGGGCCACCCGGGTCACTCACGACCTCCTCTCAGCCTTCCAAGTAATGAAGAGTTGGTGACGCAGTAGAGAATACAAACCAAAGTTTTTTATTGTAAATTGCGCTGCAGCGGAGTCCAGTCTGACTAGCCTCCTAAGATGCTACCGAGGGGACTGACCTCCAAACATTTGGTATCATGGGATAAACCTTCCAACACCTCTCAAAACCCCGCCCCTAATGGAAAAGTACTGCTTGGGCACAGAGGCTTACAAAGGAGGCACTGAGAGATGAGCTAACACCTGCAGTATGGGTACAGACTTCCAAGGCCGTCTTACTCGATCTCAGCTCTCTCTAGTATGGGAGCATAGCTATGTCCGATGATAGGAATGCAGAGCTGAATAAATTATTCTCTTCGTACATCTGGGTTCCGACCTTGGATGAGATATGAGAACCTTTCTGAACAGCAGCTTCCGCTGAGGCAAGCAGAGAGCGGGGGCACAGAGACCGGGAATTGTTCACAGCACAACAGGGCTAGTGCGAGAGAGAAAATGGCGACTCAGATGCTAACTTAGGCCTACACTTCTCTACAGTAGCCGGGCACCTGCACAATAGAAATCACGATTCTATGACACAGCTACATGAATGCTAACGCAACACCGCATATATCATGGAAGACGGGAGGGGGAGACATTTCGATTCTAACACCAGTCTTTTCTGTGAGGAACCAATCATACCTCTTATCAAAGCCCTTTAAGAGGAAGATGATTAAATGTTTTAGGAGGACATATGTATATCACACAACCTTGGAAGTCATTCAACGTTTTCACCACCTGACTCCAAGTGTATTCTCTGCCTTTCACCCAGTAGCTGTAAGTCTGACGATGAAGCAGACATTCTCATTAACCCTGTAACACATCAGTAGTGAGAGTGATAAACAGCACTCCCTGACGCATCTGGGGCCATTGCCATTCCTGTGCAGAGTTATCAATGAGAGTACCGTGCAAGTTCAGCGGCAGTAGCATACTGACCCATACAGGGGCGTAACAGAGGCACCTGCAGCCCCCGCGGTGCAGAGGGGCCCCCAGGGTTTCTTGTTTTGGAGGAGGCCCCCTCATCCTCCAAGCCACACCATTGCATGCCTTGCAGAATGCATGCAATAGTATGGAATAGGAATAGTTAAACACTTGAGAAAGCCACTCTGCTTTACCAAACAGGCACCTGCAGTGAAGGGGGGGCCCAACCGTTTAGGGGACCCCATCAAGCCCATTTTGCAGGGGAGCCCCATCATTTTGCATTAAGTTACTGGGCCCATACTGCCTATCGGCCCACTGCTGCCCATGCTCCTTAATGTAACAGGGCAGCTAGCACTGTAGGCTTTAGGATTAAATACAGTGTGAGAAACCAACTGGCATAGCAGATGTAGGAGTGAGACTAGATAATTAACCAGCGGCGGCTCCTCCGCAATGGCGGAGGAAGTTGCCCCACTGGCTCAGAGCCAGCAGCTGAAAAATAAAACAATATTTTATTATTTTTTTTATTTTTCAGCTGCTGGCTGAGCCAGCGGGTGTAGGGAGGGGCGTGGCCGGGCTATGCCAGATGGGGCAAAGTGATGTGCACTGCTAAGTGCGCATATCAGTTTGGCCGGCTGTCTTAGGCCGGCCAAACAGACACATGCAGTTAGGTTTCTCGAACCCAGCTGTACTGCACAGCCGGGTTGGAGAAAAAGCACAGACTCCCTGTGCCTGAATGAGCGTTAAACCAGCCCGCTCAGGCCAATCCCCGTGCTGCTCTCGTGCTTGGTAATAGCGTGAGAGCAGCACAGGGATTCAATGGAGAATCTCTGATGCTGTCCAGGGACTGCTGGGAGCAGGAAGCAGAGTAGCACGAGGCGCGAGGTGGCCAGCAGCATCAAGTAAGTTTTATTTTATTTATTATTAACCTCCCTCAGCTCCCCCCACGCCCCTCTACCCGCCCCACCACTTTTTATTTGTATCGGCCGCCACTGTAATTAACACTCGTGAGCTGAGTTTGCAAAGAGAAGCAAGTAAGCAGCATCGCTTTAAAGCTACATTTGACTGGGGGAAACGTCAAGTGCATCAGGGCCATTACTACTGTGTTTTATGAAACAAGCTCCCAACTTAGAGCTTTGTTTCAGTAAAATGTAAAAAATGCAAAATGGGGCGACATGTCATGTTGCCCCACCAGCATTAATATATTCACTGAAAGTGCTCCTGCCATTTAGGCTGGAGTCCATTTACTACGAATTCTCTCAAAAAGCCACTTGGCTGGTGGAGGCATGGCCTCCATGATAGCAGTTTGGTGGCCAGCCCACCAAATGAAAATTATATTGTATGTATAAAAAAAGTATGTTTGTTAACTAAACCACATTAAAAAGATAGTAGGGAAATGTGAGGAATTGGGTTATTGGTTGAGGGGGGGTGAACAACCTTCTCAAGCAACAACCACATTCTCTGTCAGGGTGAACTACAAAATTAACTTGTGCTTATCCCTCTGGTAGCTTGGCACAAAAGCAGTCAGGCTTATCTTAGAGGCAATGCGCAAAGTATTTATGCAGCATACCAATAGTAATAAAGTGAAAACACAACACAAGAAAAATCCCACACAAATAGAGTAAAATTTAATAATGACAAAAGTCCAATCAGTAAAACCGGAGATATGTAATTTCAGAGATATATGTAAGTATAGCGCCAAAAAGCACAAAGTGCCGCTCACGGTTATCTGATTGTGATAGATCGGGGTAAAGTCACAAAGTTCTGGCCAACCACGATGGAGCTGAGTTGAGTACAGGGTCCAGGTTAGTCTTGCTGAAAAAATCACCTTCTCAAAGTCCAATGCCAAGAGTCCAGTTTGTGGTGAAGGAAACCAAGAGCAGCAGGGAGAACATCACGGATGGTCATAGCTGTAGTGCAAAGAGCAGCCAGGAATCACAGACAGTCATTGCTGTAGCGCGAAGATACTTTTGGGCGTCGTGGACGGTCGTTGCTGGAGCTTCGCATTGGTAGTCGCCATGGGCTATCAATGCTGTTGCGCGAAGTGCAGATGTCGCACCGGTTGTTGCTGGCGGCCACTGTAGCATGAAGAGTCGGGTCCACCAGAGCTTTACATTGGCAGTCATCGTGGGTGGCAAGATCTCCGCACGAACAGGCCCATTCACAGTCGCAAAGAACCCAAAATTTCAGGATTTATCCTTTTCTTCACAGGAAGAGCTCAACTGATGCCAGCCAAGTGTCCAAGACCTGGAGAAGCACCTCCTGGGGGATCAGGAATTCACTCCAGCAGAGCTCAGGCAGGTCCAGTTGCAGGCCCAGGAATGTCCAGTGCAGCTGGTCAGCTGGGCAGTTGCAGGGAGGCCTCTGGAACTTGTTGTGTTTCTGTAGCTCACAATAGGAGGTCAGTCACATGACCCTTGGATTCACTCACCCTGGGATGAAGGGAGCATGCCCAGTCTTCCTTCTCAGAGAGCAGGGCAGGCCTCAAGTAGCAATGCAGACCTCTAGCAGCACGTCAGTCCTTTTTTTGTAGTATCCTGAGGTCCAGATGTCTACTGAAGAGTTGGTCTGAGGGTCCAATATTTATACCTTGTGCCAGCTTTGAAGTGGGAACATTTTCTAGACTTCCTCCCATCTGGGTCTGAAATTTTCTTACTTCCCCTGCCCAGGCCCCAAGATGTTTGGAGGGATAAAAGCTTGGCATTAAGTTCTTTGTGAATGTGCAGAGCCGGCCCCTTTGAAATGTAAGTGGGACAGGGAACAGCTAGGCCCCTGCCATCCTGCCAACATCTAGTCCCCTTTTGTTACACTGTCTGGGAGGAATACACAAAGGACAACTGCCAACTACACCTAGTCTTGTGACCCAGAACACAGGCTGCAAACCAAATGGTTAGAAAAAGTTGCATTTTCAGAATTGTGACCTAAAATTTGACTTTACCATTAAAGAGGGTTTTAAATTAGAATTCCTTTGAGTGTAAACATGACATTCCTACCTGCTCCCAATCAAATGTTATCACTTATTAAATGTAGTAAGGTAACCCAATGTTATCCTATGCTATGGGAGAGGTAGGCCTTGAAGTAGTGAAAACAAACGAGTTTTTCATTACCAGGACATGTAAAACTGAAAAGTACATGTCCACCTTTTTAAATACACTGCACTCTGCCCTATGGGGTGTTTAGAGCCTACCTTAGATGTGACTTATACGTATTAAAAATGGAGGTGTAGGCCTGGAAAAAGGTTTGTTGTTCCAGGTCGAAATAGCAGTTTAAAACTGCACACAGGCTGCATTGGCAGGCATGAGACATGGTTTAAAGGGATACTTAAGTGGGCGGCACAATAAATGCTGCATGCCCACTCGTAAAATTTCATTACAGGCCCTGGGTACAAACATAAACATAATATGAATGCCAAAAAAGACAAATTTAAACAAAAATAATAATGCATAAAAGCATTACTTTATTTTTTACTATTTTTGTAAATACAGTTTTTTCTACATAGTAGGCATTTGGTGGGGAAGAGAGTTAGTTGATATTCAGAGCCTAATGTTAATTGATAAAAATAAAACAATTAGTTGTTATTATCTACTTCAAACATAGTTTCCAAATACACATAACAATTATTTATTAGCTTTTATTGTGTCATCATATATAACTTGTAAAACACACAAGATGATGGACGGAATGCTGCACATTGGCAAACATTCAACCCCAGTCACAGATCTGGGTTTAATCCATCGTTATTTTGCTTCAACACGCCACCCCAGTTCAGACAAAGCCATATGCAAATCAGTCTTGACCCTGTGCCTCATGGGAACAGTCCAGACCGAACTGCCAAGCCATGTCTTCCCTGGACCGGAATAAAGCATCCTAGGACCGGTTTCAGGCTATCAGCCTTCATCAGCCAGGATAGCTTGACTCCAGTGGCGTAGTGAGCACGGGACCCACGTCTGGGCATACCCTTCCCACTTAGGGCGAAATGCAAAACACACAAGATGATGGACGGAATGCTGCACATTGGCAAACATTCACCCCCAGTCACAGATCTGGGTTTAATCCATCGTTATTTTGCTTCACCACGCCACCCCAGTTCAGACATAGCCATATGCAAATCAGTCTTGACCCTGTGCCTCATGGGAACAGTCCAGACCGAACTGCCAAGCCATGTCTTCCCTGGACCGGAATCAAGCATCCTAGGACCTGTTTCAGGCTATCAGCCTTCATCAGCCAGGATAGCTTGACTCCAGTGGCGTAGTGAGCACGGGACCCACGTCTGGCTATGTCTGAACTGGGGTGGCGTGGTGAAGCAAAATAACGATGGATTAAACCCAGATCTGTGACTGGGGTGAATGTTTGCCAATGTGCAACATTCCGTCCATCATCTTGTGTGTTTTGCATTTCGCCTTAAGTGGGAAGGGTATGCCCAGACGTGGGTCCCGTGCTCACTACGCCACTGGAGTCAAGCTATCCTGGCTGATGAGGGCTGAAAGCCCGAAGCCGGTCCTAGGATGCTTGATTCCGGTCCAGGAAGACATGGCTTGGCAGTTCGGTCTGGACTGTTCCCATGAGGCACAGGGTCAAGACTGATTTGCATATGGCTATGTCTGAACTGGGGTGGCGTGGTGAAGCAGAATAACGATGGATTAAACCCAGATCTGTGACTGGGGTGAATGTTTGCCAATGTGCAACATTCCGTCCATCATCTTGTGTGTTTTACATTTTGCCCTAAGTGGGAAGGGTATGCCCAGACGTGGGTCCCGTGCTCACTACGCCACTGGAGTCAAGCTATCCTGGCTGATGAGGGCTGAAAGCCCGAAACCGGTCCTAGGATGCTTGATTCCGGTCCAGGGAAGACATGGCTTGGCAGTTCGGTCTGGACTGTTCCCATGAGGCACAGGGTCAAGACTGATTTGCATATGGCTATGTCTGAACTGGGGTGGTGTGTTGAAGCAAAATAACGATGGATTAAACCCTGATCTGTGACTGGGGGTGAATGTTTGCCAATGTGCAACATTCCGTCCATCATCTTGTGTGTTTTGCATTTCGCCCTAAGTGGGAAGGGTATGCCCAGACGTGGGTCCCGTGCTCACTACGCCACTGGAGTCAAGCTATCCTGGCTGATGAGGGCTGAAAGCCCGAAACCGGTCCTAGGATGCTTGATTCCGGTCCAGGGAAGACATGGCTTGGCAGTTCGGTCTGGACTGTTCCCATGAGGCACAGGGTCAAGACTGATTTGCATATGGCTATGTCTGAACTGGGGTGGCGTGGTGAAGCAAAATAACGATGGATTAAACCCAGATCTGTGACTGGGGGTGAATGTTTGCCAATGTGCAACATTCCGTCCATCATCTTGTGTGTTTTGCATCATATATAACTTCACTTTTTTGTTTGTGAATAATTTGCATTCATTTGGTAGTATGGAGAAGGATTATTTGCTTATATTAGGACGGAGATGTAGCGACCTTTCACTAGAAAACCTTTTGCAATGGAGCCCACCCTTGCTGCAATGATGCACCCATTAATATTCATCACAGAAATAAAGAGCTATAAGAGCTTCTCTTAAGAGAGATATTTGGAATAGAGTGGCCTCACTCCAGTAATAGGTCCAAAAATGTGTATGAAAGAAATAAAAAGATGTGGCATCATTTTATTAGAAACACATGATATTCAATTAATTGTAATCGTTGATGAACTCAAACTAAAACATTTCTCGTCTTCTATCTCTGCAGCAGTAATATCACTTGGTTTTACGCAGACCTCTTCTCTTTCTCTGGTTACCTACTAAAATAAGTTTGAGAAAGCTGCAAATTTTCATCTGCTTTCTCTCAAAACAATTGTGGCCCAGACTTACTATGATTTTGCGTCGGAATTGCGTCACTTTTGTGGTGCAGCCTGATGCAAAATCCTTTTTGGCATTTACTAAAATAAACTACAAAGCCACTTTGCGCAGTTTAGTAAATACAAAGTAATGCACTCAGAGTATAACGTTGCCATGTCTTACTGTGCATCGGGTAGACATTACCTGGGTGGAGCATGGGCATTCACCCATGTATTCTGATGCAAACCCAGATTTACAAAGACTTGTAAACCTGAATTTGCACCAAAATGGTGTGTCCACCCCACAGGCGTAACGTGGAGAAATATCTTCATTTCCCTTCGTTACTTCCTCTTTCCATAAAAATATGCCTATAAGGATTGTTTTTGCGCAGGAAGAGGTATCTCTCCCTGCATAAAAACAATCCTGCCCGTAATGCAGGCACACTTGCACTATGGTGCAAATGTGCCTGTGATGGCACTAGGCAGCACACAGTGCACCAGTGCAAAGAAAGAAATGCTCCATATCTTTGTAAAAATTGAGGGGCATATTATCAAGGGCCGTATCTCCGCTTTTTTGGCTTTTAAAGCCAAAAAAGCGGAGATAATCTTTTCGCCCTATTTGCAAGCCGGTGCTAACATGCATTAGCGCATGTTATCAGCCGTTTTGCCGACGCCTCGCTTTGCATCTCTAATGAGATGCAAAGTGGGCGTCACTGGGCGTACCCCTGACGGACTACCTTGTAAATTATCGCTAAATGCACATCGCAATATTTACAAGGTGGCCCTCAGGATTTTAGCAGACGTTAGTTTTTGGCAAAAACCTCGGTTTTCGCCGAAAACTAACGTCTGCTAAAATCCTGACTATTGTATGTTGACAATGGGAGGTGGATTAATGTGCTACGACCACAGGGTCGTATCATCAAGCATATCGCCGTTTTGCAGGGAACATCGCTGGAAAACCAGCGATGTTCCTTGCAAAACCGGCGATTTCCCCGCTATCGCTGGATTATATATCGCCCTTGAGTTATGCGTTGATGATAACGCGCTAACTCGGCGTTTTAATTCAGCGATAGCCGGCGTTAGGGAAATCAGCGCTAGGCGCGCTGGGCGATAATTATCGCCCCTCGTTGTTGATATGCCCCTAAGTATTTCTGCTCTCTCCCTTTCACGCAACGCAGCTCAACAAGTTCCCTTGCTGCACCGCATTGCGTGAAATAATAGTAAATATGCCCCTAAGCATCTACTGTTGCTGAACAACCTAAAATTGACAACCTATCCCTTGACAAATCGAATAAAGCGTATCTTGACTTGACTTGACAACCTATCCCTTGGGAATCCTTCAGCAGTATTCTGAAAAGACCATGATTCCTTAAGTCTTGCTCACCACGCTCAAGGTCATATGGTCCACAGCCAGGCTCTTAGCTTTAACAAGTGCAATTACATCACCCTTATTTATCTGAGTAGCTTACATTGGTCCGCACCCCAAAAAAGCAAGAGTCAGATTTAAAATAGACTGCCAAGTCTAGGGAGCCTTACATCTAAATAAGTCTATCCAGCTGTCTGAGAGCTAGAAAATTCAAAAGTCATGCCCAGGAAAATCCTCTCATTAGCCAGATACTGTTGGCGCCTGCGCCCAGTCAAGTTTTCTATGTTCGAACTTAGTCATATTTTTGGAGCTCGGAATCCTCCAGTGGGACAATGCTGCATGCTGTAGCCAAAGAGTGCTCCATAAGGCTGGATACCTTCTCTGCAAGGTCCCGCAGAAATGGATTTGCTTCTACGTAAAAGCTCAGAGCAAGAGAAATCTGAATCTTCAGCCCAGCCGCAACACACCATAGTTGGCTGGCTAGGTCCTCCCGTGGTCTTTGGATCCAAAAGATTTCCAAGTCAAATGTTTTTCCGGATGTTAGAAGGAGAATACTTTGACGCAGCAAACGGCCCCAAGACCTCAGGAATAGCACTGAAGGTCATGCCTCACTTAAGCAGATGCCATCAGCAGGTTCCAGTGCCAGTCACCTAGGCTCATCAGGAAAAAGCCTCTTGCAGCTTGTTGGGGCCCTGCAGCTTAAAAGGAGGTCAGCCAATTAACACATGGAGTCCACTTCTTTGTTGTCTTGGGTACAAGTGGGAGTAAATACAGCCCTTCGGGTCTCCTCACAGGTCTGAAACAGCAGGTGCAATCCTTCTTAGGTTCTTAAAGTTCCATAGTGTTCTGCAGGAGGTGCCCAGGGCTGCCACATTCATGCCTGGCATTAGACGGTGGCTGGGGTGGACTCCTGGCCCCTCCTTAATCAACAGGGTAAATGTTCTCAGAGGTGATCGTACCCACTTTTGCAGCAGTTACTGTGTGTTCTACTGCAAATAATCCCACAGTGCCCCTCAGTCACTAATTCCAAGCTAGAGAAACCCTTCTCCCCGTTGTGCAGAGCCTATGTGGCTACCCAGTGGTGTCATCATGGTAATGAGCAGGTCCCTCCTCCTTGGTCACAGTTTTTGAACTACCACAGTCAGGCTGCAGTGGTATACTCGAAGCCATGTTTACACTGCCACTGTAGTGGATGGTCCAATAGGTGCTGTAGTCCACTAGTAACATTTAATTTACAGGCCCTGGTTATGCTTTGTGCCATATGCTAAAGAATAATAGTCAAGTTAAATATGCCAAATAGAAGTACACCAATTCCAACATGTTTTAAAGGGTCAGAGCACATGCACTGAGGCCTGGTTAGTGCAGTCTCAGTGCAGAGTCTAAAAACCAGCAGCATCAGTCCACAAAAAGCCGGTGGCCGTGCAAAAAAAGGCACTTTCCTACAATATACAACAGTAATGAGTTATATAGCACATGTCAAATAGATATGGTTTTAATAAATCAAATGCAGGTGAAGTAGTAATTGCTTTTAAATTATGACAATATTCATACCAATAGGGAATTGAAATGAATGCAAAGTATTGCATGTTAATGAACTGTTTTATATTTTACATTTATAGGTACCAGAGTTGGTATCTGTGCTTTGGAAATGTACAGTGGCTTTAAATCCTGCTGCATGGCTATTGTAACAAGGGAGATTCCCAAAGTGGACGTTTTGAGAAGTAGTGAAGATTTTCTGGAGAAGCTTTCCATCAAATACACTGATGAATAGTCTTTGTGTTTTAACATCTGGGCTTATGATGTAAACGGGGTGCGCAACATTCATCCCAGCACAAGTCTACATTGTCTGGAAAAGGATTAATTAAATTAAATGATGCTTCAATTCTAACTGTGTGTTAATTCTATTATTGGTCAAATAATATAGACGAGGTATCCTGAGCTTCAGGCAGCAAAGGCCCATGTCTGAGAGTCATGGTTCCTGTTCCCAAACATTAGACATGTTAAATGTTTCATCTTGGTGGAATGCCAATGGTCTACAATGTCCCCATTGAGTACAACCATTCACGGGCAATACTACTTTCAGTGGTCAAGTGAGTTGCTAATTTAATATATTAACCGACTGAGGGCAGAGTCAGAATACAATATTTAAAGAGAGAGGAGACAACATGTGGGTTCTTCTGACTTGGCTCTTGTCTCATGGTCTGTTGCTTGGGCCTTGGAAGCTAGTGTCTATGGTCCTTGGGCGCTCTTCCTGATTTGTGGCTCATGTGGCTGTCTGCTGATACCTGCGATCTTAATGCAAGCTTCAGGACTGAATATAGGGCTGGTGGATCTGGCGCCCACGCAAACTGATTGGAAAGTCAGAAAACAGGGAATGATTTTCACTCATCGGGAATGGGTGAATATGAACAACAAAATGAAATGAGAAATGAAATGTTTCCATTCAGGCGACATTTAGGAACGTTTTGAATGGTATTTGTCTTAAATTATTGGTTTTCAACTTTGCTAAATATCTGAAGAAATACTTAGAAATGTATAATTGTCCCATTTGTCTTTTTGAAATGTCAACAAATTAAACTCAGACACATAATAACATATAAATCACTACAGGAGTGTATTGGTTCAAAATCCGTCTATTGTTTATTCCAAGGGACAAATAAACTTAGTGTATTTTTGATTTTCCAGCTAATCCAGTCTCTGTTTAAGTAAGTAAAGCATGCATTTAATTCACCGTGCCTTCAAAATTAATTTTGTCTAGGCTGTACCTGTGAATAATTTTTTCTGGGCAGTTTCTTATGGGCAAGGATTTGATTCGTGTTTTGGTTGAGCAGAGATTAATGCAATTTATATGCAGTATAAAAACTTGGGAAACTGTGATTAGATATAGAAATGCAAAGTAGTTACAGTGGATGGAGGTTGTTACAGATTAGAAAATTATTGCCCTTTTTGAATTTATTTTTCTAAAATTGTTTAATACGACAAGTGACTACACATTTCAAAGGTGTATAAGATTTTATATTGATTTGATGTTTATGAAAAATAATCACAGGCAGAAGCTCAAAACTGAAGTGCGCTTATTCAATTGCAATAGCATAGTTTGCATTTATTGCACTATGGTGAACTTTATGATCAGTTAGAGTGAGTTTTAATCAACTAGATGTCAGTAAAGAAGATACTATTGGGATTTTAGTACCTATATGACTTTGGTAACTACATCAGAGGGTCATTCAAAATAATCTGTCTGGCTGCATTTTGATCCCATATCTTTATGAATAGTGAAATCCTTCGAATAAATACCATCTTCCTAAGGCATGTAGATAGATGGTTAGTAAATGCATTCGCTTAGAAAAATACCACGGTAGATAGACCACGTGTTTCAGATAAACTGCAGCGATAGAGGTATTGAAAGGAATGGGCTCAGCTGGTTTGCAGTAAGGCCCACATAATCCTAAAAAAAACTAAAGACAGGAAGGAAAATAGCTTCCCAAAATTATACTTTATATGTCGCCCAATGTTTGAAGCGAAAATACATTTCTGATAGGCAACTGCCCCAGAACCTAAATGGAACCTGGGGTAAATCACCAAAGATTAACATAAACCCATCACATACCTGGCTCACATCTGAGGCCAGTAAAAATAACCGAACCATCTTTCTTGGGACTTGTGCCTATCAAGGTACCCAGCCAAAAAGATTCTGTGACCCAGTTCCAAAAGGAGGCTCATGAACAATTGAGATACTAGTAACATACTATTTAACATGAAACTCTCCTCACCTCTTGACCTCCGACGGCTCGCCCTCCCTCCTGACTCAATGTTCAGCTACCAACAGAAACAAATGGGCCCAAATCTGGCTCAATGATATGAAACTGGATGACTTCATCCCTCAAATGTTAACCAAAATCAAATCAGTCAACACCCTTCCCTTAAGAAACACATTGCCAAAAAGTTTAAACTAATCCTCTCTGAAAGCAATAACAGAACCGTTGTGCAAGCCCTCATTCAGTCGCTCTTGGATAGAGGCAACTTCCTGCTTAAAGACACCACACTATGCCTTCAAAGGCATTCTACACGCTGCAGAATGACTGAATAAATTCAACCTCATCATCCACAACCTATCATCCATACCCTGATGGAACTCCAGTGTCTCCATTTGCAGGCCCACATCACTTTCAAGACTTGCTGCATCACCTACAAAGCCAAAACTAATGGCACCTATGCCTATTTGAACAACAAATTAACCATCTCCGGTAGATCACGACACACCCACAGCCAGGAAAGAGCAAAACAGGAGATAAGAACAGGACGAAATAAAATAAAAAACGGCAAACCAACCTTTCCTATTTACACACCCAGGATCTGGAATAGCATACATGTAACCATCAAAAGTGCCCCAACCGTCTTCAAATTCAGAAAAGAGCTCAACATCCACTTCTTCAAAGACAATTACATTTTTACACCACAATAAGTCCTTGGCCCTTTATTGATGACTGCAGACACCCCATTTGCTCTGTGAATCTTACTCTTGGCCTTTGGTGATGTATAGCCCACTGTTGCCCATGGCTAGGTTTGATCTCTCAAATACCCACATACATACATGCATATTAAGCTCCTTGAGCCCCCAGAATCAGAGTCCTTTGGCTTACTATAGAGAACTCCTTTTTACGAGTAGATATCAAACAACCTAACAAGTTTTCTTTTGGCCAGTGCTTCAGAATCAAGTCAAAGACCATTCAGAATGGAGCACTCTCTAAGACCTTTACTGCAAACATACTCAGTAGGATCTTGCAAGCTGAACTGAACCTGCTGTAACAGACAAATAATTCCTTCTCAGTTTAAGAGTCCTCCTTAGCAGGGTTTAATTCCCCCTAACCAATGGGCATATCCCTCTGGGCTTCATTGGCCTTCTATCCAATCTCTCATACATTTAGATATATTTTAGATTTAGGCTGCTGTCCCACATAGTATCAGTGCTTTACAAAGAACACTGAAGTACCGTCCACAAACAAACAAATATGGGGAGGGGTATAGTAAATGAGGACCACTTAGTGGACGGATAGTTGAGCAGAATTCAGTAGAGAGGAGGTGAGTTAGAATGGAGAGAGTGAAGGACGGCAGCGAATATGAGATAGTGGCTGTAGAGTCTTTGAAAGAGCAAGCTAGATGAGACAAAACTAATTAGCAATTTATGCTTCTTTCTCAAGTCATGTGTATCATCATCCCAGGTAAAGGTGGATCGCCATTCCTTTTCTGTAAGAAAGGATGCCAAGCAATGTTATTCACTGAACTGGTAAGTAGGTCCAAATGCTGCAAGAAGCACTGAATAATGATTGCTTAAGTGCTTATGATGTTCGGAATTTGGTTGTTTCCAGATGAAGCGAGTTCTTGCTTCATGATGATTCAGAGCTGCCAGATATCGTCTTTAGACGCTGTTGTTCTCAAGTAAGCATTCCCAGAACTCTTATGAAGTGCTCTCTGGGCTCTAGAGAAGCCGCCCAGCCAGGCCCAACGTTGCTAGTGTGCATTTATCTTTTGGCTTCCCTCTGTTTAGAATTCGGCAGGCGATTCTCTAGCAGTTAACAGGGAGGGCAAGACTGATAATTACCTTCTTCCGGGCAGTACTTGCCACCCCAATTCTAAGGTTACCATTGTTATGCGTTACACTCAGACTTCATTGTGAACATCTATCGGCCAGGATATGTTGTTCTGCGTGTATTACTGAGGAAACACCAGCTTGTCCTGCTCCAAGGTCCTGCTCCCCCTGTGACTAATAGCACTGTCACTGGGATCCCGTTGTTAGAAGACTTCTGGGGGCACCTGACAGTGCTGTCAGGCCTCCTAGACAGAGCTTTATAATCAGTTCATACCCACTTCTGAAAACACACTCTGTACTTGGCACAAGCTGCAAAGCCTTTCTTAGACAAAAAGTCTGTGGCATAAGTGCAACTATTAGCCAAACAATTTTACACTTAAAAAATAAAGAATGTAAAGTGTCCAAACCAAGTTAGTTAGAAAGATATCAAATCAATAAGAGAAAATTTAGATTTTCCTAGTAATTTATGAAGGAAAGTCTTAATTTTATAAAAGACACGGAGGCGAGTATTATGCTTCTCTAATCTTGCTTTAATCGAATAGCAGCAGTCAAGAATATAATAAAGAACTACAAATCCCATGAGGCCTGGAAACAACCAACCAATAGGGAAATGAAACGTAGAAAACAATGACCAATAGGAGTACAGTACTACCTATAATACTTAGTTGACTGTCCTCTTTTCTTGTGTGAGAAGTTAAAGATAAACATCAAACAAATGAAATATAGAGAACATCATTGAAAGTACCACAGTAAAAGTAAGCAAATCTTGGCAAAATCCATAACTCTGGGTCCCATGTAGACCAATGGAGCAAGTGAAGAACCAGTAACGCTGGGAAACCCCTTAGGAGAAGAAGACTAAAATGAAGAGCCAGAGCAAGTTGCAGAGTCCTTAGGTGGAAGAAGGTGGAGGAGCTGGAGTTACTGTCAGGGTGGGAAAAGAAACATGAAGTTAAACCGTGTTGAGGTGGAATAATACTCCTCCGTGTCTGTAATAAAATTAAGACTTTCCTTCATAAATTACTAGGAAAATCTACATTTTATTGCAAGACCAGAGGCTCCTAATATGCTTGCTTAAAAGCATATTAATTGATACAGAAAATGCAGTGTGTACAGGTATTCAACAGAATGTATGGAAAACATTATCATTAGACCAATCAGCTGATCTCAGAATATCCTCAAGACAGCCCAAAAAGCTTTGGAAGCCATGGCTCCTCTGGAAAAATGGGCACCAAAAATGGAAGTGTCAATACCCGCCAGGGACATAACTTTCTTAACCCAGCGAGCGAGGGTAGAGAAAGACACAGGTTTGTGGGGTTTTGTGAAGGAGATGAGAAGTTGGGTGTCTGAGGATGTTCTGAGACCAACTGTGTTCTACTTATATACCTTGAGACATTATCCAA
Source organism: Calotriton arnoldi (assembly GCA_963921515.1). NCBI lineage: Eukaryota > Metazoa > Chordata > Amphibia > Caudata > Salamandridae > Calotriton > Calotriton arnoldi. The sequence goes on from CAWUFW010002008.1 coordinate 1,955,605, forward strand.
CACAAAGTTTAGGTTGATCAGGAAAATAGGGATAAAAAACAGAGGTTAAATTTGTCTTAGTACGTTTACGAACTGTAAAGAGCACACCTGTTTGAGTAAATTGTTGAGAGGAAATATCCAATGCTCTAACATCAGACAAACGTTTGATAGATATCAGACATAATAACATGGTAAGCTTTACTGATAACATTTTCAGTGAAAGTTTAGCATTTTCCGGCCATGAGATAAACAAATTTAAAACCACATTTACCTCCCACAATGAACTGCACTTAGTAACAGGAGGATTGCAAAATGTTACTCCTTTTAACAATTGACTGATGAGTGGATGTTCTCCCACCGGTTTTCTGTTGATGTAGGGATGATTAGTAGAGATGTCAGATCTGTAAAGATTTATAGTACGGTATGTTTTTCCACCGCTAGCTTAGGCTGCCAAGAAATTAGCAATGTACGTTATATCTGCTGAAAAGGGATTGACACATTTTTCCACACACCAGCTTGCCCATTAAGACCAAACTGACTTGTAAGCCTTGGTGGTACCTGGGACCCAGGATTTATTAATGTACTCTGAAGTTTCTGCCGAAATGAAAAGGAAAGACTGGGAGATCTCGCTTTCTTCCAGGCCGAAAGAATGAGGGAGTTGTCTGACACCAGATTATGGGGAAGGCCGTATGGATCCAGGAGAAGGTTGGGAAACGAAGGAAGAAGAATTGGAAAGTCGATTGCTAGCTCCAGAAGAGGAGGGAACCAAACCTGTAATTGCCAGAAGGGGGCCACCAAGACTACAATTGCTTGTTGGTGTCTGACCTGAGCCAAGACCCTGTTGATCATAGGAAATGTGGGAAAGGCGTAATTGGTTGAGAGCGACCAGTCCTGTAAAAAAAAAAGATCTGAGGCTAGAGCTAAGGGATCTAGGCACCAGTTGAAGAAGTGAGGACATTGGCAATTTAGTCTGGAGGCGAACAGGTCTATCTGGAACAGACCAGATTTGCAAAGCAAAGACTTGAACATCGAAGGGTGAAGCTTCCAATTGCTTGAGTCTCGAAGGTGACGGGAATGCCAGTCTGCTATAGAGTTTAGATTTCCTGGCAAGTATTCTGCGTGTTCAGAAATTTTGTTTAATAAGCAGAATTCCCTAAAACCTTTTGCTAGCTCCACCAAAGGCTTTGATCTGTTGCCGCCTAGTTGATGTTGATGTTGCCATTATGAAGAATGGAGCAGTGTACCCTGTTTTTGCTAGGCTTTTGATTGCAAAGGAACCTGCCAGCATCTCTAAACAATTTAAATGCAATCTGGACCCCTCGTGAGACCAGGTACCCCCAGAGCAGATTGGTCCACGTCGGGCGCCTCAATCTGTTTGACTTGCATCTGATTCTAACACAGGTTCGGGAGCTGATGATGGTTCTGCCATTCCAGGCATCTAAATGGTCTATCCACCACTGAAGTTCTAATCTGGATTCTAAATCTATGTTGATAGAATCGGAGTAAGCTAGGCCTCTGCATAAGAGTGAATCTTTACTCTTAAAAGAGCCCAATAATAGAGAGGGCCTGGAATTATGGCCTGATTAGAAGACGAGAGAAGACCTACAATTCTCGCTAAAGTTCTGAGAGAGATTACCGAACTCCGAAGGGTCTGGCGAATTTCGGATTTGATGGTTTTGATGGAATTGATTTTTGCTGATGGAAGGTGAAGAGTTGCATTGGAAGAGCATATCAGGAAACCTAAGAGCTCTACCTGTTTGAAGGATTGAACATAGATTTCTCTGTGTTGATGAGAAACCTCAGATCTGATAGAAGAGAGTATGTAAGATGCACCTGTGTTTGAAGACTGTGAAAGTTTTGGCCCATTATAAGAATATCGTCTAGATTGATGATGAGCCTGATGCCTTGGGCTCTGAGAAAAGCAAGGTTTCATTAGTTTGGTGAAACACCATGGAACTGAGGAAAGTCCGAAAGGAAGAGAGGAAAAGTGATAAGTTTGACCTTGCCAATGAAATCAGAGAAATCTTCTGTGTTCTGATAGGATAGAGAGGGTGAGGTAAGCATCTTGAAGATCCATCGAACCATCCAGTCGTGCTGGATAAGGGAATCACTGAGTTGGATGATAGTCTCCATCTTAAAATGACAAACTAGTTGAACAGACTGAGATTGATGGCTGGTCTCATTTTTTGTTTTTCTTTTGGACTAAAAAGAGGGAGCTGAAGAAACCGGAAGTGTCAGGAGAGGTAATCTGAATGGCCTGTTTTTATAAGAGAGACTCTACTTCCATTCCAGAATCAATAGACGTAAGATTAACTAACTTGGAATCCAATTTTAACAAAAGTCCTTTCCTTCGTTCATGTGTTATGGCGGAGTTAGCATTACCTAGTAAACAAAAAGCTCTTTGTACCCACAAGGAGAGATTTTCAGGCTCAATGGAGGAACTGTTGTCTTGCGGATTCTGCCAGGTCAAAAATACAAGTCTAGTAACTTGTCCTGACAGGTGGACCAGGCTTTATTCACCCCTTTGCGGAGATTCTTACCAAACTTTGAAAATAATGTGAGCATAGAGGGGTCAATAGCAGAAGTGACAGTGATCTTGGAAGATAGAGAAGGTGTAGGACATTCTGACCTTAACTTGGCTCTAGTTTGCTTGTCTAGAGGTAAGCAAAGTCTGGAGGCAATGTACTCTCCTACATGTTCAGCAGGGAACCACTTGGTGGAATTGGGATCGAGATTGAGATTAGGATCAAACATTGGAACCCCGTCAGTGTCTAACACTGTTTTGGCAGATAAAGGATCATTTGAAGGAGAGGCCAACTTGGATTTTTAAGAGGAAGGGTGGAAAGTGGGTCTGAGTCCCCGGTTCCATCCTTGTCATTATCTGAGTCCAGTTTACCCATTACATCATCAGTGTCAGGAATATGTGACATTACAAAAGGAGACAGTTTAATATTGGAATGTTTTGTCTTTCTTTTACATCTTGTGGATTTTAAAGAATTATTCCCCTCCTTAGCAAGAGGCCTGGAAGGAACCACGTCCTCTGCCATGCGAGAGGAAGCCTCACCAGTCAGAAGCACAACATTAGCTTTTCTCATGGCTTTAACATTAGCTGCCATAGGAAACCCCATAACTTTGCGCTTTCTGCTTTTCCCCGCAGAATGGGCCAAAATCGCCTTAGACATTAAATTAATCACAGAATTCTCAATACTCTTAGTCACTTTATCCATAGAGGCTGCCACAGCCTGTTCCACCAAAGCCTGAATGAAGTATTTCAAAACATCTTTGAGAGAACTGTCCTCCTCCTCATTCTCCTGTAACAAGTGAGAACTGTCAATCTCCATACCTGGTTTGAAGAAAGTCAGGAAAAAGAAGTCACTAAGGGGATAAAATAAAGGAGGCAGGGTAGAAATTGTTTTCCTCCTGCTTGTGGGCGTTTACGAAGCTGGATACTTCAGTGGAGAGCGAGTGGCAGGAAAAAAAGGGGCAGGAGCTTAGACTGCGACTCTGAGAGGGCTGAAAGTCCGTGATGGAGGAAGTCACCGACCGGAGCAAAAGCGGGAACTAGAACGGCCTAATATTGCAAGGAAAAGGGCTCCAAATTCCGCAAAACCTGAGGCAAGGATGCTTAGGAAAAGACGAACGTCTCAGACTGCAGGCAGAATGGCAGCTGTAGTCTGAGACTTGAGAAGCAGGAGGAGCGGAGCGCTCAAGGACAGAGCGGCAACGTGCTGACAGGGGAAATGAAAGCAATAAAACCAGTATGTATATCCACAGAAATACCAATAAAATACAGTTCATCCCAATCAATATCAAACAATGAGAAAGATAATATATAAAATACTTAACTTGATTGTGAGCAGCAAGAAAAGAGGACTGTTCCCAGTCAAGCTAAGTATTATAGGTAGTACTGTACTGCTATTGGTCATTGTTGTACTACGTTTCGTTCCCCCCTTGGCTGGTTGTTTCCAGGCATCATGGGATGTGTAGTTCTTTATTATATTCTTGAGTGGTGCTATTCGATTAAAGCAAGATTAGAGGAGCATAATAGGAGCCTCCGGTCTTGCAATTAAATTACACAAAAATTAAGGAAGAAGAATAAAGGGATGATATAAGAAACAATGCCCAAAGGAAAAACATTGCATAAATGTATTCAAAATCAGGGCCGGCTCTGGGGCGGTGCGATCGGTGCCACCGCACCCGGCGTTGCCTTGGGGTGGGGGCGTCATTTTTGAAAATTTATTTTATCATTTTAAAAGCACCTGCTGCTGGGTTCCTGGCCTCCAGCAATTTACAGGCATCAATTACTTGTCAGGATAACTCCAGTGATTAATCGTCTAAGTTTTGACTCATCCTAAGGTAGTGCAGAAGGTTAAAATGCTGCTGCTAAGAACGTGTACCATGCAGATAACGAAGTGCATATAATGTAAATAGGTCAGTGGGTTACTGCTTCTGTAAGAGAGCTCCTTTTCTTACTTGTCCTTTATAAGTCAAAATCCTAATATAGAACATTGAGCTATTAACTGTCATCCTAGAGCTGCATGCAAACTGCAAGGTATATGTTAGAGTTATATGTTTTTTGCCCAGTCTTTTATCATCCTGATCTTGTGAAAAGGGTTCATTTGGGTAGGAAACAATTCTTATTATGAAAGAGGACCCCTAACAATGATGTTACGCTTTAAATTCTGAATTTGTGCCTACCAGTATTGCTGACATGTCACTCCTACACTACACCTTGTAGTCCTGTCTGATGTAACATTTCCTATACACTGATTTACACACATATGATTGTCTCTGTGCAATGTGTGTGTGGTGTAAAGTGCTCTGACACTTTACACTGGTATGAGTGGTGCTATAAAACTAAATGAATCTGAGAGACGGTGGTTATGGAGACTTGAGGGGCACTGTTAAAGGGTGCTAGAGAGGGAATCCGTGGCAGAGGTGTTCATTGGGGGCGCCAACAGACATTGTTGCACAGGTGCGCCACTAGCGCTAAAGCCGGCCCTGTTCAAAATAATTCCATTACAAATGCAAAATTGTCTCTCGTGTGGATGATTAAGACTTAGACATCACTTGAGACTCTCCTACAATGAAAGACTCAGACTGTACTTGGTGGTAGGTCCAGTTGAAAGTTTTAACTCTCAGACGTACAGTTGTTTCTGGAAGTCAAAGATCTTCAGCAGAATTACCCTGGAAGCTGTGACTAGAACGTGCTCCACAAAATATGATACTATGAAAAAGCAGCCCTCTCTAGGCTTGAACTTCTCCCCAAATATTCTCGGAGCAGGAGCAAGTACAAAATTGAAGCCACCAAAGTTTTGTCCTTTTTCAGTAGGGGTGACAGGTGTCCCACATCTCAAGAAATTCAACTATGCATACGTTCAGAGCTTTTGAGCATTTCTACAAGCCCTGCTACATTTTACGGATGCCCTCAGATATTCAAGACTGATTGTTCAGACTGCATTCCACTTTTTGCTGTTACAGGTGGGTTTTCACAATTCAGCTTAAGGGACCATAAGAAATGAACTGTCCCAACGTATCCACTGGATATCTTCTAGGTACGCAACAGCTTCCTCTTTCTCAGGACCATATGCACCCTCATGTCGCAGAAGAGATGTTCCACAAGCAGGCTTGTCTGTGAGGGCATTAACCCCCTTATTACCCCCATAGCCCTGTGGGTTAGCAGGAGGCCAGCACCACTAATCATAGAGAAAAATAGATGCTGAATTTTATGGCAGACAACTCTCTCCAACACTCAGTTAGGCAGCAGGAATTCTTTAGTGTAGCAGGCATGGATTCTTTCTCTCTTATTAAGTTCAAAGCATGCTCTCTTCTTAAGGTGGTATTTTAATGACTAAACTAGTCATTCATTAGTGATAAAGTGAGCTGAGCGGAAGGTAGCAAGTGACTTAAAGATTGAAAAGATGTGTTTTTAACTTTTTCTTAAATTTGTCCACAGTAGGTGCCTGTCTTTGGGACGGTGGTAAGGTGTTCCATGCCTTGGCCGCCAAGAAGGAAATTGAGCAACCTCCCTTCCAGGCCCTGACGATCTTGGGAATTTGCGGAAGGCCTAAAGATGAAGAGTGTCGTACACGTGTGGGGGTGCATACCTTAAAACGTACATAGGGGTTGGCCGGTCTATTAGTACGCAAGGCCCTGAAGATAATAAGCAGGGACTTGTAAAAAATTCTCTTCCCAACCGAGAGCCATTGTAGATTCCTCAACGTCTGGCTCAGTGAGTGTCTGCATGGCAGATTGATAATGAGCATCGCCACAGTATTCTGAACCCTTTGCAAAACTGTTAATATTGATTAACAGTTTTGCAAGCCCCTAGTGGAGGCCCCAGGTAAAGAGCGCAAGAATAATCCAACCTGGAGGCAAGCAGAGCATGCACAATGGTCTGCCTGGAGTCCTCCATCAGTAGATATTTTATGAAAGCTCTTCATCATGCCAAAGCATGTGCCTACCGCTGCCTGAATCTGTGGTTCAAAAGACAGCTCTTGATCGAACTTAACTCCCAGGTATCTTACTACAGCAGATGGAGCCATGGTGCTACCCAGTTCTGAAGGCCACCAGTTCTGCAAGTCCTGGAGGATGGAGTTTCTGAAGAAGAGTATCTCAGATTTCTCCCCATTACGGGGTCAATTACAATGGCGTTCAGAAAGGCTCCAAACGTGATTCGGAGTCGGCGAATCTAATTGGGAACCTATTTTTTGACCGATTCGGATATCTGTCCGACTGACCGATAACGATGCAAGGAAACTGTTCGGGCTGTCCGAATCGGTTCCGGTCAGCATTCGGGCAGACCGTTCGGAGCCGAAACATAGAGCCCTATGGACACTGTTTCCGACCGAGCGATTACGATGTCCGATTCGGACAGCCGTTCCGAATCGGTTTGTCCGACACGAAACGGCTGTCGGAATCTGACTTTGGGGGCCCAAAGCAGGCCCCCCTTAATCCGGGGGGTCTCCGAATGGGGCTCGTGGGGGTACACATGGGACCCCTCTTTCCATCCATGCACAGTGTGGCAGGCACCATGGGATGCCCGCCACAGGGTGCAAGGTTTACCCCAACCACCCCTTTTTTCTCGTTCGGAACACAGGCTCCCATTGATGTCAATGCGAGTCCGACCGAACGATGTTCGGAAGCATCGTAATCGGTCAGTCGGACTCGCAGAACCCAATTCGGTCGGAAACGATTTCCTAACTGATTCGGTCGGAGGAGTTTCCGAACAACATCGTAATCGACCCCTAAGTTTGAGACAACTCTTATTCATCCAGTCTGCTACTCCATTGAGGCAGTCCTGGAATTTTTCGGTGACTGAACCATCTAACTGATTGAAGGAAAGCATCAGCTCGGTGTCATCCACGTAGGACACAACTTTGAAGCCCCATTTTTTACCATTCTTGCCAATGGGACCATGTAGATGTTGAACAGTGATGGACTCAGGGCCGAGCCTTTCGGGACACTGTGCTCAAATTGCTGATTGGAGGAGATGAAAGGAGACAGGCGTACAGCTTGTCTACCAGCCAAAAAAGACCTTAGCCAACACCATGCCTGACCCCTCACTCCTATGACCTCCAGACAATCTAAAAGAGTCTGGTGAGACACAGTGTCAAAGGCAGCCAATAGAGCTAATAGATCTAATAGCATCACCAGTGTTTTACTGTCCTGGTCAAGGTTGGTCCTGATGAAATCCGTGACCTCCAGAAGAACCACCTCAGTCCAGAAACATGGCCTGAAGCCTTACTTCGTGGGATGTGTTATGTTGTTCTCCTCCAAATAGGCCAACAACTGCTTATTCGCCTGTTTTTCTGGAATTTTAGAAAACTTTGGAAGCAGGGAAATGGACCTATAGTTGAAGGGGTTCGACAGGTCTCCCTCAACTTTCTTTAGCAGTGGGAGTACCTGAGACTTCTTCCATCCGTCAGGAACTGAGGCTGAAGCCAGAGAACTGTTTAGTACCTCCATAACCATCAGGCTAATCAACGGCTCTAGGGTTTTTTAAAAATGGGCAGGACATGAATCCAAAGGCAAACCCGAATTGCCCTCGGCCAAGAGCTGCGCTGTTTCATCCACGGTAAAAGGGGAGAAAGAGTAGATGGGGAAAACAAATGTTTATAGGGCAAACTCCTGCTGTTGCTGCCTTCTCTGACTCGGAGACCGGCTTAAACTGGCTGTAAATCTTCTGGATCTTATCGGTAAATAAGTCTGCCAGGGAGTCACATAACGCCTGAGAAGGAGGGGTATGTTGCTGGCAGGCACCAGGAATGTTTTTACTTTTTCAAAGATCTCCCTGGGCTCATTAGAGGCTTTGGATATTTGCAGAGAAAAATTCATAGCCTGTGAGGCCTTGATTTTCTTCCTGAATAATGCCAGGGTGGACTTGTACGCCACTTTGTCGTCCGCATTGTAGTTAGTCCTGCAGGTTCTTTCGAGCCTTTTAAAATGGGCTTGTCTTCCCTTAGCTCTTCAGTGAACCAAGCAGAAAATGTTTTCGTGCATTTCTCTGAGGACATTTTAAAGGGAGCAATCTTATCTAACACCACCCTAATATTGTTGTTGAGTGTTTCCAGATCTACCTTATTTTCTCTTCTCCTGCAAGATGGCAGCTGCTAGGACCATGACAGCCAAATGTATTTGGTATCAGTGCATGGTCTGACCAGGTCAATGGCAAGCAGTGAAGAGTTTGAAGCGAATCACAGTTGGAAAAAAATGAGGTCCAATTGGTGACCCCCATTATGCGTTGGGCCCATACATCTTAGATGTAGATTCAGATCTACTTCAATATAGTTAATAAAGCCTGGCCTGCTGTGTCACTAATAGCAGGAGTTAAGTATAGTAAATCTATAGTTACCTTTACATACTTAATATCATGATATGCGGTCGAAGGTGTTTTTGTTATATTTTTGTACCATGATATTCCAGAATGCCTTCCTTCCCTTAGTATATGGTGTTTGGCATCAACAGTATTCCAGAGTTCATGCATCCAAAATGCTGAAGCCTGGAGTCAGCTGTGTGAAGCATCCTAGCTCAACATTTGGAAATTTAATTCTCAGGGTTAATACTTCCTCCAAGCCTCCTGCACAGCCTGGTTTCAACAGATCAACATCCTTCAAGAGAGGCTACTAGAAGCCATGTAATAGGAAATTACCTGCTATGTTTTAGGTGTTGATGGGAAAATAAGGCTTCACTCTTACATCCCATAACTGTACGGTTCACTGACAAAATATTGGCCCCCAAAATATCCCCATACAAAAATATTGTGACATAAGTATTGATGTCAAAAATATCGTCATGCTATACTTATCATGTAAACTACAAAAATATTGAGAAAAAAATATCGTTGGCACTTATATCATTGTATAAAATATAACTTTTTTAAACATATAAATTTAAATAGTAAACATATATATTAAAAAATAACACTAATGTAATAAAAATAAAATATATGTAATGTTTTTTTAATATAGCAATTATATTTTTTTCAAAAAGTAAAACACATATATATTAATATGTATATTTATTTACATATATCTAATTACAAAAATATTATTAAACTAGTCATTTTAATTTATATTATAATGAAATCATTATTTTAAATGTAGTAATATAAAAACTATATATATATATATATATATATATATATATATATATAAGTATATATATATATATACATATATCCAATTACATAAAATATTTAAAAAACAAACCATTTTAATTACAAACAAAATTATACATAATAAAAAATTACAATTTGCTAAAAATATATTACATATTAAAAACATGAATAATTATAAATATTAAAATTTTAAATAAACAACATAATATAAATTTTAACAATTTAAACTAGACTATAAAATTTTACAATTAATACAAATACTATTTCCGCTACAATTTATTTAAAAAGTAGGCAGAGTGTTATACTCAGGAGGGGTAAAATATACTAATCCCACTCCAGTCAATGAAACATTAGGGAAAGTGTTGGATAGCAGAGGGGTTATATTTACTATTCACACTCCAGTCAGTGCAACAGTAGGGAGAATGTTGGATAGCGGAGGGTTAAAATTTAAGATTCAAACCCCAGTCAGTGCAACAGTAGAGAAAGTGTTGGATTGAAGAGGGGTAAAATTTACTGTTCCCACTCCAGTCAGTGTAACAGTAGGGAAAGTGTTGGATTGCGGAGGGGTAACATTTACAATTCCCACTCCACTCAGTGCAACAGTAGGGAAGGTGTTGGATTGCGGAGAGGTTAAAATGTACTATTCCCTCTCCAGTTATTGCAACAGTAGGGAAAGTGTTGGATTGCGGAGGGGTAAAACTCACTATTCCCACTCCAGTCAGTGCAACAGTAGGGAAAGTGTTGGATTGAAAGGGGTTAAAATTTACTATTCCCACTCAAGTCAGTGCAACAGTATGGAAATAGTTGGATTGTGGAGGGGGTAAATGTACTATTCCCACTCCAGTCAGTATAATAGTAGGGAAAGTGTTGGATTGTGGCGGGGTAAAATGTACTATTCCCACTCCAGTCAGTGCTATTCCCACTCCAGTCAGTGCAACAGTAGGGAAGGCGTTAGATAGCGGAGGGGTAAAATTTACTATTCCCACTCCAGTCAGTGCAACAGTAGGGAAAGTTCTGGATTGCAGAGGGGTAAAATGTACTATTCCCACTTCAATCAGTGCAACATTAGAAACAAACTAATTAACTTGAACAAAATAAAATAATTACAAAAATATACTAAATAACAAAAAAAAAAATGTAATCTAAAAACTCTATAAACAAAATTACATTAAATTAAATATGTATTACAATGTTCACACTCCAGCAAGTGCAAGATTAGGAAAAGTGTTAGATTGCGGAGGAGTAAAATGTACTATTCCCACTCCAGTCAGTGTAACAGTAGGGAAAGTGTTGGATTGCAGAGGGGTTAAAATGTACTATTCCCACTCCAGTCAGTGTAACAGTAGGAAAAGTGTTTGGATTGCAGAGGGGTTAAAATTGACTATTCCCACATCAGTCAGTGCAACAGTAGGGAAAGAGTTGGATTGTGGAGGGGTAAAATGTACTATTCCCACTCCAGTCAGTGTAATAGTAGGGAAAGTGTTGGATTGTGGAGGGGTAAAATGTACTATTCCCACTCCAGTCAGTGCTGTCGTGTAGTTCCTATAGTACCCATGCAGGACCTGCGCGTTTGGATAACAAACTGTGGGCTTGGTGGCAGACTGGCTCTGTGCACACCCACCGCGTATGTTAGCCGGATTTGCATTAGCTAGCCCACAGTGCCACTAGAATCTCCTCTTATCGGGGAGAGATTAGTTTCTGGCAACCTTAGACCATGACAACCCAAATTCCTCAGAATCGTGGAAACAATATACTACTTTTCGCTCAGTCACTCGTGCTTACTTATTCAGTTTGTCTCAGAGAGTTACACAGAATAAACAGTCTGGGCGTTTCAATAAGTATTTATTGAACAGTTGTTATTCTAGTGTAAAATCTATGTGCTGCAGAAACCAGCAGAGATATATTATCAGCAGTACGAGAAAAGCGAAGGGATAGAACAGTTCTACCATATTGCAATAATCATGAATACATACATGAATATAAAAAGCATTATGAAAAGTGCGCGTACACCTACGATGCCTAACTAGATGTACTTGAGTGTACTTAGCATTTGTGTGTAGGTCTAAAAGCCTAAGAGCCAAGAATCCTTCTAGGATTTAGTCGAACCCCCATAACTGAATAGAGAGAGTGTGGGACCCCGTCCTGGTCTCGAGTTGGACACCCCGCAAGGGCTGTGTCAGACCGCTGTCAGCTGGAGCGACTGCATGCAGGAACCTCAGCGTCTCTGGTCAGTGTGTCAGCATGGAAGTCTTGGTTCCCTCTGTCTTACCGGGGTAAGATGTGGTGTATTTATACCCTGAAGACTCTAGTTGCTTCGTATGGTTTGTATTGGCCCTTGTTAGACTTGAGGAAGACGTCAGGGGTGAACTTTGTACATACATATTATGCAGGTGGTGTATTCCTAGAGAGCCATGCATAATTGATGAGTACAGTGTGGGCCTGTGTTTGGGAAAAACCCTTCTGTGTTCAAAACCACAGGATAGATAACGTTCAGCCCTCAGAGCTCGTTGTGTACTAGCGAGGACCAATGTAGGTGAAAGATCATGCCTATATAAGGAATCATGACTGTTGGAAATGGCCCTTTTTGCAGGGTCACCCCTAAACTTTTTGCCTGCCTCCTGTATTTTTGCTGACCTGTTTCTGTTGGTTTTATGACTCTGGGCACTTTACCACTGCTGTTCAGTGCTAAAGTGCATATGCTCTCCTTTGTAAATATGACTATGTGAATTGGTATATCCCTGATTGGCTTATTTGGTTTACCTGTTAGTCCCTAGTAGTGTGGCCTGTGTGTGCCCAGGGCTGGTAAACCAAATGCTGCTGGTGGGCCTGCAGCACTGATGTGTGCCACCCACAGAAGCAGCTTGTAAAGTGTGTCTCAGACCTGCCACTGCAGTGTCTGTGTGCAGTCCAGAACTGCCATCTTGGCTGTGAAGTGCACCCACTTCCCAGCCCCTGAACCTTCCCTTGGCATCTTGTAAGTCACCCCTATGGTAGGGTGCATTGTATGTGTAAGGTAGGACACGCCTTGCTGTGTGTAGCATGTCCTGGTAGTGAATTATGCCCCATTTCGTTTTTCACTACTGTAAGGCTACCTGTTCCTCATAGGCTAGAATGGGCAGTTTGACTATTACATTCTATAGTCCTAACTGACCCCAGGAACATGGTAGAAAAACGAATTTAGTATGCCTGAGCTCAGAATATTAAAATACATCTTTTAGTGAAGTTTATTTTTATATTCTGTGTTTGAAAATACCACTTTTAGAAAGTAGGTATTTTCTTGCCTAAGCCTTCCAGTGTGCTCTGCTGTCATGTGTATTGGCTGTCTGGTTTTAGAGGGGCAGGGCAGGCTGAGTCAGACCTGGGTTGAATAGAGAGATCTGCATTTAGAGTGTGGGGAGGGGTGGCTCCTTGACCTGAATAGGGCTGTGCCTGGCCAGGTGAATGCTGGCTCCACCTCCTACTGTGTGTCTGCTAGCAGACCCCCTCTTTCTGAAAGGAAGAATGTAGCCTGGTAAACAAAGTGCTCCAGGCCTGAGCAGAACTGGTTCTGGCTAGGTTCAGTGACTTGTAGCTTCTGAGAACAAAGACTTTTGGGGTATAAATATCTGTGCTCAAACCCCTACAATTTGTATTGCTTTTGGATCTGGAGAGGAAACTCTGTCCGTGCCACTGGAGGAATCTGCAGGAAGTGACTGTCCCTGTGCTTGTGTGTTGTTTCTTGCACTGGCCTGCAGCAGTGACCACTGGACCTTGAAGAAGAGGAAAAGGAACTTTTGAGAGAACTTTTATTTTTGTTACAGCAATTACCCAAGGGCTAGGAAAAGAGCTAGCCTCCTGCTGGAGTCTCAGGCACATCTGACTCCACCACCAACCTCCTGCTTCCTCCCTGCGAGGATTGCTATCTGCTGATGAGGCTCCTGTGAGTTCCAGGGCCTCTGGTTTTGCTTCAGAGAAAGAGTGTTGGAAATCGTCGCTAACGCACGTTTGCGAGTCGCTGCAGCCGAGAGCGCTGGAAAAATCATCGCGCTGCTGCCGCTGGGTGCTCGCAACACGAAACCATCGCTAACGCCCCTTTGCGAGCCGCTGCAGCTGAGACGTGCTGGAAAAATCATCGCACTGCTGTCGCCGAGCGCTCGCAACCCCTAAAGAAATTATCGCTTCAAGACATCGCTTTGCGGACGACGTGCGTCCGCCATTTTCATCGCATCGCACCGGATTTCGTCGCTCCCTCGCGGAGCGTCATCTCTTCGCATCGCAACACAATCGCACAGCGCAACAGGATCGTCGCATCGACTTCTCCCTCGCGGCAAGAAAGTCATCGCATCGGCGGCCTAGCGTGCAGGAATTTGGTCGCAGTGTCTCCGCACGCATCACGCAGATCGGCGCATCATCCTCCCTTGCGGCAAGGATTTCAACGCATCGCCGGCCTCGCATGCCGAGAATCATCGCTACCACTTCTTTGCGACATTTTGTTGGTTTTGCTACTAAACCCAGGTACTTTGTGAGAGAAAGGGTCGCAGAGACCACTGCTTTGAATTTGAACCTTATTTTTGCAACCTTTGAACTATTTTTTGACAGTCCTTCAACAGCCATCCTATTTTTGACAGTCTTATGAGAGAAAGGGTCGCAGAGACCACTGCCTTGAATTTGAACCTTATTTTTGCAACCTCTGAACGAGAAAGGGGCGCAGAGACCCCTGCCTTTAATTTGAACCTTATTCTTGCAACCTTTGAACTATCTTTGACAGCCCTTCAACAGCTATCCTATTTTTGACAGTATTGTGGCTTTTACAGTTATTGGTCTTGTGATAAATCTGTCTTTATATAAAGATACTTATTTTTTATAACTACTTGTGTGGTGTCCCTTTGTAGTGTTCCTCACTGTGTTACTGTGTATGATCATAAATGCTTCACACCCTGCCTCTGAGATAAGCCTACCTGCTCGTGCTACGTTACCACAGGGTTGAGCAGGGGTATTAAAGAGGGTAGCCCTCTCACTCTGACTTAGGAGGAAGGGTCCCTACTTGGACAGTGGCCAGCCATTGCCAACTAGAGACCCCCATTTCTAACATTGGTGGGCAGCGGTGAGGATCTGGACTTGCATTTATGATCGCATACAATAATTATAGTGTACACTACTAGTGAGTGCAGACCATAACGTACTGCATACATTTTTGAGTTTTTTGGATCCTATATTGTAATTGATATTGCCGGTGATTTTTCACCCGCACACATTTCCTGAGAGTTTTTGGGATCCTATATTGTGATTGATATTGCCGGTGATTTTTCACCCGCGCCCATTTTTGAGAGTTTTTGGATCCCATATTGTAATTGATATTGCCGGTGATTTTTCACCCGCACACATTTCTGAGAGTTTTGGGATCCTATATTGTGATTGATATTGCCGGTGATTTTTCACCCGCATACATTTTTTAGAAGTTTTCTTCTATCTTTTATTGATATTGCCCGTGATTGTTACAATGGGCAAGCCTATGTTTTATTGATATTGCGGTGATAGTACCCACATACATTTTTGAGAATTGTTGGATCCTATATTGTGATTGATATTGCCGGTGATTTTTACCCGCATACATTTTCTTGAGAAGTTTTCGTCTATCTTTTATTGATATTGCCCGTGATTGTTACAATGGGCAAGCCTATTGTTTATTGATATTGCCGGTGATAGTACCCGCATACATTTTTGAAAGTTTTGGATCCTATATTGTGATTGATATTGCCGGTGATTTTTTACCCGCATACATTTTCTTGAGAAGTTTTCTTCTATCTGTTATTGATATTGCCCGTGATTGTTACAACGGGCAAGCCTATTTGTTTTATTATTGATATTGCCAGATATTGCTACAATGGGTCTTGCTGAAATGAGACCTACCTTTTATATAGATGATCTGTTAACCTACAGTGTAGAGGAGCTAAGGGGGTTCTGTGAGGAGAAGGGCTTAGCAGTGAGTAGGAAGGAGACTCAGCTATCCCTGCAGACATCCCTGAGACTTTGGCAACAAGACAGATGGAGATTCTTGGAGTCCCAGTACACCTACCAAGAGGGTAGTTGGTCTGAGGGTGGCTCTAGAGAGTCTGAAGAGGAGGAAGAAAGTGTTATGCAATATCTCATAGGTGGGGAGTTCCTTGATGAGCCTAGTGCCTATGGTAGTGCCAGATTCCCCTCATGGTCCCCAGAGGAGTTGGGGGACAGGCGGGAAGGTCCCATAGGTAGGGAGTCCCTTGCTGGATCTAGTGCACAGGGTAGTGCCCAATCCCCTTCATGGTCCCCAGAGGAGTTGGACAGACAGAGGGAGAGGGAGTACCAGCTGGAATTGGAGAGGCTCCAAATAGAGATTGCCCAGCTGGAGGCGCACCTAGCGCAGATAGCAGAAAAGGAGAAGTTAGCTCCAGAGGGAGTTTACCCCTGGAGCGCAGTTTTAATTGTCTGGATTCCCCAGAGAGGGTGGGGTCCAGTGGTGGCAGCAAAATTGAAGTATATAATGATGACAGTGTAGTACACCCACCCAGGGATGTGGCACCTGACTTGAAGGAGGGGTTGATCTACACCAGGGGATTCAAGGACCTGAGATAGCTCCATTGGTGTGCAGTGTCCCTGAGGTGGATTGGGGAACTAGCGCAGGGGCCCATAGTCCTAGTGAAAGGAGGGATACTCTACCGACTCTGGATGAGAGGTGCAGGGAGAGGGGTTCCCCGTGGTTGAAGTCCTGGTGTATGAGTGTGAGGACCGCCCAGAAGAGTGTGGGTTGAGTGATAGAGACAGTCGGTTAATGTCTCGCCCATTTCAAGAGAGTGGTGTGGGGTACGTGTGTGAGGCACTGGATTGTGAGGTAAAGGTTAGCACCTGTGTGGAGCTGTGTAATCCAATTGTGGGAGAGCATATTGTGAGTTCCTGTTTTCCAGAGCTAGGCCAACACCTGTCAGATTGCGAGTTCTCTGATCCTAGGGAACTTGCACAGGAGGCAGACCTCTGGGTGAGTACCAGAGGCTCTGTAGAGGCATTAGGGAATGACCCTAAGAGAAGTGGTTCAGAAGTTTTCCAACCCAGAGTGCTGGGAAAGGTTAGGAGTGTTACAGCTGGGTCCCCTTGTTGTGAGGAGGTTGTAGGGCCTCACATCCTGTCTCGTGGGAGCAGGAGTGAGACTGGGATAGGTCCCGAAGTGCCCCAGCCTCAGTTCCCAGGACTGGATGGTTCCATGAGGGAACACCAGGTGGGGAGCCTAGTCTGTCTGGATGGACCGTCCATTGTGGGGGGTACCCCAGTGTTAGGTGAGCTGGGAGTGCCTGTAGTCAGGCCTCCATCAGTTCTTGTGCCTGGCAGTGCCACTCCTAGGGGAGGGTACAGAAGTCCAGTCTGAGGGATGAAAGGGGAAAGAGTCCCCAGTGGAAGAACCAGTGGGTCAGGGGCCAGCCAGAAGGGCTGAGCCTCATAGGATTGGCCATGGTGACGCCACTTCTGTCCTGGGGCATCTTCACGCACTGTCAGAGGGACAGGAGGTCGTGAGCTCTGTGCCAGGCAGACTGTCACGCAACACGCTAGGTATGTGTCACCCTCAGGAAGTCCTGGTTGGCCAGGCAGTTGTTCAGCCGCAGGGGTTGGTCCCTGGGTTGGTAAGTCAGGTCCAGGAGTTGTCTGACCTGGAGGAAGGGACAACTGTAAGCAGTGTCCCGACCATTTTTTTTCCTAAAAGCACCACTCCAGGTGGGAGGGTGCAGTATGCTGGAAGGGGGTGCAGAGGGAGGGAGTCCTCGCCTCTGACCCCAGTACCACCTGAGGGTTTTCCAGGTTGATGGATCAGTTGCAGGGACAAGGCCCTGAACTAGTGGAAGAGTGTATTTTCCTTGGGGGAATTGGTGTACTCCCCCAGAAGTCCTGGGTTGCCAGGCACAGGCCCAGCCTAAGGGTACAGACCCTAGGTTGGGGGGCCAGGTTCAGGGTGTCCCCCTGATCTGGAGGAAGGGGCAACTGCTAACAGTGCCCCTCCCGGTTTGTGTTATGGAGGCACCTCTCCAGGTGGGAGGGTGCCGGGCCCCAGTAAAGGGGGCGGGGAGAGGGCAGCCTCACCCCTGACCTCCGCCCAGTCTAAGGGTACAGACCCTATGCTGGGATACCAGTTGCAGGATAGAACCCCTGAACTGGTGGGCGAATTATGCAGGACACCTGCCTCAGGTGCCCTGACAATTCTGGAGGGGGTACCGCTCCAAGTGGGAGGGTACCGAGCCCCAAAGAGAAGGACCGGGTGTGGGGGAGCCCACCCCAGTCGCTGGCCCCGCCGTTGGGTACAGGCCCAGGGCTGGTGGGTCAGTGTCAGGACGCGTTGCCTGACCTGACAGGAGGGAGAGTGGACAAAAGGTGCCAGACACCTGGGATTACTGCCCCGCACTCTCTGATGCCACAAAAGTTTGAGAGCCCTGAGAGGTATAGGGCTTGGATTTTATCACTGACTACTGTCAGTGACTACTGGGGCTTGTTGTTTATCTGTTGGGACACACCTGGGGGCCAGTTAAGGTTAGATGCTGCACAGGTGGTATCCACAGGTGAGGGAAGAGTTCCCCATTGGTTATCTTAGTGGGCCCTAGGAGTGTGGACAGAGGGATCCACCAGGGTTCAGATTGGAGTAGAGCTGCCATATGCCCCTGCAGTTGCGGGCCAGTTCCGTGTTCTATCGCCCAAAGCAGGGAAGCCCATCAAAGTAGTGATTGGTCTACCCTGCGTTTTGGCTGGAAGGGGTTGTGTTGGAAATGGCCCTTTTTGCAGGGTCACCCCTAAACTTTTTCCCTGCCTCCTGTATTTTTGCTGACCTGTTTCTGTTGGTTTTATGACTCTGGGCACTTTACCACTGCTGTTCAGTGCTAAAGTGCATATGCTCTCCCTTTGTAAATATGACTATGTGAATTGGTATATCCCTGAGTGGCTTATTTGGTTTACCTGTTAGTCCCTAGTAGTGTGGCCTGTGTGTGCCCAGGGCTGGTAAACCAAATGCTGCTGGTGGGCCTGCAGCACTGATGTGTGCCACCCACAGAAGCAGCTTGTAAAGTGTGTCTCAGACCTGCCACTGCAGTGTCTGTGTGCAGTCCAGAACTGCCATCTTGGCTGTGAAGTGCACCCACTTCCCAGCCCCTGAACCTTCCCTTGGCATTTTGTAAGTCACCCCTATGGTAGGGTGCATTGTATGTGTAAGGTAGGACACGCCTTGCTGTGTGTAGCATGTCCTGGTAGTGAATTATGCCCCATTTCGTTTTTCACTGCTGTAAGGCTACCTGTTCCTCATAGGCTAGAATGGGCAGTTTGACTATTACATTCTATAGTCCTAACTGACCCCAGGAACATGGTAGAAAAACGAATTTAGTATGCCTGAGCTCAGAATATTAAAATACATCTTTTAGTGAAGTTTATTTTTATATTCTGTGTTTGAAAATACCACTTTTAGAAAGTAGGTATTTTCTTGCCTAAGCCTTCCAGTGTGCTCTGCTGTTATGTGTATTGGCTGTCTGGTTTTAGAGGGGCAGGGCAGGCTGAGTCAGACCTGGGTTGAATACAGAGATCTGCATTTAGAGTGTGGGGAGGGGTGGCTCCTTGACCTGAATAGGGCTGTGCCTGGCAAGGTGAATGCTGGCTCCACCTCCTACTGTGTGTCTGCTAGCAGACCCCTCTTTCTGAAAGGAAGAATGCAGCCTGGTAAACAAAGTGCTCCAGGCCTGAGCAAGAACTGGTTCTGGCTAGGTTCAGTGACTTGTAGCTTCTGAGAACAAAGACTTTTGGGGTATAAATATCTGTGCTCAAACCCCTACAATTTGTATTGCTTTTGGATCTGGAGAGGAAACTCTGTCCGTGCCACTGGAGGAATCTGCAGGAAGTGACTGTCCCTGTGCTTGTGTGTTGTTTCTTGCACTGGCCTGCAGCAGTGACCACTGGACCTTGAAGAAGAGGAAAAGGAACTTTTGAGAGAACTTTTATTTTTGTTACAGCAATTACCCAAGGGCTAGGAAAAGAGCTAGCCTCCTGCTGGAGTCTCAGGCACATCTGACTCCACCACCAACCTCCTGCTTCCTCCCTGCGAGGATTGCTATCTGCTGATGAGGCACCTGTGAGTTTCAGGGCCTCTAGTTTTGCTTCAGAGAAAAGAGTGCTGGAAATCGTCGCTAACGCACGTTTGCGAGCCGCTGCAGCCGAGAGCGCTGGAAAAATCATCGCGCTGCTGCCGCTGGGTGCTCGCAACACGAAACCATCGCTAACGCCCCTTTGCGAGCCGCTGCAGCTGAGACGCGCTGGAAAAATCATCGCGCTGCTGTCGCCGAGCGCTCGCAACCCCTAAAGAAATCATCGCTTCAAGACATCGCTTTGCGGACGCCGTGCGTCCGCCATTTTCATCGCATCGCACCGGATTTCGTCGCTCCCTCGCGGAGCGTCATCTCTTCGCATCGCAACACAATCGCACAGCGCAACAGGATCGTCGCATCGACTTCTCCCTCGCGGCAAGAAAGTCATCGCATCGGCGGCCTAGCGTGCAGAAGTTGGTCGCAGTGTCTCCGCACGCATCACGCAGATCGGCGCATCATCCTCCCTTGCGGCAAGGATTTGAACGCATCGCCGGCCTTGCGTGCCGAGAATCATCGCTACCACTTCTTTGCGACATTTTGTTGGTTTCGCTACTAAACCCAGGTACTTTGTGAGAGAAAGGGTCGCAGAGACCACTGCTTTGAATTTGAACCTTATTTTTGCAACCTTTGAACTATTTTTTGACAGTCCTTCAACAGCCATCCTATTTTTGACAGTCTTATGAGAGAAAGGGTCGCAGAGACCACTGCCTTGAATTTGAACCTTATTTTTGCAACCTCTGAACGAGAAAGGGGCGCAGAGACCCCTGCCTTGAATTTGAACCTTATTCTTGCAACCTTTGAACTATCTTTGACAGCCCTTCAACAGCTATCCTATTTTTGACAGTATTGTGGCTTTTACAGTTATTGGTCTTGTGATAAATCTGCCTTTATATAAAGATACTTATTTTTTATAACTACTTGTGTGGTGTCCCTTTGTAGTGTTCCTCACTGTGTTACTGTGTATGGTCATAAATGCTTCACACCCTGCCTCTGAGATAAGCCTACCTGCTCGTGCTACGTTACCACAGGGTTGAGCAGGGGTATTAAAGAGGGTAGTCCTCTCACTCTGACTTAGGAAGAAGGGTCCCTACTTGGACAGTGGCCAGCCATTGCCAACTAGAGACCCCCATTTCTAACAATGACTATAATAGGACATGTACAGTTATGACCGTAATAGGGCATATGCGGCTTTGACCATAATAGGGCAAGTACGAATATGACCGTATTAGGGCAAATACGAATATGTCCATTTTAGGGCACGTATGAACAGGTCTACATTAGGGCCTCTATACGGGACATAACACCCACTCCTCTTCCGAATAGGATGACAATGACCATACTTAAAATCTGGACAATTTAAAAACATTTTAAAAACATGGTTTTAAAATTGTTAAAAAAAAATCAAAGTGTTACAATTCAGCTATTTCCAATTCCCACTAAAAAAAGAAATGTCTATTTTGTTTCTCTATATAAGTTGCTTCACTCAAAGCGGAAGAAGGCCATGCTTTTCTCAAGTGAAAGTGTCAATTTAGGAAATGTTCCAAATTTGCTCGCTTATTATGAAAAACGAGTGGAGAAGCCGAATTCTTTCCCAGGACGCGATGAGCCAATTCGAGATTAAGTGTCCTGGCTAGGAAGCACAACATTATCTGTGTGAGCTACTGCAGACGACAAATCCAACACCTCACAGAGAACGTCAATCGCACATAGATGGAATCTAGCACTGCCAACAGTCGATGCTGCGGCAGCTTGTGCGGCAGTTGTTACCTGGGTGCCTGTGGAGGAGTCACCTAACCCAGCAGGAGCAAACGGCACCTGTGGATTCTCCAGGAATGCATTCATCAGAATTGGAAGCCGCTGGGGACAACGCAGAGCATGGGCCTTTATGGGGTCCAGCATTTCATCCGTGTCCGGAGGCGCATCTGATGGAAACGTTAGACAAAGATCCAACGTGCATTCTTCTCCGCAAAACAGGCATCAAAGAACAGGTAAGATGCAGTCTACCCAGACTGGTCAAAAGGATAGAAACCAGGAGGCATTGAGTTCTCGCAGGCAAGAAATGCCCAGAAGTTGTACCATGCGTTCACTGTATTTCTGCTCCAGGAGCATGTTCGCCATTCCCTCCGTGTTAGACCTGGCACTGTTGGCGTGGGTCTCCCTTCCATTTTTTGCTGTTGCCTCATGTGTTTTTGCTGGTTATAGATGCTTTGGGCACTGTGCCACTGCTATTCAGTGCCACAGTGCAAGTGCTCCCTATGGTAAATTGATGTATGGATTAGTGACTCCATGATTGGCTGGATTGGTTTACTTGTCAGACCCTAGTACAGTGCACTGAGTGTGCCCAGGGCTTGTAAATCCAATGCTGCTGGTGGGCTTGCAGCACTGGTTGGGCCACCCACAGAAGCAGCCTGTAAAAGTGTGTCTCAGGTCTGCCATTGCAGAGCCTGTGTGCAGTCTGGTACTGCCATGTTGACTGGGCAAGTGCACCCACTTGCCAGTCCCTAAACCTTCCCTTTTCTTCATATCAGACACCCCAATGGTAGGCCCAAGGGCAGGGTGCATTGTAAGTATAAGGTAGGACATGCCCTGGTGTGTGTGGCATGTCCTAATAGTGAATTACAGTCATTTTCGTTTTTCACTATTGCAAGGCTACCTGTTCCCCATAGGCCAGAATGGGCAGTTTGATTATTACATCTTATAATCCTAACTGACCCAGGGAACATGGTAGAAAAACGAATTTAGTATGCCTGAACTCAGAATGATAAAATACATCTTTTAGTGAAGTTGGTTTTAACATTCTGGGGCCGATTCCGATTCCGGCCGGAAATCTCTCCGACCGAGCCGGACCCGGAGAGAATTCCGACCGAAACGGACCCTAGCAGTCCGACCGGACGAGTACGATGCATTCGCATGCTATCGGACTCGATTCGGTCGGACTCCCATTGAAGTCAATGGGAGCCGGTCGTACAACGCGTACGCGGGCTCCCATTGACTCAATGGGTGCGAGGCAAACAAGGGCGCCCCCTACAGCGGGTATGCGTCCATGCGCATCGCGGCGTACATGCACAGGTAGGGGGGACCCATGGTTCCCCCCTGTGTGCGACTCGCGCGCCTACGCGTACAGGGGGGTCCGACGCGGACCCCCAAAGTCCGGCTCCGACAGCTCTTTCGAGCCGGACGGCGCGAGTCGGTCGGACTGCTCGCGGCGCGCATCGTACTTACCCGGCCGAAAAACGTCTCCATAGCGCGGTGCGCGTCGAGTCCGAGCGAGTCGGTCGGTGCGGTTCTGACCCGTGAACGAGTCGGTCAGCGATTACGCGTGCGCTCGCATCGTACTCGCTCGGCCGGACCCGCGTACG
This sequence comes from Calotriton arnoldi, assembly GCA_963921515.1. NCBI lineage: Eukaryota > Metazoa > Chordata > Amphibia > Caudata > Salamandridae > Calotriton > Calotriton arnoldi. The sequence goes on from CAWUFW010002008.1 coordinate 1,978,680, forward strand.
ATTCGGTCGGGAAACAGGGCTCCGAATCGGATCCGGTAAATCCGAATCCGATTCGGAGCACTACCGGCCGAGATCGGAATCGGCCCCTCTGTGTTTGAAAATACCACTTTTAGAAAGTAGGTATTTTCTTGCCTAACTATCCAAGCCTGCCTCCGCTAGGTTGTGTATTCCTTGTCTGGAGTTTGAGTGACAGGGGCTGGGGGATTCCAGGAGACAGTGTGAGTCTGCACAGGGCTGAATAGAGAGATCTGCATGGAGATGGGTGGGAGGAGTTGCACCTGGGACCTGAATAGGGCTGTGCCTTCCCTCCACAATGCTGGCTCCACCTCCTGTGGTGCGTCTGATGTCCCTGGCCTACACTGTGAAAGGAAAGAAGGAGTCTTGTCAACAAAGTGCTCCAGGACTGACCAGAACTGGTTTGGACTAGGCAAAGGCCTCTCTACCTTCATAGAACAAAGGATTTTGGTGTATAAAAGAGGGGACCCAAACCCCAGAACTTTAGATCACTTTGGGAAACAAGAAGAGCCTTTGCTGAGGAGAGGAACCAGAGAAACTGAGGAGGAGACTATCCCTAAGCTGCGTGCTGTTTGGGGGATTGGCCTGCAGTGGTTGCCTGACTGCCAAAGAAAGGAGAAAGGAACTTTGTGTGTACTTTCATCAACTTGTAAAAGATCTCCAAGGGCTTGAGAGAAGAGCTTGCCTCCTGCTGAAGTCTCAGGGACAACAGACTTCACCAACCAGCTCCCCAAGAGTCTTTCTGGAAAGTGCCTGCTGCTGTGCTGGACTTTCTGAGGGACTGCGTGTCGCAAGGAGCTGGAAGCGCGACTCACGAAGAAGAAGCGTCGCCGCCGAAGCGCCTCGCATCGCCGAAGAAAAGAATCGACGTTGCATCAGACGCCGCCGCATCAACGGAGAAGAGTGTCGCCGCCGCTGCCTCGTCGTTGCTGAAGCGCCTTGCATCGCCGGAGAAGAGGATCGACGTCGCATCAGACGCCGCCGCATCACCGGGAAGCGTGTCGCAGGGCCTGTCGCGGCTCATAAGAATCGTTGAACCGCCGCACGGCCGTCGCATCGTTGCCGAAGCGCCTCGCATCGCCGGAGGAGAGGATCGACGTCGCATCAGATGCCGCCGCATCACCAGGAAGCGTGTCGCAGGGCCTGTCGTGGCTCAGAAGAATCGTTGAGTCGCCGCACGGCCGTCGGGCGTGCACGCATCGTGTCGCATCAAGAAGAAGACGCCATCTTTGTTTCATTGCACCGGATCTTCATCGCATCACGGCGTTGCTGGTCGCATCGCCACGGAAGCGCAGTAAGAAACCAACGCATCACCTCCCCACGCCGAGAAGAACCGACGCATCCTCTACACATCAGTAGGGACCCGACGCCTCACCGTTCTTGTGTGTAAGGAACCGACGCATCACCTTCCCTGCAACACTTTCGTTGTATAGCATTACGCATCCAAAGGTACATTAAACTCAAAGTGTCGCATTTACCATCTAAAGAGAACTAAGCTAATTCTACCATTTTTAAGTACAGTATTGTGGATTTTTGTCGTTTGTGGTCTTGTGTTAAGTCTATATAAAGAATACTTATTTTTAATATACAACCTGTGTGGTGTCCATCTGTAGTGTTGTCACTGGGTTACTGTATGTGTTCACAAATGCTTTACACACTGCCTCTGAGATAAGCCTGTCTGCTCGTGCCAAGCTACAAAGGGGGTGAGCAGGGGTTATTTTAGGAGTGTACCCCCTTACCCTGACTAGACGCAAGGGTCCCTATTTGGTCAAAGGTACCTACCTCTGCCAACTAGAGACCCCCAAATCTAACACTCGGGAATTGGGCCGTCGATTGCATAGCAGTAGTATTATGAATAGGACCCCTGCAATCAGCAATAGGATAAGCGGGAGTCCTCCAAATACGCTTCCCAATACGGAGTGTATAAAATTTGGGATTACTCCGAGGACTGTCTGAAAGGTGCTTAACAGTCCTGACCCTATGGTCTTAAATAGGTGTATAATACCGCTCGTATCAGACATATTGAAGATACGTCCCACCATTTCTATGAAATGAAAGGGGCAGTTTGTACGTATAAGCGCCTGTATCTCAGTCGAGGTCCTTGCAACTTGAAGTTCATAGGTTTCTCGAGCGGAGGTTAAGGGCACGGTTTGCTGTAAAAGCATGGCTTGCAGTCTGCTCAGAGTATCAAATTGTATGAAAGAAACGTTCAGTGAAGGCCATAGCGGCGCCTCCCTGACTGTGTTCAGTGGCGGAAACAATACTTGCATACAGCAAGTAACCCTGGAGTTAACAGTGACCAGATAGGCGACGTCCGGAAGCATCCCACAGCAACCTTGATCATTTAGCATCAAGTAACTCCCATTCGAGAGCAGCTGGAAAACCAGTGTGATCATGGCCGCTGGGATCCCTGTCATGTGACACGATAGGTTCGCTTCTGAACCGCTACAGGCTCCGTGTAGTGAAATATCCTGACACATGAGAGAACCGCTTAAAGCGTTCTTGCAGTTTGTACCACTCAGATACACTTCTCGATCCCCATTCCTACATCGGTATCTATATGGTAACTCCCAAGTTTCCTTAATGTACCCCTTACCCATTTTTTCATATTTGCCTGCCTGCCTTTGCTCAAGGCAATATTGAAACTGAAACGTAGTGACCGGTAGAGTGATTTGGCCATGAATTAGCCATTCAGTTGATGGTGATTCGGCTACAGTGAATGGTAACCTTTCCAGTTTCTCAATACGCAGCATTGTATATTTGGCTCCCCTTTGTGCCATTTCTGTCTGTTTATCAGTCAGATTGTATTCCGAAAACAGAGACGTGGTGTTTATGAAACGCCAGGGCACATAGCCTGCACGCAAAGATTGTAGCGTCCAGCTTAGCATCATAATAGAACATAGCTGAGATTGCCCGTGTTGTAGCAAGGCCAAATCTTGTTCTAAAATGTTGATTGCCAAAGACACAATGTTGCCTAAGGAGTAAATTCTGGAGGTCAAAGTTGTTAACCCATTATCCACTACAGCTAATGCCTTTTCTAAGTTAATACGGTCTATTTCCCGTATTCTTTCTGCGGCCTCTTGTTGGGATATTTTCCAGTTTTCATTATAATAGGCATAAATGCCGGCATATATGAAACGTTTCTGACGTGTTTTCCTTGGGCCTAGCTAGAAATCCCTAAGGTCTACATCAGGTGTGAGTAAGGTTAAGTGATGTTTTGCTTCTGTGAGTGTTGAGGTCTCTAGCCAATCAAGGCACAACTTCCCAACACTATACGATGTCACTACCCCTGGGTGTTGTCTCTGTACATAGCGTGTATCTGGCCTAAGGATACTAAACCCTTTGGTTGTATTCATAAATCTCTGTTGACAGGTGTTTGTGTCAATGGTGTAAAGAAAAAGGGAGTGACCCCACTGGCCAAGAGACAGGGTACCACAGGTAGATAAAAGAGAAACTCTCTTGGATCTAGGCTAATATTTCTATCAAAATTCATACAACCATCTACAAACCACCAACCATGGGAACACTTTGGTACCTCACAATAATCAAAAAACAATTATAAAAATGTGGTATATGATTTTGTCTGTGTTATTTGATTTTAACCGGAAAAAAATTCCATGATGGTTTTTTAATAAAAATATTTTTCTATAGACTTTATGTGTTTTTTATAATTGTTTTTTGGGTCCATGTTTGTGATTATTGTGAGGTACCAAAGTGTTGCCATGGTTGGTGGTTTGTAGATGGTTGTATGAATTTTGATAGAAATATTAGCCTAGATCCAAGAGAGTTTCTCTTTTATTTACCTGTTTGTGTCAATGGGCAAAATCAGCCATTTCGTCCAATCAGCATCTGATCTGTTGTACTGGAGAATGTCATCTAATCCTACCCCTTGTGTAGTTGATATCTGCCCCCCACCCATCTGTGATGGTGTAGGAAACCCGGGTGAGTTCAGTTCCTTGTTCTTGGCTAGTCCAAGACAGGATGTCTGTTGCACAGTGTCATTTAGAAATATTAGCTGCTGTGGAATGAGGCATGCTCTAAAAAGCCCTTCTGTTCCCTGGACTTGCCAGTCCCTAGAACCCCAGATTGATTTTAAATCTATAGTGTCCTTCCATAGGTCGAAACCCTGTGTAGACAACTGGGCCATAAAGGAAGCAGAGTAAATCTGTTTGGTGTTAGTCAACATAATTTTCTGTGCTGATGTTTTTGCCACTTTGTAATAAAATGACTTCGGGTCAGATGTATTAAACCCTGAAAAGTATGTGAATTTCTGTGCAAAAGTTTGCGAACTACCTTTTGGAGGTGTTGGGCAGTGTTCCCACTGGTGGTATTCAAATACATTTCTAGGTGTTATAGATTTGTGTAAGAAATGATGACCATAATGTTGGTAACAGTACAATGTATCATAGTCTGAAGTACCTTCTAACATTTCATTGTTCGGAAATGCTGCAGTTTTTTCTCAATCAGACATTAAATTATTTACAGTTTCAGTGTCCCAATCATCAGATAATGTACTTTCGGTAATGATATCACTTAAAGAAATTTTAAATACATGTTTAAGCTTTAAAAGTTCAGTCGGACCGAATATATCATAATCAATCTTGTCCCATACTATACCGTCCGGTATAGGAACTGCTGTGATGTTCACTGAAGACAAGTCTCTTGGTTCACGATGTGAAGACTGGTGTGGTTTTAAAATCAAATTGACTCTGGGCTGTAGAGCTTTGCTGGAGGTATCGTCCATTAATAAGCATACTAAAAGTTATAATTAAACCTAGCCAGAAAAGAAAAAAGAAAATCCCAGTGATATACCATAGTTCAATCCAAGGTGACACCAGGTAAGTCTTTCTAAAAAAGTTCAAAAAGTCAGTGAGTTTCTGTTTGTGTGATTTTTTGGCTGGTGTCGTTTCCGGCTCACTTGGATCCAGTGAAAAGGTATCAAAGTTCATGAAATAGCCAGAAGCAGTTCGATCAATTGTTGGAATTGCATCGGGATTTGTTGAAATCGGATTTTGCTCTTGACGAGGCATGTTGACGTAGATGTCTGTAGTCGGTCTTATTGCAACTTGGTTGTTAAGTTGAGTTTCTTCTTGTTGAAGCATTGTTGCTTAGTCCTTCATTCCGTACAGGTGGCTCTTCAAACATGATGAGTCTTTCTGTTTGAACTTCTTGGATTGTAGCGAGAGGAGGGCGTCTGCTACTGTGGAGTCCACGAGGCCTACTGTTTAGTATCGGCCACATAGTGTGGTTTGATTAAGTCGATTGAGACAAATCTTTTCTCCTTTTTTTCCGGCAAGAGGCGGCAGAAGTACAGTTCTTGTGCCTTGGATTGCTAGGACCGGTACAGGCTTTCTGTAGGATGGCCCAAATTCTTTCTTGTCTGCAATCTTTTCTCTGACCAGATCTCCGATTTTTGGGATCCAGACAGGTCTTGCCGTTACTGCCTTGACTTCCTCAGTGGCGGTCGGTTTCTGGAGCACGTTACTTTGTTGTGTTCTGGATTTATTTAGATCCTGTAAAACAGCCAAACGATCATGGATATCAAATGGTTTTTCATCCGCCACTGTGCCTTCACAATCAAGATCAGGTACCCACATTCTTGTCCCAAATAGGACCTCGTAAGGAGTGACACCCCCTATAGAGCTTCTTGGCTGATTGTTTATTGCTCGTTGTACCCCATATAAGTGATCGACCCATCTACCGCCCTTACCTAATACCCTAGCTGTTAAAGATTGCTTTAAGTCCCGGTTTTTCCTCTCCACAACGGAATTTCCCTCAGGATGATACGGAGAGGAGTACCGCAATGCTACGCCCATTCCTTCCATGGCCTCTTTGTAAGCCTGAGAACTAAACGCCGGGCCACGGTCAAAATGTAACGTGCCAACTGCGTATGTGCCGATAAAGACTCGCAAATCTTTTATAACAGTTCGAGCGTCAGCTGAGCGCTGAGGCCAGACCTTGAGGACACCTGAGCTGGACGCACACGGACAGACAACCTGATGCTGTCTAATAATGGTATCTGTACCGGACGTGTTGTGGTGGACCCTTTCATCTGCTTGCAGATGTTGCAGTTCCAGACATTGGGCCATATGTATGAAGCCAATTTGCGATCGCAAATGCCGAAATTCGCAGAATTTCAGCGTTTGCGATCGCAAATTAGCAGTGTGCAATGTAGCACACTTAAACCCCCTCGCAAAATAAGGAATCACAAAATTTGCGATTCCCTATTTTGCGATTTCATTCAAGGAATCGCAAATTGCGATTCCTTAAATGCAATGTAAGAAGCACAAAAGAAAGTGCGATTTGGCCTTAAGGAATCGCAATTTACCACCAACTTCAAGTTGGTGGTAAATTGCGATTTCACTTAAAAATGCTAATTTTTGCATTTTTTAAAGTGCCATGTGGCGCACATACATGCCCTTAGGTCATGTATGTGCAGCACATGTGCACACATGCACATTTCAGGGGTGCAACAGGGTGTCAAAAACCCTAGCACCCTTGAAATTGCATTCTCAATTTGCGATTCTCTAATTGGGAATCGCAAATTGAGAATGTCTTCCCATTCATTCCTATGGGCCTCCTAGCCCATAGGAATGAATGGGAAGGTATTCCTTATTTGCGAATCTCAATTTGCGATTCGCAAATAAGGAATATGTGGGATTCGCAAAATTATTTGCAAATCCCACATACATTGCATTTTGCAATTCTCAAATTGCAATTCGCAGAAAATCGCAATTTGAGAATCGCAAAACTGTATTTTGTTACATATGGCCCATAGTCTCTTATCTGCCTCCTCATTACAGGCCACCAGTAGCGTTGCTTCAATAAAGAAACAGTCGCCCTAAGTCCCGAATGTACAGAACCTGTCCCTTCGTGTGCTGTCACAATTAAACCTTGCCTACGATCCATATTTGGTATTACTCTATCCCCCACTCCAGGAATCTGAGCATATGGAATGTTTTGTGCATCTAACTTGTAGGAGTACTTGAGTGGAAATTTCTTTGGTACTGCTGTGCTGCCTTTGCGTGAAGCATTGACAGCTACCATAATCTCGCCGTCTATTCTCGTTTTTGAACGAGTGATTGCAGCTACGGACGCCGTGCGAACAGCCCCCTTTGCGGCTTCATCAGCCAATGAATTCCCTTCAACGTGAACGCCATCACGCTGATGACTCAGTGTATGTATCACGTGAGCCCTTGGTAGTTCGTTTCTCAACTCCACTACCTGTTCCCATAGCATTTTATGCTTAATTGTGCCACCTTTTGCATCTTTGAACCCGTTTTGTTCCCAATGATGTAAATATTCATTGTACGACTGTACACAGTAAAAGGAATCGCACACAATCAGTGTGGGGAATTCGTGTTCCGTATTCACCAGTGCCAGTATAAGTGCTTTTAACTCTGCCAACTGAGCCGTGCAGTCTCCTAGAGATTGCGTTTTAGTGCAACTCGGATGGAACTTTCCATCGTGCATGCAACCTTTAACAATCGCACATGTTGCGCTGTAAGCTTGCTTACTCCCTATGGCCGGTTGAGCAGATCCGTCAGTGTAAATAATGTATTCATACTGATCTAGAGGCAAAATTTTATTTGGTAGAGGATTTTCTTGTTCGTATTGCAGAAATGCTTGTGTTTTTAAACTTGGATCAAATCTGTATTCAACATCCGTTGCAGTAAGAGAATTAGCCCATTGTATCCATCTGGGATGTAAGGCTTTCGCATTTGGAATGCTAGCTTTTGTAACAGCTTCTAAAGCTGGTACTGGGGTCACGACAATTATGCGTTTACCCTGAGCCAGAGCTCTTTCTCTTGCTACAGCGGTCTGCACTGCTGTCAGGATTTTTCTGTTGAAGTGAAACGCATCTCTGCGTTTGTGTACAGGTGTGATTTGTATGTGATTGGTACCGTTTCGCCTTCATTGAAAGTTAAATAAGTGTACCCGCATTGACCCGCTATTACTCGGATCACTAAGTTGCGTACATTTACGCGTGTCTGTAAATGTTTTGAAGCTATCATGTCTTCCTGTAGTGAACGTAGGATATTTGTATGTTCCTGTGTCCATTGTCTGACTGAAAAATCAGGTTTGATTAAGTCGTAGAAAGGTTTTACTCTTTCTGCGTAATCCAAAATGTATGTTCGACCAAAATTTAAGAATCCCAGAATTGATTGTAAATTCTTTAATGATTTTGGAGGTTGAAGCAGCGCACATTTTTCTAAAAAGTTTGCTGCTAGGCTTTTTTTTCACTTGACAGCTCATATCCTAAAAATAGAACACTGAGGTGGGCAATTTTTGATTTTTTGAAATTAAATTTATAGCCCTCAGAGGCGAATCCCATAATAATGTTGCTCACCCTGGTCAAGTGCCTCGGTAAGTCATCGTCCGTCAGATAAATATCATCCACATAGGACAATGCTTCTTCATCCAAATTTTGGAGTAACTCTGTTACTCTTGCTGAAAATACCCAGGGGCTATTTTTATACCCTTGGGCTAGTCGACAAAATTGTCGCTGGGACCCTAACGCACTGAATGCGGTCAGATACCTGCTTTCAGGCGCTATATTTTGGCAGAAAAATCCATTTGCGATATCAAGTGTTGTTTTGTATTTTTTGCGCACAATGTTATTCATTAATGCGGCACTATGTGCATTTTGAACTGCAAATGTCTTTGTGCAAGTGTTTAAATGTCTGTAATCCAAAACTAAACGATATGTGTTGTCAGGTTTCATTACGGGAAACAAAGGATTGTTCATAGGTGAAGTGCAATTTTCCTTCCCCCCCTGGTATTCTAGTTGATCTAGGATCTCCCTGACTTGTTTTTTAGCTTCCTGCTTTATAGGGTATTGCCTTTGAGCATTTGGGGAAACTTTTAACGGGATCACGTGGTGGGTTGAATTCTCATCCCAACCAACATGATTTTTGTACAATGCTGGAGCTAGGGCAACCGCCCACTCCTGCGCATATGCATGTTTTAAATGTATAGGAACGAGGTTGGAAAAGGCTGGAAAAATTATCGTTTCTCCCCTAGGGCACTCCATGATGAATGCTGGCGGCCAGTCTTGTTCTGCTAATAGAATGTCATAACCAGATGACAGATTTTTCCAAAAGAGACCTTTAATTTTCCTCGGCTTGTCCCCCTCCAGCCGGAGTGTTATCTCATGTAACTTACGTGGGACACTTACCCGAGTATCAGGTGTTTCCACCGTGATATACTCACTCAACTCCGCTGTCACCAGGAATTCCTTCAGGTTCTGGTGAGCTATCGTTACTTCTGCCGTGCTGTCTAGCATCGTCAGAGCCCATTCCCCGTTCAGAAGCTGTGTCCTCAGAATTCTGGGCATGTCTGATCGAGACCTGCTACCTTCTTCTTTTTGAACTGAGGTTTTGATTTTTGTTTATCTTCTTTTTTAGGTGCGTAGTCCGCAGCGCGTTGCGTGTCTCTGGACTTTGTATGCTCCTCTGACCGTCCTTCCCTCTCTGAGTTTTTTGATGAACCCTGAAAGGAACGAGAGGAACCAGTATCAATATCCTGATACCTGTCAGGTTTTTTAATATTATCCCTATTCCTGAGGTTATACCTCCTTTCAGAGGGCTCCTGTTGAGGAGACCTACCTCTGGATTGAGATCTGCTGTCTTTAGACTTTTGTTGTTTTTTATTTTCCCACTTCTTTTTAGAAGAAGTAGGCGTCTGCTTTGTAGTGTCCTTTTCAGGACTGCCCACTAGTTGTGGTTTTAATGCTTTCCCACCTAAACTGTCTCTGCCTAGTTCTGCATATGCAGTTTCAATTATTTTGGGTAGTTCGTGTTGATGATCCTCTGGACTGAACTCCCTTAGGCGTTGGCGGATCGCCACTGAAGCTGCCTCCCCTTTAATATTAGCTAGTATTATGGCAGATACCTGGTCAAAGTTATTTAGTAACTTAATCCCAAAGTTAAGGGCAGGCTCTGCTCCATACTCATTTTGTATCTGTCTCAATATGTCAGGTATTACTGCTAAGGACGGGATACCATGTGTTCTGGTATATATGGCAGCAAAGACTGAACCCCAAGAGGTGCAGTCCTCTACTTGTGGTGTGATCCCCATGGGCAAGCAGATTGTTAGAATTCTGTGTTTATCACAGGTGGTAGTATTCGGGAATACCGCCTCAAGCTGAGTTATTTTCTGAGCTATCCAGAATGGTATTTATTCGCGTTTTGTGGGCATTTTGCCCATTACCGCGTGTAATGTTTGAGGAGTAATTTTATTTCCTGTACTCTGAGTCGGAGTACTGTTTGCTGCACCTGCTGGTGCAGGTTGGATTGTTCAATCAATCAATCAGGGGTTTGTTAAAGCGCGACTACTCACCCGTAAGGGTCTCAAGGCGCATGGGGTGGGGGGGTGCAGGTTCCATCCATCAAGGAGGGGGTCTGTCAAAGAGCCAGGTTTTGAGGTTTCTTGCGAAGATGGGGAGAGATGTTGTCTGTCTGAGGTGGAGCGGAAGGGCGTTCCATGCTTTGGCTGCGAGGAAGGAGAAGGAGCGGCCTCCCGATCTGGTCTTTCTGGTGCGGGGGACCACGGCGTAGGAGAGCTGGGCTGATTGTAGGGTCCTTTGGGGTGCGTGGAATTTGAGTCGGCTGTTCAGGTATGCTGGTCCGGTGCCGTGGAGGGCCTTGTGTGCGTGGGTGAGCATCTTGAAGGTGATTCTCGCCTCGACAGGGAGCCAGTGGAGTGTGCGCAGGTACTGGGAGATGTGGCAGTGTTTTGGCAGGTTGAGGACCAGTCTTGCGGCGGCGTTCTGGATGTTCTGTAGCTTTCGTGGGGGGTTTTTGTTTATTCCAGCGTAGAGTGCGTTGCCGTAGTCGAGTCTGCTGGTTACCAGGGCGTGACTGACGGTCTTTCGGTGTTCGAGGGGGATCCATTTGAAGGTCTTACGAAGGAGGTGGAGGGTGTGGAAGCAGGAAGACAAGACAGAGTTGATCTGGCGGTCCATTTTGAGCTCGGAGTCCAGGATGATTCCCAGATTGCGTGCGTGGTCCGTGGGGGTTGGCGGGTTTCCAAGGGCGGGGGGCCACCAGGTGTCGCTCCAGGCATCGGGGTTTGGGCCCATGATGAGTACTTCTGTTTTGTTGGTGTTTAGTTGTAGGCAGCTGTTTTTCATCCATTTGGCGACGGCTTCCATGCCTTCTCGAAAGTTGCGTCTGGCGGTGTTGGGCTCATTGGATAGGGAGAGGATGAGCTGGGTGTCGTCTGCGTATGACACGATGTTGAGTCCATAGGTTCTGACGATGGGGGAGAGTGGAGCCATGTAGACGTTGAAGAGCGTCGGGCTGAGGGAGGAGCCCTGGGGGACTCCGCAGGTGGTAGGTGTGGGGTCCGAGAGGAATGGGGGGAGTCTGACCCGCTGTGTCCTGCCGGAGAGGAAGGAGCGGATCCAGTCGAGGGCCTTGTCCTGGATTCCTGCGTCGTAGAGTCTGCGTATTAGGGTGCGGTGGGAGACTGTGTCGAACGCCGCTGATAGGTCGAGGAGGATGAGGGCTACTGTTTCTCCTTTGTCCAGTAGGGTGCAGATGTCATCTGTTGCGGCGAGGAGGACGGTTTCCGTACTGTGGTTTTTTCTGAAGCCGGATTGGGAGGAGTCGAGGATGTTGTGTTCTTCAATGAATGTGGCGAGTTGGCTGTTGATGGCTTTCTCGATGACTTTCGCTGGGAACGGGAGCAGGGAAATGGGTCTGTAGTTTTTGAGGTCGGTGGGGTCCGCTGAGGGTTTCTTTAGGAGGGGGTTGACCTCAGCGTGTTTCCAGTCGTCGGGGAACAGGCGGTCGCCAGGGAGCGGTTGATGGTGTGGCGGAGCATGGGTGCGATGGTGTCGGCGGCTCTGTTGAAGATGTGGTGGGGGCAGGGGTCCGTGGGGGCCCCTGAGTGGATTGACTTCATTGTCTTCACTGTCTCTTCGGTGGTGAGGGCTGTTCAGTCATCAATCGCTGGCTTCCGGGTGTCGGGGGTGGTTGGTGAGGGTTCAGTGTGTTGGTTGTCTTCGTCGAAGTTGTCGTAGATGCTCTTGATTTTGTGGTGGAAAAAGGTGCTGAGTTTGTCGCAGAGGTCTTGTGAGGGAGGGATGTCGGTAGACTCGCTAGTGGGTTGGGCGAACTCCTTGATGATGCTGAAGAGTTCCTTGCTGTTGTGCGCGTGGGTGGAGATTCTGTCTTCAATCGCTTTTTTCCTCGTTTCTCTGATGAGTTGATGGTGGGCGTTGGTGGCGGCTCTGAAGTTGTTGTGGGCTTCTGTGGATTTGGTGTTCCTCCAGGCCTTTTCGAGGCGGCGGCTTGTGCTTCTGGACTCTCGAAGTTCAGTGGTAAACCATCTGGCTTTCTTGGCGCGGGTATTGTTGTTTTTCTTGAGGGAGGCTATGGTGTTGGTGCTGTCCGAGATCCATCTATGCAGGGTTCGGGCTGCGGTGTTGGGGTCATCGTTTTCCGCGATGGTTGGGGTGGAGTTGTTGAGTGAGGAGGTGAGCTGGTCGTCGGTGATTTTGGTCCAGTTTCTTCGTGGAAGCAGGTGCTGGTGTCTGTGGATGGTGGGTGTTCTGAAGGTGAATTGGATGCAACGATGGTCGGTCCATGGGAGTTCGGTTAAAGTCCTCATGACAAATTGTGTCAGGTTTCTGTAGATTTTAATTAAATCTTTGTGTTGTACTAGTAAGTCTGGCTGTGGCATTGTGTTAATGCCAGGATGCGGTGTGTAAGCCGCTATTATTGGCCATGTGGCCCCGTCTCCTCCGAGCGGGCCTAATCTTACTCTTTCTCATACGTGGGGTAGGGCGCCATTAAACCAGTAATGATGTTCCTGGTAAGTGAGTGGAATCTCTATGTCCTCAAACGGACAATATTCCCGTGGTGCATCTCCTTCTATATAGTAGTGAAATGTATTTGTTGTTGCATTTGCTGCTGGGAGTGTAACCCATGAATAGAATACTTCTGTTTTGTTTGATTCGTGTGCCTCAATCACGAAAATAACAAGGCCACCCTTGGCTTGTACACCCTTTTCTAATAGTCTTAGGATGACTGTCCTTCTGAATCTTGGTGCAATCTGTATTGCATCCTCAGGATCTTCTCCTCCCAGGTCAACTCTCTCATCCCCTGAACCAGGCATGTTTAGAGGAAGAAGTGTTCAAAGGGAACTAAGATGAGGTGTTATGCACAATTTAGGAACTAAATGTCCTTTCAAGCTTGATTAACCAACAGCCAATAAATAGTATTTTCGTACTACTCAGCTGCGGCGGATTTTGTGCCCACCCACTCCAGACGTCTCTGGGGTTTTGTGAGTAGGTTCTCGGAGAATAGCACGACTGAACTACTCAGATTCTACTGTTAAATAAGTACCAAACCAACGTTGGGCGCCATGTTGTGTAGTTCCTATAGTACCCATGCAGGACCTGCGCGTTTGGATAACAAACTGTGGGCTTGGTGGCAGACTGGCTCTGTGCACCCCCATCGCGTATGTTAGCCGGATTTGCATTAGCTAGCTCACAGTGCCACTAGAATCTCCTCTTATCAGGGAGAGATTAGTTTCTGGCAACCTTAGACCATGACAACCCAAATTCCTCAGAATCGTGGAAACAATATACTACTTTTCGCTCAGTCACTCATGCTTACTTATTCGGTTTGTCTCAGAGAGTTACACAGAATAAACAGTCTGGGCGTTTCAATAAGTATTTATTGAACAGTTGTTATTCTAGTGTAAAATATATGTGCTGCAGAAACAAGCAGACAATAGCAGAGATATATTATCAGCAGTACGATAAAAGCGATGGGATAGAACAGTTCTACCATATTGCAATAATCATGAATACATACATGAATATAAAAAGCATTATGAAAAGTGCGCGTACTCCTACGATGCCTAACTAGATGTACCTGAGTGTACCTAGCATATGTGTGTAGGTCTAAAAACCTAAGAACCAAGAATCCTTCTAGGATTTAGTCGAACCCCCATACCTGACTAGAGAGAGTATGGGATCCTGTCCTGGTCTCGAGTTGGACACCCCACAAGGGCTGTGTCAGACCTCTGTCAGCTGGAGCGACTGCATGCAGGAACCTCAGCGTCTCTGGTCAGTGTGTCAGCATGGAAGTCTCGGTTCCCTCTGTCTTACCGGGGTAAGATGTGGTGTATTTATACCCTGAAGACTCTAGTTCCTTTGTATGGTTTGTATTGGCCCTTGTTAGACTTGAGGAAGACGTCAGGGGTGAACTTTGTACATACATATTATGCAGGTGGTGTATTCCTAGAGAGCCATGCATAATTGATGAGTACAGTGTGGGCCTGTGTTTGGGAAAAACCCTGCTGTATTCAAAACCATAGGATAGATAACGTTCAGCCCTCAGAGCTCGTTGTGTACTAGCGAGGACCAATGTAGGTGAAAGATCATGTTTATATAAGGAATCATGACTATAATAGGACATGTACAGTTATGACCGTAATAGGGCATATGCGGCTTTGACCATAATAGGGCAAGTACGAATATGACCGTATTAGGGCAAATACGAATACGTCCATTTTAGGGCATGTATGGACAGGTCTACATTTGGGCCTCTATATGGGACATAACAGTGCAACAGTAGGGAAAGTGCTGGATTGCAGAGGGGTAAAATTTACTATTCCCACTCCAGTCAGTGCAACATTAGAAACTGACTAATTAACTTGAACAAAATAAAATAATTACAAAAACATACTAAATAACAAAAAATATAAATATTTAATCTAAAAAATCTAAAAACAAATTAAATAAAATTAAAGAAATTAAATATGTATTTCAATGTTTGATACATATATTAAATAACTACAAATATTATTATAAGTAAAATATAAAACTATATTCTCAAACTAATATTAACCAATAAATACAACGTTATTTACATTTAAAATGCACAATACAATTAACACATACAATAATAAATAACACATTTATAAAACATTAATTAACAATTTTTAAATGTATTATTACTTAAATAACTTTCTACCCTATATCTCTACAAAGTATACAACACATATCTAAAATGAAATCTTTAAATGGTATTATTTACACGTTACATAATTAAATATTTATGCAATTATTAATAATAATTAACTATTACTAAAATAATTATATTTAATTACCTCCCCACCTTTTATCCATACGTAACAAACAACCCACATCTAATATATAAAAGAAAAAAATATTATTTCATAATTTTCATAATTATTTGTCAATTAAACAATTATTATTAGTAATTACATATAAAAAATGGTTTATATTTAAATAACTTCACTTCCTTTAATCCTGCAAATGCCACAGCTCACACCTAATACATAACATAAAGAATATCTTACTTACATATTTGACATAATTATTTATCAATTAAAAATTACATTATTAATTAGTATAATTAATCGCCTACACATCCTTTACCCATACAAAAACAACACACACAGAAAAAGAAAAAAATTATATTGTATTATACAATTTATAAGTAATTGTCAATTAAAATATTAATATTAATTAAACATTAATTATTAATAATAATTAATTTACTTCGCACCCTATAACCAAACAAAACAAACGAGCCACACCTCAAACGTAATTTTG
Organism: Calotriton arnoldi; assembly: GCA_963921515.1. Classification (NCBI taxonomy): domain Eukaryota; kingdom Metazoa; phylum Chordata; class Amphibia; order Caudata; family Salamandridae; genus Calotriton; species Calotriton arnoldi. Next base: position 1,994,293 of record CAWUFW010002008.1, read on the forward strand.
AAAAATTAATTATACAATTAACATAATTAATTATTGATTTAATAATTAAAATATATTTAAAACTATTTATTAATTAATTGTAATTAATCTACTTCCCACCCTATAGCCCTACAAAACACACAACCCGCACCTCAAAGTTATTTAAAAAGTTATACAATTTACAAATAATCATCAATTAACTAAAAAAATTATTAAAAATTAATTATTAATTAATTATAATTAATTTACTTCCCATCCTACACCCCTACAAACCCTACAACCCGCTACAGTACTAAAACTGAAAAACCATATATAATTTAATCTCAAAACTACAAACAATTTCAAAACAATATTAAAAAAACTTTAACAATTAAACAAACATTTTATAACATATACAATTAAAATCCATACTAAAATACATCAAAATAATTTTAAAACATTAATCTTAACAACGATATTTTTGTAAACTCTATTAATGATTTCGATATTGTTAAAATCGATATTACTTACCTTAAAATCAATATTCTTGACAACGATATTTCAGACTCGATATTTCTGTCTGACGATATTTTGGATATTTTGTCTGAACACCTAACTGTACTTTGTACAACAACTGGTGAAATGCACAAGAGAGATGACTCACATACTAACAGTTATGGCAACTTAACAGAGGACATGTATGTTCCCATTCAACAGGCAATGAACTTGATGTAGTATCCTTATTCCTGGAGCTCCAGAAGCAGGTGACAACATTTGTTAGACAGATTGCCCCATTGCTCCAGAGTTCCAAAGGCTTTGGAGACTTGGCCTGACAGTAGCTCTGAAACCAGTTTGGACTCATATGACATACCCCTACTATCATTAAACATGTCATTTTAGCTGATAAGGATTAATGCAGAAATGGGAGTTTGCTCAGCTGGCATAAAAAGAAGCGGCTACCGTATAGCTGTGCGACACCTGTTTTTTTCAGCTTGTGTATGAAAAACCTATAAATATAAATCTAGCAATGATTATGAGCCTGATTTAGAAGTCGGCAGAGGGAAAGCTCTGTCACAAACATGACGGATATCCCGCCTGCCGTATTACGATCCCCATAGGATAGAATGTGATCGTAATACGGCGGACAGGATATCTGTTACGTCTGTGCCAGAGTGTTCCCCTCCGCCGACTTCTAAATCAGGCCCTCAGTTTTCACATTGGCTTCTCCAGCATCTTTGCCCTTGCCACAGCGCACTGTCCACGTTCTCACCTCTTCCTCCTTTTCTGCTCTACCCATTATAAAAACCCCAACATGTACACTGCTCCCTTGCGCTGCTCGTAGATTTGCTATATAGAAATAGCATATTACATACTCCATACATGTATTCATTCAGGTTGGGGGTGGGTATGGTATATTCAAATTTGGCAATTATATTTTTATGACAATCAAGGTGTAAGAATATCCCAGCATATATACAAATATTTTTTAAAACATTGCAGCAGAACTGATAATTCTGCTCTGGATTAGGATTGAAAATGTTATGCTATGTTATATTGATTTGTATAGCGGACTAATCACCCGAGAGAGTATCCAGGTGCTTGAATACGAAGACTGTTAGTCAAAACACAAGACAAGTCGCCGACCTGCCTATTTTACTTCACATAATGAGGCTATTGTTCCAAATGCAAAAATTAGGGACCAGTTGCTAGAGTGGGCTTTTCCAAAGCTCTTACTCACTCCTCCCAGCTCATATGTCCAGTAGCAGCGGTTCCTCCATGGGAGCAGAGGAGCACCGCACCTCCCCACCCCCCCACACACACACACACACACTGCTGCAGAAAGCTGGAAAAATAAAATGGTAATAAAAGGTTTTTATCACCATTTTATTTTTGTAGTTTTCTGCCGAACGGAGATGGCAGGGCATTGCCAGTGCATCATTGCTGCTGATTGACAGCAATGACGAGTGGCCCCTTCAGTATGAATTGCGCATGTCGGTTTGGCTAGCTACCTTGCTACGGCCAAACCGCCATGCACAATTCAACCTCTCCAACCTAGACAGCTGGGTTGGAGAGCAGGCACAGGCCTTCGGAGCGTTGAAGCAGCCTGCTCCAGCCAATCCAGACACTTCTTTCATGCAGCATGAGAGCGGTGTCTGGATTGGATAAGGAGCTGCGAGAGCTCACACTGGAGGAGTCTGGAGCCGGTCGGAGAACACCGAGGACGTGCTGCAGGCTAAGGTATGTGAAACTTTTTTTTTTCATTTTTAAATGTAAATGTTTATTTGTATGCTGTTTAATTTTATTTATGACCACCCACCATTTTTATGGGTCACCAATCGCCACTGATGTCCAGACGAGAAACACCAGCAGTGTAGTAATGCAAGAAGGAGCTCTTCTATTGGTGCTCCCTGATCCAAGGAAGGGTTTTGATGATTAGGGATCTGTTTTAAAGCTGCAGCTAGGAGAGGTACCTAGGCACTGGATGCAGTGTGGTTGGTTTCATCTAGGTCTAGGTATGTGTTTGAGCCGATTTGAGGTGATGTCTGGTTGCGTTTTCTTGTAGGAGTGCATTTACATGGGTTTTATTGCATTTGTGCAAATCCGGATGAAGGTTTTCATTCATGCAGGCAAGTTTGTAGTGGCAGCCAGAGCTGGCCTGGAGATGCTGTTCACCATGTTTCCTGAAATACACCTTCAAACATGTATCCCCTGAGGTAGCTCTTAATTTCAGAGCAGTAGCCGAGGTCTCTGTACAGGTTTGTCCCCTGATATTATGCACTGTTACATTCCGCTTTTTTTCTAACTGGAGAAAGCATGCAATGCTTCCCCCTGCTAATGGCATCTACCTCACAAAAACGTTCTCCAGTGGTAAAATCAGCCCAGGACCAAGCAACACCTGGGCCCTAATTAGCTCCATCGTGTCATCTGTAAAGGCTGTGCAACACTATCCAGTGCAATGTAACACAGGTGCAAAATGACACTGTACCAAACCGTCATTAGGACAACGGACTTGGGGGTATTTTGTCTTTCAGTGGTAGTCTGACAAAATGTCTGACCGAGTTAATCCCACTCTATTGACGTTTGCTGGCATTTGTTTGTCACGAATTCTAATCCTGGCAAGGTTCTTCTGCCGAATGCAATTTAATTGGGTCATATCAACAGGGTTTTAGTGTGTTACATCGTGCTTTGTTAAAAAAAAAAAAAGATTCAGTCATAGTCCAGAGCCATATAAATCAATATTAGTTCAATGGAAAGCGTGCCGCAGGAAAACGTAAAAGGGTACAAGGGTGTGCGGCACATGTTCAGTGCTCAAATCACATATACTGTTGCAACATTTCGGAACGTCCTAGCTTAAGCCTTGTACTGTTACTACTGTTGACGATGCAGGTGGTTAGATAATGGAATGTGTGGCCATTTTTTCGACAGCAAACCTGCCAAGGACTATTACCTCAGGCTCAGTGCAGCACCACAGCCACTGCGTGGCGGGCGGGCGCGTGCTGCCGCGGTTCACCTCGTACGTCAGTGGCACGACAGATGCGTCTGGGCTGTCACGGAGAACACTGCCCATTTCTTGAAGACAGAGCAGCTTCCGCCTCGGGGGGTGATTACAGAGCGCTGACTAGAGACATTCCGCGCAACCAGCAGATTAATGAATGCATACCAGTCTGACTGGAGTCCACAAGCCGGCATTTTACTGATGCCTTGGAGGAAAAGGGCAGAGACCAACCTCAATAACAAAGAAAGGAATACATCGATAACAGCGCGGACACCCACACGGGGAACTCGCTCTTATAGACACAAACACAAACTTGGCATTGACTTTAAACAAGCATTGGCAACGCCAGTAGAACTGAAGTTGGCTGCCAGACGTTTGGCTTTGCCAGTGCTTGATTTGACATGTTTTTTTGTTAAACTTTATTGTTGTAGGAGCTGCTGAACCCTCACCAACATAAATCACATTTATTAAACGTAAAAATATTTTGTTAGTCTAAAAAAACATACATTTTGCTAGTTGTCCCTTCCACTGAATGGGACCATTTTGTGGGTGTGCTCCTTGTGAAAGAGTGGAATGCTGTCACTCACGGTGGTCAGCCAAAGGCTGAATGGAGTAGACTGACGAGCTGCACCATGCTGTATGTATGCTGTAGCTGGTCAAAGAAAAAATATGAATGACATAACAATAGACCAATCGGAGAAGAGATCTGGCTGAAAGCCCCCCATAAGTAAGTTTATTATTTATCTACAATTTGAGTAAAATCAGAAAGTGGTGGCTAAAGCTAGACCTAAAGAAATCTTCCTAGCCTTAAGTCTAAATTCGGCTCAATTATTCTACTTATAGTATCAGTGGAGTAGCAAGGAGTAGGCGGGTGGCGGCACGCACTTATCTGCGGCCGTCGAGGGGCGGCCACCGTGGAAATCACCAGCACCCCCACCCCGGCTCTTACACACGGCCGCGGGGCGGCAAATGCAGGGGCCGCCATGGGCGGCCATAGGTCTAGCTACGTCACTGTATAGCATGTATTAAAGCAGCTGTGATTTTTTTAAAGCATTCATGGAAGTGACTTACCAATGTATCGGCCTTCATAAGGGTGAGGACCTGGAAGCAGGAAGTTATGTCAGCTGTTTTTTTAAGTAGTTTGTACTGATGGTTTGCAGGTCACATCTCAGTCACTGTAGAAATTCTAGTTTACTAGCTACAAAAGGTTTCTACTGGATCCAGTTGTTGCATTGGACATTTTTAAAAATATTTTTTTTTATTAAAATTACCAAAAACAAGAACATAACAGTAGCAAGCAATCGGAATAAAAGAAAACAATATAATTAATAAATATCAAACAGTGAATAATAATGTAATAACAGTAGAAAAAGTATTACATCTTGTAGGAGTAAGTTAGGAATGATAATAATGAACTAGAAAAGGAAATACAACGGATTTAAAAAAACAAAGATCAAAAGTAAAAGAGATAAAGGGAATAACTCCTATGACAGTGTCACATAAATATAATGCAAATAACATTGCAGCACTCTAAAATCAATTTCATATCTAATACATTGTAACCATACAACAACATAATAACAATCAGGGTTTTATAGAATGAAAGCAAAATTCCATGCTGGTCAAAATAGAGTAGGAAAGATACTGGCAAATATTCTTAAAACTTAAAAAGGAAGTTATGTAATCTCTTCTATTATTGATAACGATGGGAAAACCAGATCCACTCACATGGAAATAATTAATTTGTCTGTTAAAACATATTATATGCAACAATATTACATTTAGAGGATACTTACAACTATTTTTCTTCTACATCAAGGATGTCTTATCCTGACATTGATCTATCAGATTTAGAAGAGATATCGCGTTGAAAGAGGTACAAAATACAATTGTTCTGGAATTTGGACATTTGGACACTGCACAATAAGCATCGGATCAGCAAAGCAGGGCTTAAAAAAGTCAGAAATCTACTCCTCTAGGTGTACTCCTCGGTTTGGAATAGAGGTGGGTGAAATTGCAATTTTTTTTAAAGAAATGCCACAAACATTATGTGAAATTTTGCCACTGGATTCAAGCTAGCCTGGCTGATGAGGGCTGTTAGCCCAAAACCGGTCCCAGGATGCTTGTTTCCGTTCCATGGAAGACATGGCTTGGCAGTTCGGGCTGGACTGTTCCCATGAGGCACAGGGTCAAGACTGATTTGCATATAGCTGTGTCTGAACTGGGGAGGCAAAGTGAGCTAAAGAACGATGATGGATTCAACCCAGATCTGTGACTGGAGGTGAGTGTCTGAAAAGTTTCAGCACTCCGTCCATCAGCTCCTTGTGTTTGCTTTGTTCGCCCTAAGTTGGCAGAGTATGCCCAGATGTGGGTCCCTTGCTCACTTTGCCACTGGATTCAAGCAAGACTGGCTGATGAGGGCTGTTAGCCCGAAACCGGTCCCAGGATGCTTGTTTCCGGTCCAGGGAAGACATGGCTTGGCAGTTCGGGCTGGACTGTTCCCATGAGGCACAGGGTCAAGACTGATTTGCATCTGAACTGGGGTGGCAAAGTGAGCTAAAGAACGATGATGGATTCAACCCAGATCCGTGACTGGGGGTGAGTGTCTGAAAAGTTTCAGCACTCCGTCCATCATCTCCTTGTGTTTGCTTTGTTCGCCCTAAGTTGGCAGGGTATGCCCAGACGTGCATCCCTTGCTCACTTTGCCACTGGATTTTCTGCCGAACGGAGATGACAGGGCGTTGCCAGTGCATCATTGCTGCTGATTGACAGAAATGACGAGTGGCCCCTTCAGTATGAATAGCGCATGTCGGTTTGGCTAGCTACCTTGCTATGGCCAAACCGCCATGCACAATTCAACCTCTCCAACCTAGACAGCTGGGTTGGAGAGCAGGCACAGGCCTTCGGAGCGTTGAAGCAGCCTGCTCCAGCCAATCCAGACACTTCTCTCATGCAGCATGAGAGCGGTGTCTGGATTGGATAAGGAGCTGCGAGAGCTCACACTGGAGGAGTCTGGAGCCGGTCGGAGAACACCGAGGACGTGCTGCAGGCTAAGGTATGTGAAACTTTTTTTTTTCATTTTTAAATGTAAATGTTTATTTGTATGCTGTTTAATTTTATTTATGACCACCCACCATTTTTATGGGTCACCAATCGCCACTGATGTCCAGACTAGAAACACCAGCAGTGAAGTAATGCAAGAAGGAGCTCTTCTATTGGTGCTCCCTGATCCAAGGAAGGGTTTTGATGATTAGGGATCTGTTTTAAAGCTGCAGCTAGGAGAGGTACCTAGGCACTGGATGCAGTGTGGTTGGTTTCATCTAGGTCTAGGTATGTGTTTGAGCCGATTTGAGGTGATGTCTGGTTGCGTTTTCTTGTAGGAGTGCATTTACATGGGTTTTATTGCATTTGTGCAAATCCGGATGAAGGTTTTCATTCATGCAGGCAAGTTTGTAGTGGCAGCCAGAGCTGGGCTGGAGATGCTGTTCACAATGTTTCCTGAAATACACCTTCAGACATGTATCCCCTGATAGCCTGGCTGATGAGGGCTGTTAGCCCGAAACCGGTCCCAGGATGCTTGTTTCCGGTCCAGGGAAGACATGGCTTGGCAGTTCGGGCTGGACTGTTCCCATGGGGCACAGGGTCAAGACTGATTTGCATATAGCTGTCTCTGAACTGGGGTGGCAAAGTGAGCTAAAGAACGATGATGGATTCAACCCAGATCTGTGACTGGGTGTGAGTGTCTGAAAAGTTTCAGCACTCCGTCCATCATCTCCTTGTGTTTGCTTTGTTCTCCCTAAGTTAGCAGGGTATGCCCAGACGTGGGTCCCTTGCTCACTTTGCCACTGGATTCAAGCTAGCCTGGCTGATGAGGGCTGTTAGCCTGAAACCGGGCCCAGGATGCTTGTTTCCGGTCCAGGGAAGACATGGCTTGGCAATTCGGACTGGACTGTTCCCATGAAGCACAGGGTCAAGACTGATTTGCATATAGCTGTGTCTGAACTGGGGTGTCAAAGTGAGCTAAAGAACGATGATGGATTCAACCCAGATCTGTGACTGGGGGTGAGTATATGAAAAGTTTCAGCACTCCGTCCATCATCTCCTTGTGTTTGCTTTGTTCGCCCTAAGTTGGCAGGGTATGCCCAGACGTGGGTCCCTTGCTCACTTTGCCACTGGATTCAAGCTAGCCTGGCTGATGAGGGCTGTTAGCCCGAAACCGGTCCCAGGATGCTTGTTTCAGGTCCAGGGAAGACATGGCATGGCAGTTAGGGCTGGACTGTTCCCATGAGGCACAGGGTCAAGACTGATATGCATATAGCTGTGTCTGAACTGGGTGGCAAAGTGAGCTAAAGAACGATGATGGATTCAACCCAGACCCGTGACTGGGGGTGAGTGTCTGAAAAGTTTCAGCACTCCGTCCATCATCTCCTTGTGTTTGCTTTGTTCGCCCTAAGTTCGCAGGGTATGCCCAGACGTGGGTCCCTTGCTCACTTTGCCACTGGATTCAAGCTAGCCTGGCTGATGAGGGCTGTTAGCCCGAAACCTGTCCCAGGATGCTTGTTTCCGGTCCAGGGAAGACATGGCTTGGCAGTTCGGGCTGAACTGTTCCCATGAGGCACAGGGTCAAGACTGATTTGCATATAGCTGTGTCTGAACTGGGGTTGCAAAGTGAGCTAAAGAACGATGATGGATTCAACCCAGATCTGTGACTGGGGGTGAGTGTCTGAAAAGTTTCAGCACTCCGTCCATCATCTCCTTGTGTTAAATTTTCCAAAATATACATTGCCAGTACAGTTCATCTTAAAACTGAACATGAGCGCATATCTCACATTCAAAAGTCACACGAGAGACCAGCAAGAGACTGGGTTGAGAGGAAAATGTTTCCCAGTCACAATTTTACTATTCACATGAGTCACTTTTTCTGCTTGTAACAGGGTTCTGGAGGTGAAAATCATGTAAACCTTTGAGTCCATAAACATTGCAATATTTCATAGAATGTTGCAGAATTCACAAAATTCCCAGCAAATTTGTGAATAACATTTCACCCATGTAAAGAAACTGCAGAGTCCTAATTTGAAGCGGATTCAAAATATAAACCCTAATGAATACTCTTGGAAGTCTATGACATGGGTACATTTTCAAGAGTGCTCCAATGTGCAAAAAGGTACTCATGGGAAATTTGAACTGAGAAGATATTATGCATGATTAAATGATGAGGAAATATAAATATGCACACAAGATGTTTTGTTTCTCCAAAGCAAAAATATTTCCCTGTTGAGAAACTTTCTCTCTTACTTGACGATTACAGATGGGGATGTTTCACAGCTTTCTTGTCTCTCCTTAAACAGCTTCTTCATAAAAAAAATCCCCTTATATGACTGCTGAACCCCTAGCTAACTCATAGTTAACTCGGATAATGTTCGAATTTAGCAGAATATCATAATCAAACACAAAATGCATGGCCAATAAAAAGCATGAAAAAAAATATTTCTAAAAATAAATTACCCGTAACAATCAATATACATATAATATAACAACCAAAATCAAACTAAAATAAAAAGGAAAACATTGTAAAATTTACAAATAAAGTCTACCCCTTCTTGCCCACCTTTCATATCTTAGTCCCTCAGTTAAGTCTCAAAGCCCACTCATGAGCATTACATTTAACGTCCAGGTTGTAATTCTTGCTCTTGTCTAAGCCACTCACTTCTCTCCATACCACTATTCACAGAGGCTGGTATAAACTGACACAATACAAAAGTTGGCGGAGGTATGCCCAGACGTGGGTCCCTTGCTCACTTTGCCACTGGATTCAAGCAAGCCTGGCTGATGACGGCTGAAATGCCAGAAACCGGTCCTAGGATGCTTGTTTCCGGTCCAGGGAAGACATGGCTTGGCAGTTCGGGCTGGACTGTTCCCATGAGGCACAGGGTCAGACTGATTTGCATATGGCCATGTCTGAACTGGGGTGGTGGAGTGAGCTAAAGAATGATAATGGATTAAACCCAGATCAGTTGACTGGGGGTGAGTGTTTGATTGGCTCAAACGTTCCGTCCATCATCCCCTTTTGTATCGCTTTGGTCGCCCTAAGTTGGCGGGGGTATGCCCAGACGTGGGTCCCTTGCTCACTTTGCCACTGGATTCAAGCAAGCCTGGCTGATGACGGCTGAAATGCCAGAAACCGGTCCTAGGATGCTTGTTTCCGGTCCAGGGAAGACATGGCTTGGCAGTTCGGGCTGGACTGTTCCCATGAGGCACAGGGTCAGACTGATTTGCATATGGCCATGTCTGAACTGGGGTGGTGGAGTGAGCTAAAGAATGATGATGGATTAAACCCAGATCAGTTGACTGGGGGTGAGTGGTTGATTGGCTCAAACGTTCCGTCCATCATCCCCTTTTGTATCGCTTTGGTCGCCCTAAGTTGGCGGGGGTATGCCCAGACGTGGGTCCCTTGCTCACTTTGCCACTGGATTCAAGCAAGCCTGGCTGATGACGGCTGAAATGCCAGAAACCGGTCCTAGGATGCTTGTTTCCTGTCCAGGGAAGACATGGCTTGGCAGTTCGGGCTGGACTGTTCCCATGAGGCACAGGGTCAGACTGATTTGCATATGGCCATGTCTGAACTGGGGTGGTGGAGTGAGCTAAAGAATGATGATGGATTAAACCCAGATCAGTTGACTGGGGGTGAGTGTTTGATTGGCTCAAACGTTCCGTCCATCATCCCCTTTTGTATCGCTTTGGTCGCCCTAAGTGGCGGGGGTATGCCCAGACGTGGGTCCCTTGCTCACTTTGCCACTGGATTCAAGCAAGCCTGGCTGATGACGGCTGAAATGCCAGAAACCGGTCCTAGGATGCTTGTTTCCGGTCCAGGGAAGACATGGCTTGGCAGTTCGGGCTGGACTGTTCCCATGAGGCACAGGGTCAGACTGATTTGCATATGGCCATGTCTGAACTGGGGTGGTGGAGTGAGCTAAAGAATGATGATGGATTAAACCCAGATCAGTTGACTGGGGGTGAGTGTTTGATTGGCTCAAACGTTCCGTCCATCATCCCCTTTTGTATCGCTTTGGTCGCCCTAAGTTGGCGGGGGTATGCCCAGACGTGGGTCCCTTGCTCACTTTGCCACTGGATTCAAGCAAGCCTGGCTGATGACGGCTGAAATGCCAGAAACCGGTCCTAGGATGCTTGTTTCCGGTCCAGGGAAGACATGGCTTGGCAGTTCGGGCTGGACTGTTCCCATGAGGCACAGGGTCAGACTGATTTGCATATGGCCATGTCTGAACTGGGGTGGTGGAGTGAGCTAAAGAATGATGATGGATTAAACCCAGATCAGTTGACTGGGGGTGAGTGTTTGATTGGCTCAAACGTTCCGTCCATCATCCCCTTTGTATCGCTTTGGTCGCCCTAAGTTGGCGGGGTATGCCCAGACGTGGGTCCCTTGCTCACTTTGCCACTGGATTCAAGCAAGCCTGGCTGATGACGGCTGAAATGCCAGAAACCGGTCCTAGGATGCTTGTTTCCGGTCCAGGGAAGACATGGCTTGGCAGTTCGGGCTGGACTGTTCCCATGAGGCACAGGGGTCAGACTGATTTGCATATGGCCATGTCTGAACTGGGGGTGGTGGAGTGAGCTAAAGAATGATGATGGATTAAACCCAGATCAGTTGACTGGGGGTGAGTGTTTGATTGGCTCAAGCGTTCCGTCCATCATCCCCTTTTGTATCGCTTTGGTCGCCCTAAGTTGGCGGGGGTATGCCCAGACGTGGGTCCCTTGCTCACTTTGCCACTGGATTCAAGCAAGCCTGGCTGATGACGGCTGAAATGCCAGAAACCGGTCCTAGGATGCTTGTTTACGGTCCAGGGAAGACATGGCTTGGCAGTTCGGGCTGGACTGTTCCCATGAGGCACAGGGTCAGACTGATTTGCATATGGCCATGTCTGAACTGGGGTGGTGGAGTGAGCTAAAGAATGATGATGGATTAAACCCAGATCAGTTGACTGGGGGTGAGTGTTTGATTGGCTCAAGCGTTCCGTCCATCATCCCCTTTTGTATCGCTTTGGTCGCCCTAAGTTGGCGGGGTATGCCCAGACGTGGGTCCCTTGCTCACTTTGCCACTGGATTCAAGCAAGCCTGGCTGATGACGGCTGAAATGCCAGAAACCGGTCCTAGGATGCTTGTTTCCGGTCCAGGGAAGACATGGCTTGGCATTTCGGGCTGGACTGTTCCCATGAGGCACAGGGTCAGACTGATTTGCATATGGCCATGTCTGAACTGGGGTGGTGGAGTGAGCTAAAGAATGATGATGGATTAAACCCAGATCAGTTGACTGGGGGTGAGTGTTTGATTGGCTCAAACGTTCCGTCCATCATCCCTTTTGTATCGCTTTGGTCGCCCTAAGTGGCGGGGGTATGCCCAGACGTGGGTCCCTTGCTCACTTTGCCACTGGATTCAAGCAAGCCTGGCTGATGACGGCTGAAATGCCAGAAACCGATCCTAGGATGCTTGTTTCCGGTCCAGGGAAGACATGGCTTGGCAGTTCGGGTTGGACTGTTCCCATGAGGCACAGGGTCAGACTGATTTGCATATGGCCATGTCTGAACTGGGGTGGTGGAGTGAGCTAAAGAATGATGATGGATTAAACCCAGATCAGTTGACTGGGGGTGAGTGTTTGATTGGCTCAAACGTTCCGTCCATCATCCCCTTTTGTATCGCTTTGGTCGCCCTAAGTTGGCGGGGTATGCCCAGACGTGGGTCCCTTGCTCACTTTGCCACTGGATTCAAGCAAGCCTGGCTGATGACGGCTGAAATGCCAGAAACCGGTCCTAGGATGCTTGTTTCCGGTCCAGGGAAGACATGGCTTGGCAGTTCGGGCTGGACTGTTCCCATGAGGCACAGGGTCAGACTGATTTGCATATGGCCATGTCTGAACTGGGGTGGTGGAGTGAGCTAAAGAATGATGATGGATTAAACCCAGATCAGTTGACTGGGGGTGAGTGTTTGATTGGCTCAAACGTTCCATCCATCATCCCCTTTTGTATCGCTTTGGTCGCCCTAAGTTGGCGGGGGTATGCCCAGACGTGGGTCCCTTGCTCACTTTGCCACTGGATTCAAGCAAGCCTGGCTGATGACGGCTGAAATGCCAGAAACCGGTCCTAGGATGCTTGTGTCCGGTCCAGGGAAGACATGGCTTGGCAGTTCGGGCTGGACTGTTCCCATGAGGCACAGGGTCAGACTGATTTGCATATGGCCATGTCTGAACTGGGGTGGTGGAGTGAGCTAAAGAATGATGATGGATTAAACCCAGAGCAGTTGACTGGGGGTGAGTGTTTGATTGGCTCAAACGTTCCGTCAATCATCCCCTTTTGTATCGCTTTGGTCACCCTAAGTTGGCGGGGGTATGCCCAGACGTGGGTCCCTTGCTCACTTTGCCACTGGATTCAAGCAAGCCTGGCTGATGACGGCTGAAATGCCAGAAACCGGTCCTAGGATGCTTGTTTCCGGTCCAGGGAAGACATGGCTTGGCAGTTCGGGCTGGACTGTTCCCATGAGGCACAGGGTCAGACTGATTTGCATATGGCCATGTCTGAACTGGGGTGGTGGAGTGAGCTAAAGAATGATGATGGATTAAACCCAGATCAGTTGACTGGGGGTGAGTGTTTGATTGGCTCAAACGTTCCATCCATCATCCCCTTTTGTATCGCTTTGGTCGCCCTAAGTTGGCGGGGGTATGCCCAGACGTGGGTCCCTTGCTCACTTTGCCACTGGATTCAAGCAAGCCTGGCTGATGACGGCTGAAATGCCAGAAACCGGTCCTAGGATGCTTGTGTCCGGTCCAGGGAAGACATGGCTTGGCAGTTCGGGCTGGACTGTTCCCATGAGGCACAGGGTCAGACTGATTTGCATATGGCCATGTCTGAACTGGGGTGGTGGAGTGAGCTAAAGAATGATGATGGATTAAACCCAGAGCAGTTGACTGGGGGTGAGTGTTTGATTGGCTCAAGCGTTCCGTCAATCATCCCCTTTGTATCGCTTTGGTCGCCCTAAGTTGGCGGGGGTATGCCCAGACGTGGGTCCCTTGCTCACTTTGCCACTGGATTCAAGCAAGCCTGGCTGATGACGGCTGAAATGCCAGAAACCGGTCCTAGGATGCTTGTTTCCGGTCCAGGGAAGACATGGCTTGGCAGTTCGGGCTGGACTGTTCCCATGAGGCACAGGGTCAGACTGATTTGCATATGGCCATGTCTGAACTGGGGTGGTGGAAGTGAGCTAAAGAATGATGATGGATTAAACCCAGATCAGTTGACTGGGGGTGAGTGTTTGATTGGCTCAAACGTTCCGTCCATCATCCCCTTTTGTATCGGTATAAACTGACAAGCAACAAACATTCAGGGATGCAACATGAAGGTGCAGGTACTCCCGGCTTAACATCTTCTCAGAGACCTTCATTGCAGCAAAATATACAAGCAAGAATATTGGCATAACTAAAATGTCCTCCTAATTTTCAGCCAGTCCTGCCAACACATACTCTTTATAAAGGTTTAGAGATGCAAGGGTGTCTCAAACTTGACCCAGCAACTAACTCTCCAAACTAAAGACAATTAGGAACAGGGCAGTTTAATCCAAGACATTGACAAGAACTTGAGGTCGTATTAAGGCAGCCTGCCATACTGTCAAGATTCCTGCCACACCTCACCTCTCTTGACTAACACAAAATACCCGCATGACTAATATTATTCCTCCCAACACTTATGAATGAACGAACATCTTGCAGCCTGACTTTTGACCATATTACATGCTGTTGGTATTAGCTAGCTGCAACTGGTGTTCCACGGTTTGCTTGAAAAGGCATAATGGCTTTTACCATTGTTTTACCATGCATATGCAAGGTTAGGTTTCAGGAACCATGGAAACATCCAGAAAATCCACCAGAATAAGCATCAAGCAACTGGCATAGATGACCTCAACGTGTACCTTCTGGGAGACAGCCCTCATCAAATCAATGCCCTGCACCTGTTCCTTGCTATAAGCAATTAGAATGCGACCTTTGTGAACGTTCTAAAACACCTTCTAGAAGACAGCCTCATCAAAATAATCATCTGCACCTGCTCCTAGCTATAAGCAATTACAACGGGACCTTTATGAACATTCTAAAACACCTTCTAGAAGGCAGCCTCATAAAGTTAATTATCTGCACCTGTTCCTTGTTAGAAGCAATTAGAATGTGACCTTTATGAACGTCCTAAAGCAGTCTTATTTAAAGACCGTCCACACTCCTCCCCTTTGCTTAGCCTCTTCGACTGCCACTTATCTGTTTCCCGGCTTCCAGGACTCTGTCTTGCAGCTCCCTTATTCCTTCCACTTCAACCTCGCAGCCAAGGACGTTCCGCATCAGTCTCGCACCTGGATAGGAAAACAAGAAGAAAGGAGAGACGCATTAACAGACTTGATTTCGCTACGCGCTGAGCTCAGTCGCAACATCGTGCTTGCAGACAAGGCAACCAGTGTTTTTGTTCAACTTGTACATTCTGTTGGCAGGGCTCTGCCCGAAAGGACTTGGGTGAAGCTAACCCGTCCAAATTAGCTTGTGAGTTTGATGCTGGAATCATGCTCTGATGAAGGAACCTCTATGGACTATCTCAAAATCACTGACAACAAAACTAAAGATTGGTTGAGATATAAAAAGCTTTCATGAGGTGATACCTTAAAAATTATAGCTAATACTAGTCTAAAGCCTGATTATTTGTTTGTTTGTAGTCAACATATCTATCTGCCAGTACCATTCATCAGACTGGTGTGAATGCCTGTTGCAGTGTTGCGGTGCGTAGAAGAGCCACAGCATCTTTTTGACTCCACACGCTCTCTCCATCCCAGCCCCCTTCCCCCTGGAATTTGCCACTGGAGCAGTGTCTCCTTCTGTAAACCGAGGGCAAATCTTGAGAGAATTCAGGAACTAGCGTCACCGCCCCATTGGAATCACCTGGGATCCAAGTAGGTGGCTTATGACACATACCTTTATCGAAATTAAAAGCACACACAACCAGAAAACATCACTAACCATAATCCCCATCCATGGGATAGTATTACCAGACAAATACAACAGGCCAAAAGGGTCTAGATCTAGATCCAAGACCAAAAAACTGAAGGTACAGCAACTTATAATTAGCTACCATCTTGACTATAAATCAGCCATCTCACAGCAAACAACTTAAAATGTGAAACATGAGTCTGTCTTGAAGAGCTCCCCAGACCACACTAGCAGAGTTATTGAGAATAAAGGGGGAGCACCCTTGAACACACCACTTGAACCCTCCCCAAACACATTCCACAACTGACAGCTTCATAGCACCTGCCCTCTAACCTCACCATTTGGGTTTTTAAACAAACACATGACCTACCTAATGTAAAGGGGCAACATCCATCTCAATGAACCAAGATGACCAGTGTGAAATGGTTGTACCTCTACAGACCAAACAACAAGCAAGCTACATAACTTTTAGCTCTCTGGAATTTTATAGACAGATGTACTCTGGAGACTAGTATATATGCTGTTGCAATAATCCAAGTGTATCATGACTACAGCCAGAAATAGGGGGATTTTTTTTAGCGCAATAAAGCATTGGTAGAAACCCATTTAATGGACATAGATGGTAGAATGCTACCAGTAACCACATTGACGGGCCTATGAGGAGAATTTCCATTTTATTACTTATAAATATGAGACCACTCTCCCACATGTCCCCATGAACTTGACAAAGGAATTAAGACAAGTTGAAGAGGTCACCATGCTTATCTTCAAGCTTGAAGCAGAACTACATTTCATCAGCATATCTGATCATGTATGAGTAAACGCTGTTCCTTGGGGTCATACATGCATTAACTAGTGTTGGAGTATAAAAACTGTAACACAATGTGCATAAATGCATTTCTGAGTGCTATGAAGTGGCCGTAAAGGGAACATGTGGAGCAGAGCATTTAGAAAGCAATTAATAAAAAACAGAAGTGAAAAAAGAAGCCCCCCCAACTTCCTAGTAATAGGAACACTCACATGATAACGATTCCCAAATTGTCATTTAATATTTGAGTTAAACCACTGTAATAGTCACAACAATTCCAAATAAGAGGCATTTCATCTTTGACTAATCAATAGACGATGCACAAGAATTTCATCTCCTGACAATATACACATTGGCCCGCTTAGTACTCGAAACATTTCAGAATGAGATGCCTCATCAGACATAATGTCAGTGTTTCTCTAAAATTAAGAAAATAGTTAATTTAATGTTCATTTAATATAACATTTATAAAGTAATACTTGAAATCAACATTGTGTTGATATTCCTTACCATACAATGATGAGTTCAACCTCTGAATCTTCCCTTCCTGTTAGATGGTAAAAACCAAGGGGCTGATTACGATGGTGGACGGAGGCACATCCGCGGTGCTGGCGGAAAATGACCTTTTCCGCACTCCATCGGCGGTCCTTGCGTCCGCCGTATTACGATGGGCAAAGATAGCCCATTTCCCGTCCGCTGCGGTGTTTCGGGATCCGCCAGAAATCCCCTTCCGCAGCGGTGGCGGACGGAGCCAATAGAGAGGGACCGCCGTGCGGAATGCGGTTACGACTGCCTGTCAAATCACGATGCCACAAAAAGCCCATCACACCGCAGCGGAGAATCCGGCTATTCGAGGACGGTGGAAGCACTATTACGGATAGCGAAGATCCACTCCCGGAAACTCCTGACCGCAGTTCGAACGGCGGTTCGGGGTGTTACCGCAGCAATTCCGACCGCCGCGGACGGATTTTCAGCTTTTCCGCACGTTCCCGGCGGTGTATTCTGGAATCCGACCACCGCGGTAGGGAGTTCCAGGCGGTGCATCCTAATCTGCACGCGGGCTTTGCCGCGGTACCTGCAGGCGGAAATTTCCCGCTACCCCAGCGGTCGGATTGCTTTTCCGCCCGCCATCGTAATCAGCCCCCAAGTCTTTCACATGGCAAAATTTAAGTTCTATTCTGCTGTTAATGATAACCAACCTCTGCATCCAATCTTCTAGAGCAGCTATAAAAAGACAAAATGTCTGGAAACCATTTGAGTTTCCCTCTTGGAACTGGTCTGTTTACAGTATTACATTCAATTTCTCACTTATATCTGCAAAATTATTTGCACAAATAAGTCATTTATTTTAAGTTCCTTTCATTTAATTGAAGAGGTTCTTTTACAGAGCACAAGCTCCACAAAAGAAGGATTTAAAACTCTGTATCACATATCAAAAACAATAATGAGGTCTGATTCATCTAAGTAATATTATAAATTAATACAAATTTAGGTCGGGACAAGCAGGGCACAAGATGTCTCGAAGTATCTTAGCGAGGGCCCGGCTAATAATGAATTAAAAAATGTTATGGTATAGAATATGGAGAGAGAAAGAGGCCTCAAAAAGTAAAAAGGCAACGTGAAGAGAATACAATCACTGATGGGAGGAAAGAACCTCTAAATTGTCAGGTAGAACTGAAAGGAATAATTTAATTTCATTTAATTTAAACAACATTTATTGAATGCATAGCTACCGGAAGGCATCCCAGCGCTAGCAGCAAGACAGAGAAGAGCTAAGTGGTTTAAAGAGAGGCATTTTGGAACAGCCATGTTTTGAGGAGTTTTCGAAAAGGGAGGTGACGAGACTCTGACCGAAGATGTACAGGAAGAGTATTCTAGAGTCTGGCTACGTTGTACGTGAAGGACTTTCCTCCACATCTCACCCTTTTAACTTTGGGGATTATTGCCAAATTTAAATTAGCCGAGCGTAGACATTTCATGGGGTGATAGAAGGTGATGAGAGAGTCATTGATTGATGGGCCCTTTCCCCATAAGGTTTTGTGGGCTATGCACAGAGATTTGAACTTTATTCTATATGAGATTGGAAGCCAATGTAAGGTCTTCAAGGCTGGATTAGCCGACTGAGTTTTGGGCGTACCAAGCAGTAGCCGAGCGGCACAGTTCTGAACGACTTGGAGTTTCCTTATCGTTCAGTTAGGAGCTCCCAAATAAAGGGAGTTCCCGTAGTCAAATCGAGAAAGGACCAAGGCCTGGACCACGATTCTTCTTGCTCTCATGGAAAGGAGGGGAAGGATTTTCCGCAGGAGTCCGAGGATGCCATAGCAGGCCCCTGCCAGCATCACTGCTTGGTGGTCGAATTTAAAGGATTTGTCCAACCAAACACCTAGGCTTTTGATTTTAGTATTGGGAGTGGGAGCAGGGCCAAGGCAGGTTGGCCAAGCTAGTTTAGGATCCACACTCTGAGAGTTGCCCAGGAGCATTAGCTCTGTTTTTCCTCCGTTAAGTTTAAGACAGGAGTGGTCCATCCATGATGCCACTTTCACTAAGCAAGCTTCCAGGTCGTATGGAGTGCTCTGGTGGTGGTTGAGAGCAACCACCAACTGTGTATCATCCGCATATTGACAATTTTGATCCTGTATGGCAAAATAATATCTGCGAGCGGTTTCATGTATACATTAAATAGTGTGGGGCTCAGGGCTGAGGCCTGAGGCACTCCGCAGCTGAGCGATAGGCTCTTGGAAACAGAATCTCCTGCAAATACCTGGAATGATCTACCGTCTAAGTAGGACCTGAGCCAGGTAATAGCACCACCAGAAACTCCGACCATGCTAAGTCTATTTAAAAGATTATCAAAATTGACCGTGCCGAATGCAGAGCTTAGGTCGAGGAGGATGATGGCTACTGCTCCTCCCCGATCAAGAATTCTCTTGGATTCTTCAACCACGGCCAGCAGAGCAGTTTCTGTTGCATGTTGAGGATGGAACCCAGTCTGTGAGTAGTGTAGGAGTTTGTGAGTTTCTAAGAAATCAGAGAGGGTCGTGTTGACGTATTTCTCTAGGATCTTACAGATCCCAGGGAGCAAGGAGATAGGGTGGTAGTTACCCAGGACATCAGGGGTAAGGCTAGGCTTTTTAAGCAGCGCCTTCGCCATGGCATGCTGCCAGTGGGCTAGGACTAAGCCAGAAGAAATGGATAGGTCCATCACCTCTAATATAACTGGAAGCACTACTTCTTTGACTTTGCGTAGGGAGTGTGGGGATGCTGGGTCGAGAGGGGAGCCAGATTTTATTTGGGAAAAAATTTCCGATAGAGTATCCAAATTCATGGCGGGAAATTTCTCCAGTACCTGCTCAGTGGAGAGATGGGACTTCTCCATTTCTAGAGGGTCAGTGGGACATGTGGAACCAGGAAATGCATTATAGATGTCTTGAATTTTTCCGGGGAAAAATTCAGCAAGTTCATTTGCAGCAGGCAGAGAAGACAATTTGTTGTGTGTCTGAGGGTGGAAGCTCTAGGAGGTTCTTTGCGATGCGGAAGATTTCCGGGGGAGTGTTGGCTGCTGAGTTAATTTTTCCTTCAGAGTAAAGTGCTTGTGCTTTCTTTATTTCCAATTGGTAGAGTTTTATAGATTCTCTATATTTTAGTTTACTTGGTTCATTGTAATCTATCCTCTATTTCCTCTCCAGTCTTTTGCAAATTTGTTTTAGTGAACAGAGTTTAGGTGAGTACCATGGTGACATTCCCTCTCTCACTTTTTCATAGCTAGAAGTAACAGGGATGACTGTGTCAAGTGAGGACTCTATCCAGTGAGTAAAGTTTTTCATGGCTACGACAGGGCTGGGGTCTGATTTAGGCTTGGAGTTTTCAAGAGCACTGATCCAGGATTCAACAGAAAGCTTGGGCCAAAGACGGTCTGGGTGGCAGAGAGTAGAATAGAGAAGAATAGATTTTCACAGTCCGGGACAAGATTAGGCTCGACACGACATTTGAAGGAGTTTTTAAAAATGATGGCAATACCTCCACCTTTCCTAGTTTCACCTTCTTTCCTCTGAATATTATAGCCGGGGGGGGGGGAGGTTTGGATCAGGTCAGGTTCAGACTCCTTATGGAGCCAAGTTTCTGTTAAAAATAACACATCTGGTTAATCATCCTCTAAAAATATATTAAGTTCAGCGGAGTGTTTTGGTAATGATCTACAGTTGAGTAAGAACATTTTATATGTATAAGGTGACTGTGGGTATGGCCACATCTTCAGAGCGGAGTACAGCCTGAAGGAGCACTGAGTACAGTGGGAGTCGCCATTCGATAGGCACATGGAGTGTCGACAATTATCTTCACACGGGCTCCTTATCTTTAATAGTTGAGAGGAGGAGTAAGCATAGGAGCAGGCAGTATTACCTGAGGATCGAGAGACAGGGGTTGTGGCCCCTGGCCCCGGTCGGGCGTGGACGGGCACAGAGGGCCTTCGGTCGGAGGCTTTCCGACCACCATCGTCGGTTTCAATTCCGACAGGCTGATTATGAATCAGCCGGTCGGAATTAAAACCGGCCGGTCATTCCAGCTGGTTTCCGATGGGCTCAAGGAGCCCGTGGGTCAGTCCGTGGCCAGCCCATAATCCCAAAGGGCGGCCTTTCCGCCCTTGGGATTACGATGCACGGTTTCCGGCAGGGTTTTCATGCCGGTCTTTCCGTGATGGAAACCTTGTCGGAAAGCATGTTTGGGGCCCCCTAGCAGGGCCCCGTTGTGTGTGCGGCTTCCGGTTGGGGGCCGAAGGGGCACCTATGGTGCCCCCCTGTTAATCCCTGCACCCCGTGGCAGGCATCCAACTCCATTTCCCTATGGAAGCATGTACTGCTGCTGGTTTATGGCCGTAACACATGCTCCCATAGGGAAATGTTGGAATGCGACCGAACAGTGTTCATTCGCATCCTAATCAGGCGGTCGGCATGCCGACCGGAGGTCGGTTGGTTTAGTTTCCAAGACATGTCGGGGAACGCAAGTCCGCCCGACATCGTAATCGACCCCTAAATGTTCGGAGAAATACATAACAGAAAGACTATTAGTTTAACAATTTTATATGGTAAGCTGGAGAACCGACTTTACAAAAAGGAGTACAATCAAGAGAAGAAATTGAACTTCAAAATGGGTAATTAAATCAACATAAGGAGAACAAGGAAGAAGGGTACTGGAACCATGCCCCATTTCTAATCTTACTGCTAAAATAAATAACATTTATTGGCTTGAATATCATTAAATCCATGTGGGATTACTGTATTGAATTTTTCCTTCCGCCATGATTTTAATTGGAGTGATCTACATGTAATGTCCCTACTTCTATATGGTCTTGAAGTTATAACCATATTTCATAAAATATCTCATCAGACTTTAAATTCCATCCATCATATGTATATTAGATGCATATTCAGTTGCAGCTTTGATTTATGTTTCTTCCACCTAATTTTGCATTACCTTGAAATGTGGCCTCCATAAAATAGTCCAGAGGGATATTTTACATAATAGCT
Source organism: Calotriton arnoldi (assembly GCA_963921515.1). Classification (NCBI taxonomy): domain Eukaryota; kingdom Metazoa; phylum Chordata; class Amphibia; order Caudata; family Salamandridae; genus Calotriton; species Calotriton arnoldi. Next base: position 2,016,102 of record CAWUFW010002008.1, read on the forward strand.
GATATCAGAAATGTCACTGGTTGCAAAACAATATAAATGAAATGGTTAATTGCTATGGGAGGTGCAATAGAGGAATGTTTATTCGTTATATTAAAAATATGAAATTATTAATAATTACCTTAAAATAATATTATTTCTCAGTTATACATCACCTAAAGGGCACCCCCTTAATTCAATAAAGGCATCCGGAAAGAAGAAAAACATCAAAATTACACAAAAGACTAGCTTTGCCTTTATTTCTTCTACTATAAGTATTTTGTATCTATACCCTGTGAATAGAAGACAATACAGATAAAATCATATGATAAAATAATTCATTTTATTATAATATATATTTTTTCGTCACAATGCATAGTACACACTGATTATACATGGAACATAACATTTTCCGGACTGCTGGTTTTAACCCACTGGAAGCAGACAGATAATGTGTGATGTTGCTGTACAAAATTCAAATCACAATAGTCTGTTAAGCTATGCTTTTAACCAGGGATGTTTGTGTTTTTAAAAAAATGTGTATCTTAATGGAATGAATGGTAGATTGAGTGATGAGAGAGGAAATATGGGCACACTTGCAGGACCTTCCCTGCTCATTTTAAACCCAACCTATTATATATGGGATAAAGTACCCCCTGCCATACATCATAAAAATATTGCAAACCACAGAGGAGTTCCATGACCATATAGAGCGACCCCTGACCTTGACTGGTAGGTCGCTCCCCCACCACACAGCTCCGTCTGTGTGCCCTGCTGCTGCCCCTGATTGTGCTCGTTTTTCCTTTCTGTGCCCCCTTGCTGCCCCTGATTGTGCTCGTTTTTCCTTTCTGTGCCCCCTTGCTGCCCCTGATTGTGCTCGTTTTTTCCTTTCTGTGCCCCCTTGCTGCCCCTGATTATGATCGTTTTTTCCTTTCTGTGCCCCCTTGCTGCCCCTGATTGTGATCGTTTTTTCCCTTTCTGTGCCCCCTTGCTGCCCCTGATTGTGATCGTTTTTTTCCTTTCTGTGCCCCCTTGCTGCCCCTGATTGTGATCGTTTTTTCCTTTCTGTGCCCCCTTGCTGCCCCTGATTGTGATCGTTTTTCCTTTCTGTGCCCCCTTGCTGCCCCTGATTGTGATCGTTTTTCCTTTCTGTGCCCCCTGCTGCCCCTGATTGTGCTCGTTTTTTCCTTTCTGTGCCCCCTTGCTGCCCCTGATTGTGCTCGTTTTTTCCTTTCTGTGCCTGTTTCCCGCCGCTGCGCCCCTGCGGCCCTGCCCCCTCACTGCCCATTCGCTGCCCCATTCCCTGCTCCTCCCTCCCACCTCCCCATTTAGGCGCGCCTAAGGCAAGCCTGTCTGCGCCCGTCCGCGCCGTGGCCGCGCCCAGCGCCAGATCCCCTGGTCCGGGCATCCCCCGCGCCCGCCACATCAACAGACGCCGTTACGACGCCAGCACCCTCCACGCAGTCAACCCCGGAAAAGATCACGCCTGCTACCAGGCCACCCCGAAGCGCACCCAAGGGCCCTTCACCTGCCGGAACTGCAGCTTCGCCAGCACCCGCCCCGCCAAACCACCGCCCAGGAAAGAACCCAACTACCTCAGATGCATCCTCCTCAACACCCGCTCCGCCCGCAAACACGCCATCGAACTCTGGGACCTTCTCGACTCAACCTCCCCAGACGTCGCATTCCTGACGGAGACCTGGCTGAATCCCGCTTCAGCCCCCGACATCGCCATTGCCATCCCGGACGGATACAAGATCACCCGCAGGGACCGCACCAACGGAGTCGGAGGAGGCATCGCCATCGTCCACAGGAACACCCTCAGAGTCTCAACCAACACCGACGACACCCTCAGCACCGCCGAACACATGCACTTCCAGATCCACACCGATCCCAACACCACCCTCAGAGGAACCCTCATCTACAGACCCCCGGACCCCGACCACAGTTCAGCGATTCCATCGCTGACCTCGTCAGCACACACGCCATCGCCTCCACGGACTACATCCTCCTCGGGGACCTGAACTTCCACCTCGAGAACAACAAGGACACCAACTCCACCACCCTGATCGAAAACCTCGCCACCCTCGGACTCAGACAGCTCGTGACTACACCCACCCACGCCGCCGGCCACACGCTAGACTCCATCTTTTCCGCAAGCCCACACGTCTCCTTCAACCACACCTCCGAACCCCACTGGACTGACCACCACTGCATCCACTTCACCTACAGGAAGCCCACCACGCACCACCGCACCGAACAAATGCCTCGCCGCTGCTGGAGCAGAGTCACGGAAGACCAGCTAACCACAACCCTCGCCCTGAGCCCACCTGCCGAACCCTCCGACCCCGACACCGCCGCCCGCAACCTCAGACAGTGGATCGACGACTGCGCCAACACCCTCGCCCCGCTCAAGAATCCGCCCAACAGCCACACCAGCAAGAAAGCCACCTGGTTCACCGAAGACCTCCAGGCCTCCAAACGAACATGCCGAAAACTGGAGAAGATCTGGCTCCACGAACGGACAGCGGACAGCTACGCCGCCCACAAGAGCGCCACCCGCAATCACCATCACCTCATCAGATCCGCCAAAGGGCCTCACTCAAAGACCGCCTAGACAACAACGCACACAACAGCAAAGAGCTCTTCAACATCGTGAAGGAACTCTCCAACCCCAGCTCCAACACCAACGACATCCAGCCGTCGCAAGACCTATGCGACTCACTGGCCACCTCCTTCCACCGCAAAATCGCCGACATCCACGACAGCTTCAACACCACGACCGCCCCGGCAACCACCGAGAGCACTGCCCCCACAACCACCAACCGCCTGCTCTCCTGGACCAACATCAACGACGAGGACACCAGCGAGATCATGAACACCATCCACTCTGGTTCACCGCTAGACCCGTGCCCTCACCACATCTTCAACAAAGCCAGTACAGCCATCGCGCCCCATCTCCGGAAAATAATCAACATCTCCTTCGAGACAGCAACCTTCCCGGAAAGCTGGAAGCACGCCGAGATCACCGCCTTACTCAAGAAACCCAAGGCAGACCCCAAGGACCTCAAGAACTTCCGACCCATCTCTCTGCTCCGTTCCCCGCGAAGGTCACCGAGAAAATCGTCAACAAACAACTGACCCGCTACCTCGAGGAGAACAACATCCTGGACCCTTCCCAGTCCGGCTTCCGCAGCAACCACAGCACCGAAACCGCCCTCATCGCCGCCACCGATGACATCAGGACCCTGCTAGACAACGGAGAAACAGCAGCCCTCATCCTCCTGGACCTATCAGCCGCCTTCGACACGGTCTGCCACCACACACTACGAACACGCCTTCACGACGCCGGGATCCAAGAGAAGGCCCTGGACTGGACCACATCCTTCCTTTCCGGCAGAACACAAAGCGTCCGCCTCGCCCCTTCCGATCCAAGGCCACCAAGATCATCTGCAGCGTACCCCAAGGCTCCTCCCTCAGCCCAACGCTGTTCAACATCTACATGGCACCCCTCGCCCACGTCGCCCGACAGCACAACCTCAACATCATCTCCTACGCCGACGACACCCAGCTGATCCTCTCCCTCACCAAAGACCCTCACACCGCCAAAGCCCACCTCCACGAAGGAATGAAGGCCGTCGCCGAATGGATGAGGACCAGCCGCCTGAAGCTGAACTCGGACAAGACGGAGGTCCTCATCCTTGGTTCCAACCCTTCAGCCTGGGACGACTCCTGGTGGCCAACATCACTGGGAACAGCCCCGCCACCCACCGACCACGTACGCAACCTAGGGGTCATCCTCGACCCCACCCTCTCCATGACTAAGCAGGTCAACGCCGTTTCCTCATCCTGCTTCAACATCCTCCGAATGCTCCGCAGGATCTTCAAGTGGATCCCCACCGAAACAAGAAAAACAGTCACCCAGGCCCTCGTCACCAGCAGGCTGGACTACGGAAACGCCCTCTACGCAGGAACGACGGCTAAGCTCCTGGAGACGGCTGCAACGCATCCAGAACGCCTCTGCACGTCTTATCCTCGACATCCCCCGACGCAGCCACATCACACCCCACCTGAGAGACCTGCACTGGCTCCCTGTCAACAAGAGGATAACCTTCAAGCTCCTCACCCACGCACACAAAGCACTCCACAACTCCGGACCAGCCTACCTCAACAGACGACTCAGCTTCTACACCCCCACCCGCCAGCTCCGCTCGACCAGCCTCGCCCTCGCCACAGTCCCCCGCATCCGGAAAACGACCGCCGGTGGCAGATCCTTCTCCCACCTCGCCGCCAAGACCTGGAACACCCTCCCCACCAACCTCCGACAGACCCAAGACCTACTGGCCTTCAGAAGACTCCTCAAGACCTGGCTCTTCGGTCAGTAGCAGCACCACCCCCTCTTCCCCAGCGCCTTGAGACCCTCGCGGGTATGTAGTGCGCTTTATAAGTGACATGATTGATTGATTGATTGATTGATTGAAGGCCGAAGGCAGAGTTCCTTTATAAGGTTATGGAACTCAGAGATGTCTTGAAATATCCTTATCATGTACGCAAGGGGCACTTTATTCCTTAAAAATACATGTTTGCAGAATCACAGTACCCACAAACCACTTAAAACCTTGGTGCATAGCTCTTTCATATGAAAGAGAAAGCCTGTTTGCACACATGAAGAAAAAAAATATCAACTCTAGTGCAAATTGTTAGATAGTTGTTGCAAAAAATATTAGAAGCAGGTTGCAAAAAATAATACAAGTCAGTTTTTTTTTTAAAGGTGCAATAGAAACATGCAGAAAGATTCCAACTTTACCATAATTACCCAAGGCGTGCAAAAAATAACTATCTACTTTCTGCTTGGCACTGTACAGTTAGAAAAAGAGAGAAGAAAAAAGAAAAACAACATTTTGTATGCAGCTTTAATTAGGCTCCGTGACCTGCCTTTCCCCTGGCTCTGGCAGCGGGCAGTGTAACGTCAGAACTCAACTGTAATAAATTATTACAGTTGCACTCTGACGTCATATAATCGGCGACTGGATGTGTCACAAATCGCTGATTATAAAGGAATTAGAGACTTCAGGGATTGCAGAATCCCATATATTATAACGCTGTATTTAAGTATGGAAATGGGATGGAAAATAGTTACAAGTTCTATGTATATCTACAAAGTAACGACTTTCTGGATGTTTATCCAGTACTCACCTTTTCCACCCCCGCACCTCCCTGGGAAACACCAATGTTCCCAACCCTAACCATAATTCCCTGTAGAAAAATCACCACTGTGCCAGAATTTCCATGGCAGCAAATTCCATCTGAGGTAGCAAATGTCTGCTGATCCTAATTCTGAGAAACAGGATCTGTCACAATGGTGCCTGAAAATGGCATGTTTTGTGCACTAGAATTGAGCTTGACACCGTTATGAATCGGTATCCTGACCCTTTTTAAAAAACTGACAATACCATTCCCTGTTCTCTGACTATAATAGTGCAATGAAGTATATTTATAATGCGGTATGACTTGTTTATTTGTATTTTTTTCATCACTATCACGGATTTTATATTTATTTACTTGATCTTATTATTTTATTTCATTTATGTATTTAATTTTGGAATTTTAGTTTGATCCGTTGAGCTAAGAGAAACAACTTTGCTTTGCTTAATGTTTGGCAGGATTGAAGAAGCGCTCTAAACACAGCATGGCCTGTTGCACTTTACCTCTTTTTAAATTGACAATTTCTATTAAATCAGCATTTCCAGATTTTCTGTGCCGGTATGTAGAATCCTCTTCGCTTCTATGAGACTGTGGTGCTGGCGTCCCCCAGAGCCACTCTAATCCTCTTGTGCTGAACCTGAATTTACATTTTCATTTTCCAATCAGCTGTAGCTCACTGGGTTGATAAACTGCTCTAATTCCATGCATTTCTTGGGATAATTCTATCTGGCAAACAATTACTGCTCATGAGGTAGACGACCATCTCCTGACACATCTGTTCTCATCAAATTACTAGAGCAATATGGAGGAGGCGTCTCAAGAAAGCAAATTATTCTGCCCTTACAGGACACTGTGTCCCATACAAGCCTGCAGCATACTGAATAGTTTTAGGTCTGGCGTTAGCGAAGAACGTCTGATTTTGCTGAAATTATATGTATAATAATCTTCCTATGTAGGTTTTCAATCAGCCCTCTGCAGACACTGGTCTGCTATTGTGTCATTCACATTTGTTTCTGCCTATATTTGTTTTTTTACTTCCAAAGCCCCTAATGATGTTCCATCAATCTACCCTGCAATGTGGTATGATAGGCCAGTGGATTGAATCAGGGTTGCAGAGAAATATTTCTATTTGCAGTCACAGTTTAGCTTAGCTGTACATTGTTCTAAGGTTGATAAAAATGAGCACCAAAAAAATGCATTTTTACTCAGCACTAGATTGATTATTGAAGCGCTTTACGCCACACAGCACACTGCCCCGGAAACTCAAGGTTAGTGGTTAATCCAGTGGTTATTGATTGCTCTTGGTTATTGGGATTAGTCTTGTGGTCTCAAGCAAAACATCCCATGCGTTTGGCCCAGTTTCTTTGCGGTAGATTAATTTAATAGGGGTTAGATGCGACTCTCAGCGGGAGCTATGTGAGTTCATGCAAATAATTGGTGGGATTAACAGATAGGCGGGGTGGAGATTAGGTATTGTAGACAGAAGTGTTATGGTTTCAAAGACAGAGAGGCTGTGACCTATGTAATGAGGTGGGGGCTTTTTGGAGAAATATAATCACAGAGATGAAGGCAAATACGCATGTGACGTAGAGTAGGCGGTACTCCGACCGAGGAGCCATGCAAAGAATGGACAGTAAAGAGAGTTGTTGTTCAAAAGAAAACAGGGAGAGGCCACAGTCTGATGTTTTACGTTAGGGCCAATTTTTCACGCAGGGTTTTAGGAATACAAAGGAGGCTTTTTGAGATAGCATGCAATCTGAGGATGCAAAACTGTAGAAAGACACAGCATTATTTAATTTAAGATAGTGCTATATTATATACTTTTGATAGACACTGCATATTGGTGAACCACCTGTCTGCTGCCGGGCAACTTCTAACCACCACATTCTCAAGAACAGAGGATCAGCCCAGGATTGGAAGCTTTAGTTCAAGCGTTCCTCATAGGAGATAGTTCACCACTGTCCCTGTCACAGCTGTATCGCAGAAAGCGGCAGGGGTCACACGCAATGCTTCATGGATCTACAATTAAAAAAATTCTCTGTTTCAGAGAGGGTGCAGTTCACCAACCCGTCTCGTGCAAAGCTCTGCTGCCATAGAAAACCCACAACCCGGCACCAATAATCCACATCCGTGTAGAGTGCACATGTATGCAGTGAACATGTGACACATGCACAGCAAGAAGACTCTGCATGTCTAAGTCCGAGCACTGAATCCAGCAGGATGCAGTATTAATAATGTCATAAAAACATCATCAGCATAGACAATGAAATATCCGCAATAGTCATGAAAAGACCTATACAGAAGTAAGTGCCCTCTGGCATTAAGGAGACAGCTGTCATAAATATATCTCTTGTACTCGGCATGGATTATCACTCACATATCAAATTCAAATACATAACACGGACTGCATTAAATGTGTCCCTAAACAACAGAATGCCAGTTTTTAGAAATATAGATAATATGGGATCCAGTTCAAGATTATCATTCTGGATAAGTAATTTCAATTTCCTTTAAACAAAAGCAAAGAATTGACATGAAAAAATATTTTGGGCATGATATACAAGCTTTTAGTTCTTGGTGGTGGGAGAGGAGTCACCAAATGGTGCAATTGGCCTAATATGTATGGGGTCAGGTCACAGAGGGTATGGATACTACCAAGTTAGAAAAGAGAGATCTCTCTCACTCTCTGTCTGTTCTGTGAGAGAGAATGAGAGAGAGAGAGACCCAAACACCTGCTCATCCCTTTGCTTCTAACCTGGCTCCTGGTCCCTGGCTTGTATGGTTATCCTATGTCTTAGTTCTTAAGAAGTACTGACAAAAGCAAAAAACAGGTAAGACTTAATACTTTCGTCCCTAACTAACTTTTTTACCTGCTACCTCTCAATGTCCCTCCCTACTCCATCCAACTCAGCTTCTTTCCTTTTGCGTGTGCTTCCTCTTTTTTTCCTTCCTTTACTCTCTCCTACACCCATTGGCTTTCTTCTCCTTCACTACTAGGTTATTCCTCTGCCCTCTTCCCTCACTATCGCTCCTTCTTTTTTTTCTCCCATTCCTTTACATCACAGTTTTATTACCTCTTCTTTCTTCCCAATCCTCCTGTCATTGTTAATCCATTTCCTCTTACTCTTCAATCTCCAAGTCTTTTCCTTTATGTGAGAAGTTGGCCTGGCATATGCTGTCCACTAATTATAGTGGGCACCGTGCACCAGTCCAAATCGACTCTTATGGTAGGTAGGTTAAAGACAACCTTATTGAAAGCTATCCTAGTGGTAGCTATGGAGAGCAGCCTTCAGGCTAAGTCTTGAAGGAATGTAAAGCAGCTTGTTTTACCAGTCTATAATCTCTTGAGTGACCAAATGAAAGAGCACCACACCAGGTATATATTCAAAATATATGTATTTATTACTAAACACACCCCTCTAGTCTCTTTATGAGGCTAGAGTTCAAGTACATAGGTTATAAGATCTTAAATCACAGTAATAGCACAAATACACGTTTGAGCCCTAGGGGCGTACCAAACCATATACCAATAAAATGGTATGCGAACCACGACTGAACTAGACACTAGGCCTAGAGCCTCTAGAAGTGCTTGGACCACAAGGAACCACCCAAGGTAGTGACACAGGGGACCCACGGGAGACGCGTGCAGTGTAAATACACAACCGCGATACGCCGTTAACTTCTATGGAGAAAGTCGGGATCGGGAAAATAGAGGAAAGGGACACTTAAAAGAGGACTAGGACAAAACCCTTTGAGATCTAGGACTTTGAAGAGTCTCTACCCACGGGAGCACCGGAGTACTCGTGTTACCTCACCCAGGGAAGCCGGGTGCATAGGTGCCTTTCGGGGTCGGGTTTCGTCGTCGGTTCTTATGGCGATCTGCTGCAAAGTGCTGCTGGCGACCAGGAGAAAAGTGTCCGGGTGGATCCAAGAGTGGATCGGAGTTCTGAAGAACCTGAAAGCAGAGGGGACAGAGTCTGGGTCACTAGCCAGTGACCAGGGAGGCGATGGACAGATGCCCACCGATGTCGAGTGCTTCAGATTCGATGACGGTCGTCTTGACTCTTCAGCCACGAGGTCCGGGAGGCGTTGTCGGCGACCAGGAGCAGGATTCGGGCTGTTGCTCGATGTCTGTCGAGTGCAGAGGTGTCGGCGACCAGATTGGACCCAACAAGCCTTGGCAACGGCAAGTCTCGAGTAAGATGTAGATCGTCGATGATGCAGACCAGCAAGGTCTGGGGAACTCACCCAGCGAGGGTAAGTGAGGGCAGGCCTGGAGCAACCAGACTGCCAAGTAAAGAAAAGATTGGCCTTCGGTAAGGGCTACTAGCCAACGGGCTAGCGACCGCGAAGGAGCCTCGTGACGCCGCACGTGGAGCTGGCTTACAGGACACTCGTGGAGTGGGGGCCAGTGATCTTCGGTGCAGGTGGTGCTGGAGGCTAGGGCTACTCGGAGCCCAAAGCACGACTTCTTGGGAGACCCAGAAGATGGTGCACTTGCAAGTGTGCTCGGTGTCCAGGGGTCACGGTCTCACGTTACCCACGATAGCCACGGGCCTCAGCTTTGCTGGGGACTCAGGGTAGCCTCGGGGAAGTCTGAGAATCCACCTCTGGTGATGCGATGACTTCGGCGTCCGACGGGAGCTTCAGTGATGCGAACCGGACAGATGCTTCTTTGGTGCCTGCCAAGCAGGGGAGTCACTCCTTGACCCCAAGGGAGATTCTTCAGTCCTCTAATCGTGAGTAGAGCGTCGAAGGTCCAGGATTCTGTTTCAGAGTTTCGTCCAGGTATAATCTAAAGTCCTAAGGACTGGGTTCCTACCTTTATTCCAAAAATAGGGGATGGACTACTCTGTGGCCCCACCTATGGGTGGGTCAGGGCAGAGGGGTGGCTACACCCTTTCCCTTTGTCCAGTTCGCGCCAAAGCAGGGGCTGCAAGCCCCTGATCCGGTTTGAACTGGGGTATGCACTAGGGACACCAAATGTGCCCCCAGTGCAGGACTTCAAAGCACCCGAAAGTGCTCCCGCCCAGCCCCAATACACATTGTCCTGTCTGGGGAGGTGGTCACACCTCCCTGGGACAGGAAACCTATTGTCCAGGCCTCCCCTGCCGGAGTTTCGTCCAGCAGCAGGAGGCCAGACTCGTGTCTGTGGCAGCAGCATCCATTTTGTGATGCCAGGGCTCTGGAAAGAAGTTACCGGACTCGTCAGAGTTAACATGCCTTTCCCTCTAGAAGGGTGGAATGCTACCCCCGCCGCCAGGATTGGCGGGGGTAGTATTCCAAGATGTTTGACACCAAACACGACATGTTTTGGTGCAGCCATTCCATAGTTAGCATTTTACCGCGAGGATATAATGCGTTTAAGAGTATATGGTCAGGCTGCACTACAAACAGCATCAGAGATGGTCTCCGAACGCTGCAGAGGGGCCCTGCTCATGCAGGGGCACCCTCTCACATAAGAACCACGCACTCTGCCTTTAGGATTGATAAGGCCTGCCTTAGGAGTGACTTATAGGTTTATATGTGTGTATGCTTTTAGTGATATAGGTAACCTATACCACAGCAAGGGGTGCATGCACCACCTTACCCAGGCTGCAGTAGCAGACCTGTGGTGTCAGTTTGGATGGCCTACCAGGGGTGGCATAATACATGCTGCAGCCCCTGGCAGGCCTCTGAGGTACCTATGCCCTTGGTACATAGTATACCATATACTAGGGACTTACAAGGGCACTCCAGATCCCAATCAGTGATGTGCCTAAGGCACATGGAGACCCTTTTAAAGAGGAAACAGCTAGGCTGGGGTTCTGAATAGCAGGGCCCCAGCCAGACTAATGTCGAAAACCAGTGAAGTATCAGCAAAAAGTGGGGGTACCCCTGTGAAGCAGATCCTACTCTCCTACACAACCCCCCCCAAACGTAGGGACATTAAACTAACCTTGCCCAGTTAAGTCTTCATGTTCTAAGTGGAAATACCTAGAGAGTCCATCTGCATTCGCATGGTTACTCCCAGGCCTATGTTCCACTGTAAAGTCCATCCCCTGTAGGGAAATGGACCACCTAAGCAGTTTGGGGTTTTCACCCTTCATTTGTTTTAGCCATAAGAGGGGCTTATGGTCTGTCTGAACCAGGAAGTGTGTACCAAACAAGTATGGCCTCAACTTCTTCAGAGCCCAGACCACAGCAAAGGCCTCCCTCTCTATGGCTGACCAACGTTTCTCTCTAGGGGTCAGCCTTCTGCTAATAAAAGCTACTGGCTGATCCTGACCTTCTTCATTCAATTGTGACAGTACAGCCCCTACCCCCAATTCAGATGCATCTGTTTGGACAATGAACTTCTTGGAGTAATCAGGACTCTGCAGAATTGGAGCAGTGCACATGGCCTGCTTGAGGTCATCAAATGCCTTTTGACAGCTAACTGTCCACTGAACCTTTTTGGGCATTTTCTTAGAAGTTAAGTCATTCAAGGGTGTCACTATTGATCCATACCCCTTGACAAATCTCCTATAGTACCCAGTCAGGCCTAAGAAGGCTCTCACCTGAGTCTGGGTAGTTGGAGCAGTCCAGTCCATGATGGTCTGGATCTTGCTCTGCAAAGGTTGAACCTGGCCTCCACCCACAAGGTGGCCCAGGTACACAACCTGACTCTGCCCTATCTGGCACTTAGTGGCCTTGATAGTCAGGCCTGCCTTTTGCAGGGCCTGTAAAACATTCCTGAGGTGGACCAGGTGATCCTCCCAGGTGGAGCTAAAGACAGCAATATCATCTAGATAAGCTGCACTATAGGCCTCCAGTCCTGTGAGAACTGTGTTCACCAACCTCTGGAAAGTGGCAGGTGCATTTTTCAGACCAAAGGGCATCACCACAAATTGATAATGCCCACTAGGGGTTGAAAATGCTGTTTTGGGCTTTGCAGCATCAGCTAGTCTGATCTGCCAGTAGCCAGCTGTTAGGTCAAATGTGCTGAGATATTTGGCAGAGGCCAAAGTATCTATGAGCTCATCTGCCCTGGGTATTGGATGGGCATCAGTCCTAGTGACTGCATTGAGGCCCCTGTAGTCTACACAAAACCTCATCTCTCTTTTCCCACCACTGGTGTGAGGTTTAGGTACTAGGACTACTGGACTAGCCCAAGGGCTATCTGAGGGCTCAATCACTCCCAATTCCAACATCTTCTGGACTTCAGTCCTGATACAGTCCCTGACATGGTCAGGTTGCCTATAAATCTTGTTTTTAATAGGCAGACTGTCCCCAGTGTCCACTTCATGAGTGCACCAGGTGGTCTGACTGGGTGTCAGAGAAAACATATGTCTAAACTGATTGAGGACTTGCCTGCAATCAGTTTGTTGCTGGGTAGTGAGGCTGCCTGCCAAGGCTGCACCATCAACTGACCCATCGTCAGGGTTCTGTGAGAGCAGGTCAGGGAGTGGGTCACTCTCTTCCTCCTGCCCTTCATCAGTAGCCATGAGCAAGCCCATGTCTGCCCTGTCCACATATGGCTTAAGTCTGTTGACATGGAGAACCCTGTGGGGACTCCTGGGTGTTCCCAGGTCTACTAAGTAAGTGACCTCACCCTTCTGCTCAACAATAGTGTGGGGTCCACTCCATTTGTCTTGGAGAGCTGCTGGGGCCACTGGCTCCAACACCCACACCTTCTGTCCTGGCTGGTAAACAGTTAGGACAGCCTTTTGGTCATGCCAGGCCTTTTGAAGTTCCTGGCTAGCCTCAAGGTTTTTGGTTGCCTTTTTCATGTACTCAGCCATCCTGGAGCGGAGACCAAGTACATAGTCCACTATATCTTGCTTTGGGGGCTTGAGAGGTAACTCCCATCCTTCCTTCACCAAGCACAGTGGACCCCTCACAGGGTGGCCAAACAGAAGTTCAAAAGGGCTGTAACCAACCCCTTCTGAGGCACCTCCCTATATGCGAATAAAAGGCAGGGCAAGAGTATGTCCCATCTACGCCTAAGCTTTTCTGGGAGCCCTTTAATCATGCCCTTCAAGGTTTTGTTGAATCTCTCAACTAAACCATTGCATTGTGGGTGATAGGGTGTGGTGAACTTATAAGTAACTCCACACTCCTTCCACATTGCCTTTAAGTACCCAGACATGAAGTTTGCACCCCTGTCTGATACCACCTCCTTAGGAAAGCCCACTCTTGAGAAAATTCCCAGGAGGGCCCTTGCCACCACAGGTGCTGTAGTGGTCCTAAGGGGTATAGCCTCTGGATACCTGGTGGCATGATCCACTACCACCAGTATAAATCTGTGCCCAGATGCTGTTTGGGGATCCATGGGACCAACAATGTCAATCCCTACCCTCTCAAAGGGCACCCCCACCACAGGTAGTGGTATCAGGGGGCCTTTGTAGTGCCACCTGCTTTGCCACTGGCTTGGCAGGTTACACAGGAGCGACAAAACTCCTTACTGTCTTCAGACATGTGGGGCCAGTGAAAGTGAGGGACAATTCTGTCCCAAGTCTTGTTCTGGCCCAGGTGTCCTGCTAAGGGAATATCATGGGCTAGGGTCAATAGGAAGCCCCTGAACTTCAAAGGTATTACCAACCTCCTGGTAGCACCAGGCTTGGGGTCTCTACTCTCTGAGTACAGGAGTCCATCATCCCAATACACTGTATGGGGACCACTAGCTTTCCCAGCAGCCTCAGCAGCAGCTTGCTGTCTGAGGGGTTCAAGGGAGGGGCAGCTCTGCTGCTCCTGGCTCAGATCTGCCCTAGAAGGTCCCCCTGTCCCCAAGAACTCAACCTGGTCAGGCTCAAGTTCCTCTGGGACAGTTCCTTCTTCAGGGCTGAGATCATCCCCCTCAAGGGACTGATCTTCCTCCTGAGCCAAGGGGAAGGCACTGCCTTAACCCTACTACTCCTCCTCTTGGAAGGCACTTGGTCCATTCTTCCAGAATCCAAGGCCTGTTCAGTTTTAGACAGTTTAGCTTGTGACCTGGTCACAGCAAACACATCTGCAGGGATCCCCAGCATTTCTGCATGGGTCCTGAGCTCCACTTCTGCCCAAGCAGAAGTCTCTAAGTCATTGCCAAGCAAGCATTCGACTGGTAGGTTTGCACTTACCACAACCTTCTTAAGGCCAGTTACCCCTCCCCAGGAGAAGTTAACAACTGCCAGAGTATGGTCTGTTCTGACATTGCTAGCATTGGTCACTTGGTACATTTCACCAAGTATAACTTGCCCAGGTAGCACAAGGTCTTGTGTCACCATTGTGACACTTGCCCCTGTGTCCCTAAATGCCAAAGCCTCTCGTCCATTGATTAAAGGCTGTTGTCTGTACTTGCCCAGATTACTGGGACTCACAGTGGAGGTCACATCCATGCCTCCATCACAGACTAACACAGCCTGAGTCAGTTCCCTGACTAAGTCAGAGCCCAACTCAGTTCCCAGGGTGAACCCTACTAAACCCTTTGCTGGAGCACTTCCACCAACTGTACTAGGGGGAACAGGTGCCTTAGGGGCATTGGTGGATGCTGGACTGGAGTCTTTGGACTTGGTGCAATCACTGGTCCAGTGGGTCTTTTGCTTACAGACCTTGCACCATGGTTTTCTTTGGCCTTTACCCTTGGTAGACTGGGAATCCCCACCAGAAGAAGATTTTTGGGGGCCTGATGAAGACTTTTGATCTTTACCCTTCTCCCCACCCTTGTCAGAGTTCTTAGCATCTTGCTTCTTGGTTTCCCCACCTTGGTTCTGTACCTTCTGCTTCACCCTGGTTCTGACCCATTTGTCTGCCTTCTTTCCCAATTCTTGGGGAGAGGTCAGATCAGAGTCAACCAGGTACTGATGCAACAGCTGGTTTTGACAGTTATTAAGAATCTGCTCCCTCATTATCAGATTATACAATCCTGAGAAGTCACACACCTTACTGCCCATCAACCAGCCTTCCAGAGCCTTGGCAGAACAATCCACATAGTCTACCCAGTCTTGAGTCTGTGCTTTTTGGGTGTCTCTGAACTTCAACCTGTACTGTTCAGTGGTTAGGCCAAACCCATCAATAAGAGCACTCTTCAAGACCTTGTAATTGTCAGCATCCTCCTCTCTAACAGTGAGGAGCTTGTCTCTACCTTTGTCAGCAAAGGAGAGCCACAAGATTGCTGCCCACTGCTCCTGAGGGACCTTCTGTACTTTACAGGCCCTCTCTAAAGCAGTTATCCATTTGTGGATATCATCCCCACTCTGGTAGGGAGGGACAATCTTGCTCAGGTTCCTATGGTCATAGGACCTTTCCCTATCTCTAGGGACATGGCTGCCACCATGGGACTCTAGTCCCAACTTTCTTCTCTCCCTAAGGAGATCTAGGGATTCTCTATCTAAAGCCAATTGCTTCTTCCTGATCTCCAGTTGAGTTTCCTCATACTGGACCAGTCTCTTTCTTCTCTCATGAGAGGATTCCCTCCTGTGAGAAGAAACAGAGCTCCCTATTGAGGTGCCAGAGTGGTTAGACTCCTGAGAAGGAGACCTAGACTTTCTGAGCACACTCATAATCCTTCCTGGGGGGACAAAGGTGTGGTTCTCCAGATCCTCATCTTCATCTTCCCCAGAAGGGATTGGGTTTTCCAGGTCAGGGTCATTGTCACCCTCCTGGTCAGTTTCAGAGGGGGGCTGGGGGTAGTAGTACCCCTGGCCCCTTCCTCATCTGCTGGCCCACCCTCTGCTCCTACCCCTTCAGTCTCTGAGGACTTACTAAGATCATAAGCCACCAACATCTCCTGGAGGTGTTGGGTGGTGGGACTTTGGCCTGTCCTTAATTTCCTCACGTTACACAAAGCTCTCAGTTCCAAGAATGGGAGTGTGTCATACTTGGAGGGGAAGCTCAATGGCTTCCTGCAGGGCATCTCTAGATCCTGCTTTTAAAGACATTACTAGTGTGGTGTGGTGTATGCACTACCTACTCTAGTGTGGCCTACTAAACTCTCTTGAGTTGTAGAAAGGGTTGTGCTATCCCTTAACACACAACTCTAAGTTCAGTAGAACTTACTGATATTCTAAGCTTAAATTATATGTACCTTAGGTACCTTTAGTGGTTTTCAGTTGATCAATTCAATTGAGATTATCTGGTAAAACAATAGCAAGCTGGAATCCCACACGCTGCACACCAATGTGAGAAGTTGGCCTGGCATATGCTGTCCACTAATTATAGTGGGCACCGTGCACCAGTCCAAATCGACTCTTATGGTAGGTAGGTTAAAGACAACCTTATTGAAAGCTATCCTAGTGGTAGCTATGGAGAGCAGCCTTCAGGCTAAGTCTTGAAGGAATGTAAAGCAGCTTGTTTTACCAGTCTATAATCTCTTGAGTGACCAAATGAAAGAGCACCACACCAGGTATATATTCAAAATATATGTATTTATTACTAAACACACCCCTCTAGTCTCTTTATGAGGCTAGAGTTCGAAATACATAGGTTATAAGATCTTAAATCACAGTAATAGCACAAATACACGTTTGAGCCCTAGGGGCGTACCAAACCATATACCAATAAAATGGTATGCGAACCACGACTGAACTAGACACTAGGCCTAGAGCCTCTAGAAGTGCTTGGACCACAAGGAACCACCCAAGGTAGTGACACAGGGGACCCACGGGAGACGCGTGCAGTGTAAATACACAACCGCGATACGCCGTTAACTTCTATGGAGAAAGTCGGGATCGGGAAAATAGAGGAAAGGGACACTTAAAAGAGGACTAGGACAAAACCCTTTGAGATCTAGGACTTTGAAGAGTCTCTACCCACGGGAGCACCGGAGTACTCGTGTTACCTCACCCAGGGAAGCCGGGTGCATAGGTGCCTTTCGGGGTCGGGTTTCGTCGTCGGTTCTTATGGCGATCTGCTGCAAAGTGCTGCTGGCGACCAGGAGAAAAGTGTCCGGGTGGATCCAAGAGTGGATCGGAGTTCTGAAGAACCTGAAAGCAGAGGGGACAGAGTCTGGGTCACTAGCCAGTGACCAGGGAGGCGATGGACAGATGCCCACCGATGTCGAGTGCTTCAGATTCGATGACGGTCGTCTTGACTCTTCAGCCACGAGGTCCGGGAGGCGTTGTCGGCGACCAGGAGCAGGATTCGGGCTGTTGCTCGATGTCTGTCGAGTGCAGAGGTGTCGGCGACCAGATTGGGCCCAACAAGCCTTGGCAACGGCAAGTCTCGAGTAAGATGTAGATCGTCGATGATGCAGACCAGCAAGGTCTGGGGAACTCACCCAGCGAGGGTAAGTGAGGGCAGGCCTGGAGCAACCAGACTGCCAAGTAAAGAAAAGATTGGCCTTCGGTAAGGGCTACTAGCCAACGGGCTAGCGACCGCGAAGGAGCCTCGTGACGCCGCACGTGGAGCTGGCTTACAGGACACTCGTGGAGTGGGGGCCAGTGATCTTCGGTGCAGGTGGTGCTGGAGGCTAGGGCTACTCGGAGCCCAAAGCACGACTTCTTGGGAGACCCAGAAGATGGTGCACTTGCAAGTGTGCTCGGTGTCCAGGGGTCACGGTCTCACGTTACCCACGATAGCCACGGGCCTCAGCTTTGCTGGGGACTCAGGGTAGCCTCGGGGAAGTCTGAGAATCCACCTCTGGTGATGCGATGACTTCGGCGTCCGACGGGAGCTTCAGTGATGCGAACCGGACAGATGCTTCTTTGGTGCCTGCCAAGCAGGGGAGTCACTCCTTGACCCCAAGGGAGATTCTTCAGTCCTCTAATCGTGAGTAGAGCGTTGAAGGTCCAGGATTCTGTTTCAGAGTTTCGTCCAGGTATAATCTAAAGTCCTAAGGACTGGGTTCCTACCTTTATTCCAAAAATAGGGGTTGGACTACTCTGTGGCCCCACCTATGGGTGGGTCAGGGCAGAGGGGTGGCTACACCCCTTTCCCTTTGTCCAGTTCGCGCCAAAGCAGGGGCTGCAAGCCCCTGATCCGGTTTGAACTGGGGTATGCACTAGGGACACCAAATGTGCCCCCAGTGCAGGACTTCAAAGCACCCGAAAGTGCTCCCGCCCAGCCCCAATACACATTGTCCTGTCTGGGGAGGTGGTCACACCTCCCTGGGACAGGAAACCTATTGTCCAGGCCTCCCCTGCCGGAGTTTCGTCCAGCAGCAGGAGGCCAGACTCGTGTCTGTGGCAGCAGCATCCATTTTGTGATGCCAGGGCTCTGGAAAGAAGTTACCGGACTCGTCAGAGTTAACATGCCTTTCCCTCTAGAAGGGTGGAATGCTACCCCCGCCGCCAGGATTGGCGGGGGGTAGTATTCCAAGATGTTTGACACCAAACACGACATGTTTTGGTGCAGCCATTCCATAGTTAGCATTTTACCGCGAGGATATAATGCGTTTAAGAGTATATGGTCAGGCTGCACTACAAACAGCATCAGAGATGGTCTCCGAACGCTGCAGAGGGGCCCTGCTCATGCAGGGGCACCCTCTCACATAAGAACCACGCACTCTGCCTTTAGGATTGATAAGGCCTGCCTTAGGAGTGACTTATAGGTTTATATGTGTGTATGCTTTTAGTGATATAGGTAACCTATACCACAGCAAGGGGTGCATGCACCACCTTACCCAGGCTGCAGTAGCAGACCTGTGGTGTCAGTTTGGTCACCTACCAGGGGTGGCATAATACATGCTGCAGCCCCTGGCAGGCCTCTGAGGTACCTACGCCCTTGGTACATAGTATACCATATACTAGGGACTTACAAGGGCACTCCAGATCCCAATCAGTGATGTGCCTAAGGCACATGGAGACCCTTTTAAAGAGGAAACAGCTAGGCTGGGGTTCTGAATAGCAGGGCCCCAGCCAGACTAATGTCGAAAACCAGTGAAGTATCAGCAAAAAGTGGGGGTACCCCTGTGAAGCAGATCCTACTCTCCTACACTTTACACTAGACCTATGACACATAGGCACAATCTTCAGATAAGCCAACAAGATGGCAAAGAGAGTTAATGCTCACCACTGACATCTGCTTTGATCTGTAGGTCACATGTCTGCAACTAAGTGAAGCCAACAAAGCCTTCTTTACTTCCAAGATCTCTTAACAGAGTACCAATAACATTAGTAATAGGGACATTGCTATTTACAGCACTTAACAGCATGCAACATTATGTAAATGTAATGTTATTTTTATTATCAAGGTTAAACACTTATGGCAATCTGTAGGTGGAGGGTGAGGTAGGACTGGGGATTATGTGGTAATCCATTTATCCAAAAAAGGGGATTGCTTAAGGGTTTCCTCTTTCAGAAATGTCCAAACGCCTTTAGATTAACTGACAACAAAAACATATTCAAAAGCAATTGCTTTTTCCCTCACTTACCAAATCTGTCCTTCTAGCTTGAAACATGTGTGTCCCAATAAATGTTTAAAATTGTGGATTGTGCTCCAGGTATTTAGCTATTGTTTAGAGAATAAAAGACACACCTTTAGCTATGGCCAAAGACCTACTTTATTTCTATCCTTACTGTGGGGTTAGTTAGTTTCACAACCAGGAGGACCAGATTAGAGAATGCATCAAAAAAGAAGAGTGATGCAAAGAGCATGAGGAGGAAAGATGATGGAGAGAAGGAATTGGGAGGGGGTGGAAGAATAGAATAGAAGAATATTTATAGAGCGCATAGCTACCCTAACGCATCCCAGCGCTAAAGCGGCTGCAGACAGAAGATGGCAGATTACTGTGTGGGGTTTTGGAAAAGTCATGTTTTTAAGAAATTTCCGGAAGGTCAGAAGGTTGGACTCAAGACGTACGTGAGGGGGAAGGGTGTTTCAAAGATTGGGGACATTATAGGAGAACGAACGCCCACCGCTTCTCACCTTTTTTATTTTGGGGACTGAAGCAAGACGGAGATTGGTTGAGCGGAGGCATCTGTTTGGGCGGTAGGGCGAGATAATGGAAAGATTGATAGGCGGTCCTTTCCCCTCGAAGGACTTGTGGGCAATACAAAGAGACTTAAATTTGATTCTCTCCAATACAGGTAGCCAGTGAAGGGCCTTCCGTGCCGGTTTAGCGGATTGACGGTTGGGGATCTGAAGGAGCAAACACGCTGCACAGTTTTGAAGAATCTGCAGCTTGGAGATAGTTGCTCGGGGAGCTCCTAGATAAAGGGCATTCCCGTAGTCCATGCGAGAAAGAATCAGAGCCTGTGTCGTGTAGTTCCTATAGTACCCATGCAGGACCTGCGCGTTTGGATAACATAAACTGTGGGCTTGGTGACTGACTGGCTCTGTGCACCCCCACCTCGTATGTTAGCCGGATTTGCATTAGCTAGCTCACAGTGCCACTAGAATCTCCTCTTATCGGGGAGAGATTAGTTTCTGGCAACCTTAGATCATAACAACCCAAATTCCTCAGAATCGTGGAAACAATGTACTACCTTTCGCTCAGTCACTCGTGCTTATTTATTCGGTTTGTCTCAGAATGTTACACAGAATAAACAGTCGGGGCGTTTCAATAAGTATTTATTGAACAGTTGTTATTCTAGTGTAAAATATATGTGCGGCAGCAATCAGCAGACAATAGCAGAGATATATTATCAGCAGTACGATCAAAGTGAAAGGATAGAACAGTTCTACCATATTGCAATAATCATGAATACATACATGAATATAAAAAGCATTATGCAAGTGCGCGTACCCCTACGATGCCTAACTAGATGTACCTGAATGTACCTAGCATATGTGTAGGTCTAAAGCCTAAGAGCCAAGAATCCCTCTAGGATTTAGTCGAACCCCCATACCTGAGTAGAGAGAGTGTGAGACCCCGTCCTGGTCTCGAGTTGGACACCCCGCAAGGGCTGTGTTAGACCGCTGTCAGCTGGAGCGACTGCATGCAGGAGCCTCAGCGTCTCTGGTCAGTGTGTCATCATGGAAGTCTTGGTTCCCTCTCTCTTACCGTGGCAAGATGTGATGTATTTATACCCTAAAGTGTCTCGTCCCTCAGTATGGTTTGTATTGCTCTTTGTTGGACATGAGGAAGACGTCAGGGGTGAACTTTGTACATACATATTATGAGGGAGATGTAGCTGGTGAATGCTCATGCATAATTTATGAGTACATTGTAGGCCTGTGTTCTGGAAAGACCTTGCAGTGTTCTAACCACTGACTAGATAACGTTCAACCCTCAGAGCTCATTGTGTACGGTAGGGAACTAATGTAGGTGAAAGATCATGCCTATATTAGGAGCCATGACAATAATAGGGCATGTACGAGTATGACCATAATAGGGCAAATACGAGTATGACCATAATAGGGCATATACGAGTATGACCATAATAGGGCTTATACGAGTATTTCTACATTATGGCATATATGAACGGGTCTACATAAGGGCCTATATACGAAACATAACACCCACTCCACTTCCGAATTGGATGACAATGATCATACTTAAAATCTGGACAATTTAAAAATATTCACTTAAAAACTACTAAAACATGGATTTTAAAAGGACTTTAAAAAACATTTTTAAAAAATGTTCTTAGTTACCACTTGAAAAAGCCAATTCTGTCCCATTTATAAAAGTTGCATCACCATAAGCTGAAGAAGGCCATGCTTTTCCAAGCGAAAGTGTCAATTTAGGAAATGTTCCAAATTTTGTTCGTTTATTTATGAAACGAAGTGGAGAAGCTGAATTCTTTCCCAGGACGCTATGAGCCAATTCAAGATTAAGTGTCCTGGCTGGGAGATACAGCATTATTGGTGTGAGCTACTGCAGACGACAAATCCAACGCTTCACAGAGAACGTCAATCGCACATAGATGGAATTCGGCACTGCCAACAGTCGTTGCTGCGGCAGCTTGTGCGGCAGTTGTTACCTCGGTGCCTGTGGAGGAGCCACCTAACCCAGCAGGAGCAAACGGCACCTGTGGATTCTCAAGGAATGCATTCATCAGAATTGGAAGATGCTGGGGACAACGCAGAGCATGGGCCTTTAGGGGGTCCAGCATAGCATCTAGGTCCAGTGGCGTATCCGATGGAAATGTTAGACAAAGATCCAACGTGCATTCTTCTCCGCAGAACAGGCATCGAAGAACAGGTAAGATGCAGTCCACCCAGACTGGTCTAAATGATAGAAACCAAGAGGCGTTCAGTTCTCTTAGGCAAGGTATGCCCAGAAGCTGCACCATGCGTTCACGATATTTCCGTTCCATGAGCGTGTTCGCCATTTCCTCGGAAATGGGGCCGTCCATTGCGTAGCAGTAATATTACAATCAGGACTCCTGCAATTAGGAACAGGATAAGCGGGAGACCTCCAAAGACGCTTCCCAATACGGAGTGTATAAAATTTGGGAGTACTCCGAGAACTGTCTGAAAGGTGCTTAATAGTCCTGACCCTATGGTCTTAAATAGGTGTACAATACCGCTCGTATCAGACATGTTAAAGATACGACCCACCATTTCTGCAAAATGAAAGGGGCAGTTTGTACGTATAAGCGCTTGTATCTCAGTCGAGGTCCTTGCAACTTGAAGTTTAAAGATTTCTCGAGCGGACGTTAAGGGCACGGGTTGCTGTAAAAGCATGGCTTTCAGTCTGCTCAAAGTATCAAATTGTATAAAGGAAACATTCAACGAAGGCCATAACGGCGCCTCCCTGACTGTGTTCAGTGGTGGAAACAATACGTGATACAGCAAGTAACCCTGGAGTTAACAGTGACCAGATAGGCGACGCCCGGAAGCATCCCACAGCAACCTTGATCATTTAGCATTAAGTAACTCCCATTCGAGAGCAGCTGGAAAACCGGCGTGATCATGGCCGCTGGGGTCCCTGACATGTGACATAAGTTCGCTACCGAACCACTACATGCTCCGTGTAGAGAAATATCCTGACACATGAGAGAACCGCTCAAAGCGTTCTTGCAGTTTGTGCCACTCAGATACACTTCTCGATCCCCATTCCGGCATCGATATCTATATGGTAACTCCCAAGTTTCCTTGATGTATCCCTTACCCATTTTTTCATATTTGCCTGCCTGCCTTTGCTCAAGGCAGTATTGAAACTGAAACGTAGTGACCGGCAGAGTGATCTGGCCATGAATTAGCCATTCGGTTGATGGTGATTCGGCTACAGTGAATGGTAACCTTTCCAGTTTCTCAATACGCAGCATTGTATATTTGGCTCCCCTCTGTGCCATTTCTGTCTGTTTATCGGTTAGATTGTATTCTGAAAACAGAGACGTGGTGTTTATAAAACGCCAGGGCACATAGCCTGCACGCAAGGATTGCAGCGTCCAGCTTAACATCATAATAGAACGTAGCTGAGATTGCCTGTGTTGTAACAAGGCCAGATCTTGTTCTAATATGTCGATAGCCGAAGACACAATGTTGCCTAAGGAGTAAATCCTGGAGGTCAAAGTTGTTAACCCATTATCCACTACAGCTAATGCCTTCTCTAAGTTAATACGGTCTATTTCCCGTATTCTTTCCGCGGCCTCCTGTTGGGATATTTTCCAGTTTTCATTATAATAGGCATAAATGCCAGCATATATTAAATGCTTCTGACGTGTTTTCCTTGGGCCTTGTAAAAAATCCCTAAGGTCTACATCAGGTGTGAGTAAGGTCAAGTGATGTTTAACTTCTGTGAGTGTTGAGGTCTCTAGCCAATCAAGGCACAACTTCCCAACACTATAGGATGTCACTACCCCTGGGTGTTGTCTCTGTACATAGCGAGGATCTGGCCTATGGATACTAAATCCCTCGGGTGTACCTAGGAATCTCTGTTGACATGTGTTCGTGTCAATGGGCCAAATCAGCCATCCTGTCCAATTGGGATCTGACCTGTTGTACTGGAGAATGTCATCTAATCCTATCCCATGTGTAGTTGAATTCTGCCCCTCCACCCATCTGTGATGGTGTAGGAAACCCAGGTGTGTTCATTTCCTTGTTCTTGGCTAGTCCAAGACAGGATGTCTGTTGCACAGTTTCATTCAGAAATATTATCTGCTGTGGAATGAGGCATGCTCTAAAAAGCGCTTCTGTTCCCTGGACTTGCCAGTCCCTAGAACCCCAGATTGATTTTGAATCTATAGTGCCCTTCCATAGGTCAAAACCCTGTGTAGACAACTGGGCCTTAAAGGAAGCAGAGTAAATTTGTTTGGTGTTAGTCAACATATTTTTCTGTGCTGATGTTGTTGCCACTTTGTAATAAAATGACTTTGGGTCAGATGTGTTGAACCCTGAAAAGTATGTGAATTTCTGTGCAAAAGTTTGCGAACTACCTTTTGGAGGAGTTGGGCAGTGTTCCCACTGGTGGTATTCAAATACATTTCTAGGTGTTATAGATTTGTGCAAGAAATGATAACCATAATGTTGGTAACAGTACAATGTATCATAGTTTAAAGTACCTTCTAACATTTCATTGTTCGGAAATGCTGCAGTTTTTTCTAAATCAGACATTAAATTATTTACAGTTTCAGTGTCCCAATCATCAGAAAATGTACTGGAGGTAATGATATCACTTAAAGAAATTTTAAATACATGTTTAAGCTTTAAAAGTTCAGTCGGACCGAATATATCATAATCAATCTTGTCCCATACTATACCGTCCGGTATAGGAACTGCTGTGATGTTCCCTGAAGACAAGTCTCTTGGTTCACGATGTGAAGACTGGTGTGGTTTTAAAATCAAATTGACTCTTCGGGCTGTAGAGCTCTGCTGGAGGTATCGTCCATTAATAAGCATACTAAAAGTTATTATTAAACCTAGCCAGAAAATAAAAAATAAAATCCCAGTGATATACCATAGTTCAATCCAAGGTGACACCAGGTAAGTCTTTCTAAAAAAGTTCAAAAAGTCATTGAGTTTCTGTTTGAGTGATTTTTTGGCTGGCGTCGTTTCCGGCTCACTTGGGTCCAGTGAAAACGTATCAAAGTTCATGAAAAAGCCAGAAGCAGTTCGATCAATTGTTGGAATTGCATCGGGATTTGTTGAAATCGGATTTTGCTCTTGACGAGGCATGTTGACGTAGATGTCTGTAGTCGGTCTTATTGCAACTTGGTTGTTAAGTTGATTTTCATTTTGAGGATGAATTTCTTGTTGAAGGGGGACGAGTTCCATAGCATTGTTGCTTAGTCCTTCATTCCGTACAGGTGGCTCTTCAAATGTGATGAGTCTTTCTGTTTGAACTTCTTGGATTGTAGCGAGAGGAGGGCGTCTGCTACTGTGGAGTCAACGAGGCCTACTGTTTAGTATCTGCCACATAGTGTGGTTTGATTAGGTCAATTGAGACGAATCTTTTCTCCTTTTTCCCGGCAAGAGGCAGCAAAAGTACAGTTCTTGTGCCTTGAATTGCTAGGACCGGTACAGGCTTTCTGTAGGATTGCCCAAATTCTTTCTTGTCAGCAATCTTCTCTCTGACCAGATCCCCGACTTTTGGGATCCAGACAGGTCTTGCCGTTACTGCCTTGACTTCCTCAGTGGCTGTCTGTTTTAAGTGGACGTTGCTTTGTTGTGTCCTGGATTCATTTAGATCCTGTAAAACAGCCTAACGATCTTGGATATCAAATGGTTTTTCATCCGCCACTGTGCCTTCACAATCAAGATCAGGTACCCACATTCTTGTCCCAAATAGGACCTCGTAAGGAGTGACACCCCTAGGGAGCCTCTTGGCTGATTGTTTATTGCTCGTTGAACCCCATAAAGGTGATCGACCCATCTACCGCCCTTGCCTAATACCCTAGCTGTTAAAGATTGCTTTAAGTCCCGGCTTTTCCTCTCCACAACAGAATTTCCCTCGGGATGGTACGGAGAGGAGTACCGCAATGCTATGCCCATTCCTTCCATGGCCTCTTTGTAAGCCCGAGAGCTAAACGCCGGGCCACGGTCAGAATGTAACGTGCCAACTGTGTATGTGCCGATAAAGACTCGCAAATCTTTTATAACAGTTCGAGCGTCAGCCGAGCGCTGAGGCCAAACCCATAGGAATCTAGAGCAGGAATCCACTGCAACCATGATATATTTCTTGGCCCCATCAGATTGTAAGGGTCCACAGTGGTCCAAATACACAGATGTGAGAGGTTTGTCTGATTTTAGCAATGGTGTCTGTGCTGGGCGTGTTACGGTGGAGCCTTTCATCTGCTGGCAGATGTCGCACTTTAAGACATAGTCTTTGGTCTGCTTTGTTAACCCTGGCCACCAGTAGCGCTGTTTCAGTAAAGAAATAGTCGCTGTGACGCCTGTATGCGCAGAACCCAAACCCTTGTGTGCTGCTAGAATTAAGCCTAACCTACGAACCATATTTGGTATTACTCTATCCCCACTCCAGGAATCTGAGCATATGGAATGTTTTGTGCATCTAACTTGTAGGAGAACACTAAGGAAAACCTCTAATCTGACCTATAATATTTCTGAAAATGACCTGTACGGTTCATGCATTCAACATTTCCCCAAGGTATCTATTGAGACCAAGATAAGTTTAGTAAAATTACTTTTATTATTCATTTAAATTTTGTTATTTTTCTTTTTCAAAACTCATTTTTTATAGAATATTTTTGATATAAACACAAACATATATCAGAGATAACAGACCAGTGTTCAAAGTGCTCTAATACTTTACATGAATACAATTTCATATATAACTTGATGTTACAATTGGTCAAAACAGCGAACGAACAATGAATTGATTTGAAAAATGAATAAAGACAAAAACAAAATTCACAAAAAGAAAGCAATTGTTAAAACAACCGTTAAAACAACCCCACATTCATCAGTCATACCTTCAATCATACCTGTCATAACAACACATCCATACTATCAATCAATCAATCAATCAATCACAGAATTTGTAAAGCGCGCTACTTACCCGCGAGGGTCTCAAGGCGCTGGGGAGAAAAAAGGGGGGGGGGTGCTGCTACTGGTCGAACAACCAGGTCTTGAGTAGCCTCCTGAAGGTCAGCAGGTCTTGGGTCTGTCGTAGGCTTAGTGGAAGGGTGTTCCAGGTCTTGGCGGCGAGGTGGGAGAAGGATCCTCCGCCGGTGGTAGTTCTTCGAATGCGAGGGACGGTGGCGAGGGAGAGGTCGGCGGAGCGGAGTTGGCGGTTGGGGACGTAGAAGAGGAGTCGTCTGTTGAGGTAGGCTGGGCCAGTCTTGTGGAGTGCCTTGTGTGCGTGGATGAGGAGTTTGAAGGAGATTCTCCTGTTGACGGGGAGCCAGTGCAGGTTCCTCAGGTGGGGGGTGATGTGGCTGTGGCGTGGTACATCGAGGATCAGGCGTGCGGAGGCGTTTTGTATGCGTTGCAGTCGCTTGATGAGCTTGGCCAGGGCTCCCGCGTAGAGGGCGTTCCCTTAGTCAAGTCTGCTACTGACGAGGGCCTGGGTGACTGTTGGATCACACATCCAACATACCACTAAGATCACACAGTACTTCACAAAATAGGGCGGGATCCAGAAATATTGAGTACAGCCACTAAACAATTTTTTTTTAGTGCAATGTGAAAATAAATTCCATCCAAGTTCTCTTCTTATAGATGTCTCATTCTGGATTCCCAAGTGCTAACTGTAAAGGTCAACGTACGTTTCGGTGGAACCTATATATACCACCTTCGTCAGGACCAAATATAATTCTTTTAATTTTCAAAAGCTGTAGGTGGGGTTAATCAATATATAGAAGTGATCAAATAGAATACGGGTCCAAAAAAGAAGATTTGGCAATTTTCTAAACTGTAGGGTGGCCTTGCTCCAGATAGTGTCTGCTTTCTTACTTAGGCATGTTCCAACTGTATATAATCCCAAAAGCTATTCAGTTGCCAAATGGTTACGCTCCATTGTAGTGGACAGGGGCAGATACATCTGTCTACCAATCCGGTGCCATCTGTGTGGTCATCATATTTCAAATTTAGGATGTCCGAAAAACGTCTCAGCTACGTGGCGGCGTTTGGCAAAAAGTTCCACTTGTAGGAGTACTTGAGTGGCAAAAAGTTCAACTTGTAGGAGTACTTGAGTGGAAATTTCTTTGGTACTGCTGTGCTGCCTTTGCGTGAAGCATTGACAGCTACCATAATCTCGCCGTCTATTCTCGTTTTTGAATGAGTAACTGCAGCTACAGAAGCCGTGCGTACAGCCCCCTTTGCGGCTTCATCAGCCAATGAATTCCCTTCAACGTGAACGCCATCACGCTGATGACTCAGTGTATGTATCACGTGAGCCCTTGGTAGTTCGTTTCTCAACTCCACTACCTGTTCCCATAGCATTTTATGCTTAATTGTGCCACCTTTCGCGTCTTTAAACCCGTTTTGTTCCCAATGATGTAAATATTCATTGTATGACTGTACACAGTAAAAGGAATCACACACAATCAGTGTGGGGAATTCGTGTTCCGTATTTACAAGTGCCAGTATCAGTGCTTTTAACTCTGCCAACTGAGCCGGGCAGTCTCCTAGAGATTGCGTTTTAGTGCAACTCGGATGGAACTTTCCATCGTGCATGCGACCTTTAACAATCGCACACGCTGCGCTGTAAGCTTGCTTACTCCCTATGGCTGGTTGAGCAGATCCGTCAGTGTAAATAATGTATTCATACTGATCTAGAGGCAAAATCTCATTTGGTAGAGGATATTCTTGTTCGTATTGCAGGAATGCTTGTGTTTTTAAACTTGGATCAAATCTGTATTCAACATCCGTTGCAGTAAGAGAATTAGCCCATTGTATCCATCTGGGATGTAAGGCTTTCGCATTTGGAATGTTAGCTTTTGTAACAGCTTCTAAAGCTGGTACTGGGGTCACGACAATTATACGTTTACCCTGAGCCAGAGCTCTTTCTCTTGCTACAGCGGTCTGCACTGCTGTCAGGATTTTTTCTGTTGAAGTGAAACGCATTTCTGCGTTTGTGTACAGGTGTGATTTGTATGCGATTGGTACAGTTTCGCCTTCATTGAATGTCAAATAAGTGTACCCGCATTGACCCGCTATTACTCGGATCACTAAGTTGCGTACGTTTACGTGTGTCTGCAAATGTTTTGAAGCTATCATGTCTTACTGTAGTGAACGTAGAATGTTTGTATGTTCCTGTGTCCATTGTAACCCTGGGCATAATACTTTACTACGCTCACGGAGCATGCAAAGTTTGTGTTACTACACACTACGCAAATTGCACGTAGCAGAGTAAAAAACTCTGCTAATCGACGTAGCGTAGCAGCAGTATATTAAACACATACAAATGCTTTGTTAAAGCAATTTTCTATGCTAAAACGCATATAACAAATTCACAAAAGTGAACTTTGACAATGAAAATATCAAGCAATGAGAGAGGTGATGATTTTGGGTTCCCCCCTAACCTAGGGGGAGGACCAAGCAGATGCCTTGAACACAAAAAGCATATCATGTGAACGATTCAGTGGTGGTCCCTTCCTCCTAGGACCACCCCAAGCACAGTTATGGGCAAAAATACAATCCCAACCAAAGGCCCTGCAAAGCATTATGGGACGAGATTAGCAGTGGGCAGTGAATATTATAGTGTCCAATATCAAAATAATTCTACAAAGAGCTGCAGTTCAACTAGTCGTTACTAGATGTCCCTCACGAGTCAAATGCAAAAGCATTGAAATTATTAATACATCAAGCTGCAGTTCCACTAGTCGTTACTAGATGTCCCTCACGAGTCAAATGCAAAAGCATTGAAACCCTTTCATGAAGCTTTTGCATTTGACTCGTGAGGGACATCTAGTAACGACTAGTGGAACTGCAGCTCTTTGTAGAATTATTTTGATATTGGATACTATAATATTCACTGCCCACTGCTAATCTCGTCCCATAATGCTTTGCAGGGCCTTTGGTTGGGATTGTATTTTTGCCAATAACTGTGCTTGGGGTGGTCCTAAGAGGATGGGACCACCACTGAATCGTTCAAAAGATGTGCTTTTTGTTTTTAAGGCATCTGCTTGGTTCTCTCCTAGGTTAGGGAGGATACCAAAATCATCACCTCTCTCACTGCTTGTTAATTTATTGATTTCACTTTTGTGAAATGCTATATACATTTTAGCATATAAAGACAGAGATACTTATTTTATCTTAACTTGCACTGTGCAAGATGCCTTTGGCAATTATTGTACAGTGCAGTCAAGCACACAGCTACGCACTATGCAATTTGCATAGCTATGTGTAGTTCAAAATATACTTCACGTAGCTACGTGAAGTGCTACTACGCAAACTACGCCCAGGGTTAGTCCATTGTCTGACTGAAAAATCAGGTTTTATTAAGTCGTAGAAAGGTTTTACTCTGTCTGCGTAATACAAAATGTATGTTCGACCAAAATTTAGGAATCCCAGAATTGATTGTAAATTCTTTAATGATTTTGGAGGTTGGAGCAGCGCACACTTTTCTAAAAAGTTAGCTGCTAGGCTTTTTCCTTCACTTGACAGCTCGTATCCTAAAAATAGGACACTGAGGTGGGCAATTTTTGATGTTTTGAAATTAAATTTATAGCCCTCAGAGGTGAATTCCATAATAATGGTGCTCACCCTGGTCAAGTGCCTCGGTAAGTCATCGTCCGTCAGATAAATATCATCTACATAGGACAATGCTTCTTCATCCAAATTTTGTAGTAACTCTGTTACCCTTGCTGAAAATAACCCCGGGCTATTCTTATACCTTTGGGGGTGTCGACAAAATTGCCGTTGGGACCCTAGCATTGAGAATGCGGTCAGATACCTGCTTTCAGGCGCTATATTTTGGCAGAAAAATCCATTTGAGATATCAAGTGTTGTTTTGTATTTTTGTCGCACACTGTTATTCATTAATGCGGCACTGTGTGCATTTTGAACTGCAAATGTCTTTGTGCAGGTGTTTAAATGTCTGTAATCTAAAACTAGACGATATGTGTTGTCAGGTTTTGATACGGGGAACAAAGGGTTGTACATAGGTGAAGTGCAATTTTCTATCACCCCCTGGTATTCAAGTTGATCTAGGATCTCCCTGACTTGTTTTTTAGCTTCCTGCTTTATAGGATATTGCCTTTGAGCATTTGGGGAAACTTTTAACGGGATCACGTGGTGGGTTGAATCTTCATCCCAACCAGCATGATTTTTGTACAATGCTGGAGCTAGGGCAACCGCCCACTCCTGCGCATATGCATGTTTTAAATGTATGGGAACGAGGTCGAAAAATGCTGGAAAAATTACCTTTTCTCCCTTTGGGCACTCCATGACGAATGCTGGCGGCCAGTCTTGCTCTGCTAATAGGATGTGATATCCAGATGACAAATTTTCCCAAAATAGACCTTTAACTTTTCTGGGCTTGTCCCCCTCCATCCGGAGTGTTATCTCATGTAACTTATGTGGGACACTTACCCGAGTATCTGGTGTTTCCACCGTGATATACTCACTCAACTCCGCTGTCACCAGAAATTCCTTCAGGTTCTGGCGAGCTATCGTTACTGCTGCCGCGCTGTCTAGCATCGTCATAGCCCATTCCCCGTTCAGAAGCTGTGTCCTCAGAATTCTGGGAATGTCTGATCTTGAGACCTGCTACCTTCTTCTTTTTGAACTGAGGTTTTTGTTTATCTTCATTTTTAGGTGCGTAGTCCACAGCGCGTTGCGTGTCTCTGGACTTTGTACGCTCCTCTTGTCTGTGTTCTGACCGTCCTTCCCTCTCGGAGTTTCTTGATGAACCCTGAAAGGAACGAGAGGAACGTGTATCAGTATCCTGATACCTGTCAGGTTTTTTAATATTATCCCTATTCCTGAGGTTATACCTCCTTTCAGAGGGCTCCTGTTGAGGAGACCTGCCTCGGGATTGAGATCTGCTGTCTTTAGACTTTTGTTGCTTTTTATTTTCCCACTTCTTCTTAGAAGAGGTAGGTGTCTGCTTTGTAGTGTCCTTTTCAGGACTGCCCACTAGTTGTGGTTTTAATGCTTTCCCACCTAGACTGTCTCTGCCTAGTTCTGCATATACAGTTTCAATTATTTTGGGTAATTCGTGTTGTTGATCTACTGGACTGAACTCCCTTAGGCGTTGGCGGATCGCAACTGAAGCTGCTTCCTCTTTAATGTTAGCTAGTATTATGGCTGATACCTGATCGAAGTTGTTTAGTAACTTAATCCCTAAGTTTAGAGCAGGCTCTGCTCCGTACTCATTTTGTATCTGTCTCAATACGTCTGGTACTACTGCTAAGGACGGGATACCATGTGTTCTGGTATATATGGCAGCAAAGACTGAACCCCAAGAGGTGCAATCCTCTACCTGTGGTGTGATCCCCATGGGCAAGCAGATTGTTAGAATTCTGTGTTTATCATAGGTGGTAGTATTCGGGAATACTGCCTCAAGCTGAGTTATTTTCTGAGCTATCCAGAATGGTATTTGTTCGCGTTTTGCGGGCATTTTGCCCATTACCGCGTGTAATGTTTGAGGAGTAATTTTAGTTGCTGTACCCTGGAATTGGGTCCCGTTTGTTGCAATTGTTGTTGGTTGAACTGTGAGGGTCCTCATGACGAATTGTGTCAGGTTTCTGTAGATTTTAATTAAATCTCTGTGTTGTACGAGTAATTCTGGCTGTGGCATTGTTCCAATGTCAGGGTGCGGTGTGTAAGCTGCTAGTATTGGCCATGTGGCCCCGTCTCTTCCGAGCAGGCCTAACCTTACTCTGTTTGTTATGTGGGGTAGGGCGCCTTTAAACCAGTATAAGTGTTCCTGGTACGTGAGTGGAATTTCTATGTCATCGAATGGACAGTATTCCTCTGGTGCATCTCCTTCTACGTAGTAGTGAAATGTCTTTGTTACAGCATCTGCTGCTGGGAATGTAACCCATGAATAGAATACCTCTGTTTTATTTGATTTGTGTGCCTCAATCACGAGAGCTACTACGCCACCCCTTGGTGGTGAACCATTTTTTAATAGTTTCATGGTGAGCGTATGTCTGAATTTAGGTGCAATTTCAATTGCATTTTCGGGTGGTTCTCCGGCTGAGACCTGTAGATTTACTCTTTCTTCATCGCTCTCAGTCATTTTGAAAAGAAAAGCTTTTCCAAGAAAACTTAGTTAAAGGTTTTATGCACAATTTAGGAACTAAATGTCCTTCAAGCTTGATTAACCAACAGCCGATAAATAGGATATCTCGCCTACTCAGCTGTGGCGGAGTTTGTGCCCACCCACTCCAGACGTCTCTGGGGTTTTGTGAGTAGGTTCTCTGAGAATAGCACGACTGAACTACTAAGATTCTACTGTTAAATAAGTACCCAACCAACGTTGGCGGCGCCATGCCGTGTAGTTTCTATAGTACCCATGCAGGACCTGCGCGTTTGGATAACATAAACTGTGGGCTTGGTGACTGACTGGCTCTGTGCACCCCCACCGCGTATGTTAGCCGGATTTGCATTAGCTAGCTCACAGTGCCACTAGAATCTCCTCTTATCGGGGAGAGATTAGTTTCTGGCAACCTGAGATCATGACAACCCAAATTCCTCAGAATCGTGGAAACAATGTACTACCTTTCGCTCAGTCACTCGTGCTTACTTATTCGGTTTGTCTCAGAGAGTTACACAGAATAAACAGTTGGGGCGTTTCAATAAGTATTTATTGAACAGTTGTTATTCTAGTGTAAAATATATGTGCGGCAGCAATCAGCAGACAATAGCAGAGATATATTATCAGCAGTACGATCAAAGTGAAAAGATAGAACAGTTCTACCATATTGCAATAATCATGAATACATACATGAATATAAAAAGCATTATGCAAGTGCGCGTACTCCTTCGATGCCTAACTAGATGTACCTGAATGTACCTAGCATATGTGTAGGTCTAAAGCCTAAGAGCCAAGAATCCCTCTAGGATTTAGTCGAACCCCCATACCTGAATAGAGAGAGTGTGGGACCCCGTCCTGGTCTCGAGTTGGACACCCCGCAAGGGCTGTGTTAGACCGCTGTCAGCTGGAGCGACTGCATGCAGGAGCCTCAGCGCCTCTGGCCAGTGTGTCAGCATGGAAGTCTCGGTTCCCTCTCTCTTACCGTGGCAAGATGTGGCGTATTTATACCCTAAAGTGTCTCGTCCCTCAGTATGGTTTGTATTGGTCTTTGTTGGACATGAGGAAGACGTCAGGGGTGAACTTTGTACATACATATTATGAGGGAGATGTAGCTGGTGAAGGCTCATGCATAATTTATGAGTACATTGTAGGCCTGTGTTCTGGAAAGACCTTGCAGTGTTCTAACCACAGACTAGATAACGTTCAACCCTCAGAGCTCGTTGTGTATGGTAGGGAACTAATGTAGGTGAAAGATCATGCCTATATTAGGAGCTATGACTATAATAGGGCATGTACGAGTATGACCATAATAGGGCATATACGAGTATGACCATAATAGGGCATATACGAGTATGACCATAATAGGGCATATACGAGTATTTCTACATTATGGCATGTATGAACGGGACTACATTAGGGCCTATATACGAAACATAACACCTGGACCATTAGTCTCCTTACCAAGAAGGGAAGAAGATGAAGAACTTTACTGAGCATCCTGAGGATGCCGTAACAGGTACCGAAAATGTAGTTGCCTGATGCTCAAAATTCAGGGAATGGTCCAGCCACATGCCCAGACTTTTGATCTGGTTTTTGGGGGCAGGAGCGGGGCCAAGACAGTTTGGCCACAGCAATCCTGTATTAAACATGGGGGAATTGCCTAGGAGCATTAGCTCCGTCTTATCTCCATTCAGTTTGAGGCATGAGAGCTCCATCCACTTGGCCACCTTCTCCAAGCAGGGGCCCAAGCCTGGAGAAGAATTCTCTAAATGGTTAAAGGCTACGAGTAGTTGCGTGTCATCAGCGTATGTGACTATCTTGACACCAAAAGGAAGGACAATCTCGGCTAGCGGGCTCATATATACATTGAACAATGTGGGGCTCAGGGACGATCCCTGAGGGACACCGCAGCTGAGAGACATATGCTTTGAGATGTTATCTCCTTCAAATACCTCAAAAGACCTGTCTTCCGAGAAGGACTGCAACCAGGTAATAACGCCACCAGCCACTCCAAGATTCCTGAGTCTGAGAATCAGGATGTTGTAGTTGATGGTATTAAAAACGGCGCTGAGGTCTAGGAGGATGATAGCCGCTGTACCTCCTCGGTCCAGAATTTTCCTGGACTCTTCAACTACTGCCAAAAGAGCAGTTTCCGTTCCCTGTTGGGGTCGGAAACCGGTCTGGGAGGAGTGTAGGAGGTTGTGAGACTCTTAGAATGTGGACAAGACTAAGTTAACATGTTTTTCAAGGATCTTGCTGATCCCCGGGAGGAGGGAGATAGGGCGATAGTTCCCCAGGAGTTCAGGGTTGAGATTGGGCTTTTTGAGCAGTGGTTTCACCATAGCACATTTCCAAGGTGGAGGGACTAATCCAGTCGATATGGATCAGTTCCAATATCACTGGGAGAACTGTTCCTGCGGCTTGGTTCAGAAAGTGAGGGGGTGCTGAGTCTCTGGGAGAGCCCGATTTTACAAGGGCCGAGATGTCTTCTAAGGACTTGAGGTCTGGAAGAAAGCGAAGGAGGGACATTTTCAGAATAGGGAGAGGACATTTCGCTGGGCACGTTGAAAATAGACAGGCAAATCAAGACAAGGAAGAAGAGGACTGAGAGAAGACTGAAGAGGAGAAGTCATGAAACTGGTGTTAAAGAGACTGTAAAAGGGAAGCAAAATAATTGGAATTCTATTCTGCTGTACACGAGCGCATTAGCTTGCTTAAAACAGTAGCATACCAACTTTCAAAAATGTTGCCTTGGGGAGCAATTTACAATAAGAGAAGATACATATCAAATATTATCATAAAACACCATAATATCATCTTTGAAAAGGATATTGATCATGAATATCATAAAATGTTTCTTAACAAAGATCTAATTTGAACAAGCATTTGGTTAGAGTTAAAAATCTCATGGGGCAACTAATTATTTTTGGAGTGGGGCCTGTAAACATAACAGTGGTGAATTTTTCTGAATCCACTTACTCAAAAAATGGGTCTTAGGTATTTTTTTAGATAATTCAAGTTCATTAGGACACAAATAATTTGTTTTGTAGTGTCTTCATGTAAGTGACATTACCTATATAGCACTAGATTCTTCTCTATGTAATTCCATGATCTGTCAAATTGAAGTAAAGGAATATAAAATAATCTAAAACGTAAAAAGGATTTTTTTGTTTGTATCTTTATTGTCAAATCCAAGTATGATTGTCTTTGAATAAAGTAAGTCAATCCTTTGTGTTAACTATCTTTTTTTAGTGATAGTCTACGTTGTACTCTGCCCATTTTTCTAAATTCAAAGACAGTTGATAGCTCATATTTGATCAAGAATTTAGTTAATAACTGATTCGTAGGAGCTTGGAGGTTTCCATTTGAGGTAAACCACTATTTTTGCAATCAAGGCTTTAAAAATATGTTTCTAAGAAGAAAAGCAGTTGCAAAAGAAGTTTATCAAATCGATGTCACTGATTGTCATAAGTGATGGCTTAGTCTAAACTTAAGATGCAACGTGGGGTTGATGCTGTTAAATTGAATAAGCTCAGAATACTTCTAATGAATAGTTAATCAAGTGTGGATATAGCTCAGAATGAATTCTTCAAATCAATAACTAATCCAGTGTGGCCATAGTTTGTTGTTTCCAAATCAATACTCCTTGCATTATTAGGTAGATTAGCTTGGTTTTGGTGGCTGTAAGTTTAGACTAACACCCTCGTGCCCCATATTTCCAAGAGAAAGCTTTAATTGACCCCTTAGTGTTAGATATTTTACTTGATAATTGCATAATAGGACATTTCTGGGTTAGTTTTCTATCAGTTTCAAATCTAAGGCAAGTGTAGTGCGTCCCCTGTTCGATCCTTTCGTTGTCCAAAGTCTTTTAAATAATTGTAATTTTGCAATCAGTTTAGTTGTCATTGTAGTCTGCTCTGTGTGGTCATTAGGATTGCCATATGATTAAAATATATTAAATGAGTTAACAATATTTGACCAAGTTTAGGGGAGTCCCCGTCTATGTGGTCCAGTTGTTTTGGGAAGCGTGCTATGTAAAGTGAAAAAAGAAGAGAGGCTAAAAAGAAACCCTGGGGCATATTAGCAAGACCGGCGATAAAATTATCGCCGTTTTAGCGGCAGGAAACTGCCGCTAAAACGGCGATAATGGGCTTGCTAATATGCGTTATAGAATTCCAATAGAAGCCCAGGTTAGATGTCCTGCACATCTAACCTGGGCTTCTATTGGAATTCTAACCTGGGCTTCTATTGGAATTCTAACCTGGGCTTCTATTGGAATTCCATAACGCATATTAGCAAGCCCATTATCGCCGTTTTAGCGGCAGTTTCCTGCCGCTAAAACGGCGATAATTTTATCGCCGGTCTTGCTAATATGCCCCCCTGTCTTAAGCCATTATAGGTCTTAATTTTTGGAGGTAGACCTTTCCCAAGCTGACAGTTTTATCTGAACCCATGTTTCACTGTACAACTTGACAATTAGATGTAATAATGTACAGTTGATTCCCCAAGGTGGTAATTTGGCCCAAAGTTTGTTTCTGTCCACTTGGTTAAAGTCAGTTGACTAATCGATGTAACCCATAAACAGCTTCTTTCCTTTAGTAGTGTTCCTGAGTGGTTATTGCTAGAATGTTATTTACTGTTGAACACTGGGGTTTGAATCCTGTTTGATGGGAGTTTACTGTGTTACCTTCCTGTGCCGCTGTGACAAGAAGGTTAGAAGATGTTTAGCAAAGAGTTTTCCTTTGGCATCAAGTAGCACGATCAGCTGATAGCTGCTACAGCTTCATCTTAGATGTATATATGGGTTGCAATATTGATCCTTTCTAAGAGGAAGCACTTGACTGCTGTATACAACGGAATTAAATAAAGATGTCGAAATACGGCTTCAATTCTTCATCAATTTTCCTTACAGTGATAGCAATTGCATTGGGTCCTGGAGAGCGAGATGCTTCACAATTTTTTATTAAATTAGTAGTTTCCTCTTGTGAAATTGCAAACGATTTTGGATTCCATTTGTGCTTTGTGTTAGTTAGGGTGATTTCCGCTGAGTCGTATAGATTTATAAAGAACGCTTTCCAGGTCCTGTACATGTTGTGGTAGTCACTTCCTTTCTATAAACAGGTAGAAACAGTTACTGGGAGCGAAAGACACTGGGGGATATGGAAACGGAGGCGTAGACACTGGAGACCAAAGATACTGACCGATGTGGATCCTATGAGACACATCCATTGTCTCATGGATTTGGGTACAGACAATTGGCTTCCCATGACCTCATAATCAGTATGGAGGCAGTCCAAGCAAATCATTCTGCTCACAAGAAGTAGATGTCATAATGTGTACCATGCAAAGATAGTGATGCAAATACAGGGAGGGTTACATTGAGGGCCCTTAAACTGTCTACGAAAGCCAGAATACGGATATCTGACTAGCCAAGCTCATATCCAGCACTTCCTGTCTGCAGGGGAACAGCACTCCTCAAATTCAGTCCAAATCAAAAACGAAATTACAAGCACACCAAATAATTATCTCTTCAATTCTATTTCGGAAAAAAACATGCAAAATAATAACAAACTAAATTAATCCCAATAAAATAATACGTGGAGCTAAAACCTGCCCGGAAGAGATACTGAGAAAAGCAGCTTATTGCCACAGTTCTTAAACGCAGTCAGTTCAAGTGCACCTTGTTCACTGGCACAAGGGTAGGCCTGCATTGAAGTTGGACAGAAAAGCCCCTTAAAGTAGTTAAAATTATTGTGGGTATAATACAATCAGGGCCATATTTATGGCAAAGTAAAGCAACCCAGCACACTAAGTCACCTTGCTGCACTGCGCTGCGTTACAAGGAAAGGGCAGGAATGCGCCATATTGAAAAGAATACAACACATTCCTGTCCTCGCCCCTGCGATGGCTCCGTTTTGACTGCCTAGCGCTAACGCAGGCACCCACGCAACATCCATGGAATGCCTCCCAGGCTCAGAGTAAGGTAACACAACGATTTCCGCTGTGTTGGTTTACCTGAGATTTATAAGCCACTCAGTGCCACAAAAGGAGGCCTTGCATGGCTTCATAAATCTCTTTTTTGAGTTGTGTCGCTCTTGCATTATGTTGTGTGGTGCAAGAGCGACACAACAGGGCTTGTAAATATGCCCCTCAGTGCTTAATTTATGCTGGTGCTCGGCAAATATAACACTAAGCTCTCACTTGACACAGAAGTGTAAAATGTCTAATATGATTTCATTTATTTATCTGTTTTGTAAAGACCTGGCTTGTAACTAATTGCCACTGAGCTGAGCTGAACTGAACTGAATACAGGATGAGCATCAGTTCATGTTGGCTCCACATCCTCATCCTGCCTGGAATGTCGGCCACAGTCGCACGGGATGTGACCAGAGACATTTCAGCGTCCCACTGTGAGATTTCTGGTTAGTCTTGTCTGATCAAGTGTATCTGTGTTAGTGGATCTCAGATTGTGATTGGGGTGTGTAGGTCGGCACTGACTACTAGAATTTTTTTTAACAACCATTTCCGCACTCCAGCTTTGAAGATGGTACAGAGGGGCAGATTTACAACTTCTGGCGCATCCCTGCAAATCAGCAGGGATGCGCCAGAATAGTTGCGACACGCAATTCTCTCCTTGCGCCACCACGGATGCGCCGCATTTACAATGCGGCGCACCGTGGCGCAAGGAAAGGACGATGCGTGTCGCATCCTGTGGCGCAAGGGCGGCGCATTGCTGGAGTCGTGTCGCAAGCGCGACGCAACTCCAGCAATGCTCGTGGGCTGCCCATACCTAACGTGGTGCGCCACTCCTTACGCCTGCTTGAAGCAGGCGTAAGGATTTGT
Source organism: Calotriton arnoldi (assembly GCA_963921515.1). Classification (NCBI taxonomy): domain Eukaryota; kingdom Metazoa; phylum Chordata; class Amphibia; order Caudata; family Salamandridae; genus Calotriton; species Calotriton arnoldi. The sequence goes on from CAWUFW010002008.1 coordinate 2,056,063, forward strand.
CGCAGCGCAGTCGGAAAAGTGACTCAGTGAAATCTTGTAGATTTCACTGCGTCACTTTTACGAGGCTTTCCTTCGACGGAACGCCCACCCTGCGGAGGAACGCCCACATGAAACCTGACGCAGGTTTCATGTGGCGCAGGGCTTTACAACGTGACGCATCTCCCTAGATGCGTCACGTTGTAAATAATGCGCAACGTGGCGCATGGTTTACGTCGCCGCTGCGTCACAAAAGTGACACAACGGCGGCGCAAAAGTGGCGCAAGGGGCTTGTAAATCTGCCCCAGAGAATTTTGAAGCATATTCTTTGTGCTATCCTAAGCTAATATTAGAGGACAGGTGTGATGTGGGTCGATTTATTTGGGTTGAAGCAGTCTGTCCGCTTGCTTTTGCAGTCTTTAGTGCTCCAACAATGGAATAGTTTAAGCCGGATAACACCATTCATCCACTCTCAAAAACACCAACGCTCTGGTCAGTTCGGTGTGGCGAGGCCTCTGAATAGTGAGGCCAGATCACATCAGCTACACTAGTGTAAGTCAATTTGCAAATGGTGACATGCAAATTTGCACTGGTCAAAGGCAGTTTTACACCACCCTTGAACAAATATTTATTTCCACATGTAAACATGTACAAATTGTCATACGAAAATAAATATTTTTCGGAAAGTATTTGTACCCAGTGTGAGCAAGATATATGTGTTCTTGTCATTAATCGTAACTACTCTATGCAAGGGAAAAGGTGTATTTTAAACTATGGCGAAACGCTTGAGCTTGATTCGTAAAACATTTGGATATCTCTATTTAACATAAGGGCTCTAAAAATGTATTTGCTTACAAAATGCGCTAACAGAGATGATGTTTGCAAGTGATAACATTTACTTCTATCAAAGGCAGGATTAAGTGCATTTCGGTTTAAGAAAACGGGAAAGGAACACACTCATATTAAATAAGGTGCAAAGAAGCTGTATCGACATGGCAAAGAATATTTTCCTAGTGGAAAAAATAAAATGTTAAATGTACCCAAATGCACATTTGAGTTATTTTCCAATAGGTTGAATTTTGCACCTGGTGTAAATTTTGCAACCAGAAATTTTCCTCACGTGTGTCAGAAATGTAATGCAAATGTAAGAGTAACTTTTGCGTGTAAATTTCCTACTTTTAGTCAGTGCTCCTCCAGTCTACCTACGAGTAAGAATACTGTATGTGCCATCAACACTAGCACAAAATTGAACGTTACAAATATCTTGGAGTCTATTCATTGAAATAAAAAAACAATTACATTTGGTACTTTTTTCTTCTTTGCGTTGCGTATAAAACATCTTGGCCTTCACATAGTCAGGAGATTAGATGATCCTGATATTATTTCACAATTCAAATGAAAGCATGCCAAATCTGATTTGTTGGAACTCAAGCATGCAGTGTTCAGAAACAATGGATATTCTCCTGAGATACTGTTCAAATGAGATCCACTTGTGTTTAATGCATATATATTTCACATAATTGAGTCTCTGCCAGAGTGAGATACAATTTGTATCTGGTCGACTGCCAGCCTTATACTTAGGATTGATATTATCGGCATGAATATTTATTTTAAGTAGTTCATTGCCAAATAATAAATGCAGGATGAACAAATTAAATAAGAGCCCCATGCAGTAAACAAATTGCAAATGATAAACATGAATTAATTTAACAGGAGAGTTGGTGTATCGTGGCATGGAGAGTCACAGCACAGGACTTCTAGGATCCTCCTTCTTCAGAGAGAGGCACAGGATTGCCAGGATCCTCCGTCCTAAGGTAGAGTCACAGCACAGGACTTCCAGGATCCTCCTTCTTAAGGGAGAGTCACAGCACTGGATTTCTAGGATCCTCCTTCCTCAGGGAGAGTCACATCATGGGACTTCTAGGATCCTCCTTCCTCAGGGAGAGGCACAGCACGGGACTTTTAGGATCCTGCTTCCTCAGGGAGAGTCACAGCACAGGACTTGTAGGATCCTCCTTCCTCAGGGAGAGTCACAGCACAGGGCTTCCAGGATCCTCCTTCCTCAGGGAGAGTCACATCATGGGACTTCTAGGATCCTCCTTCCTCAGGGAGAGGCACAGCCCGGGACTTTTAGGATCCTGCTTCCTCAGGGAGAGTCACAGCACAGGATTGTAGGATCCTCCTTCCTCAGGGAGAGTCACAGCACAGGGCTTCCAGGATCCTCCTTCCTAAGGGAGAGTCACAGCACAAACTTCTAGGATCCTCCTTCCTCAGGGAGAGTCACAGCACAAGACTTCCAGGATCCTCTTTCTTCAGGGAGAGTCACAGCACGGGACTTCTAGGATCCTCCTTCCTCAGGGAGAGTCACAGCACAGGACTTGTAGGATCCTCCTTCCTCAGGGAGAGTCACGACACAGGACTTCCAGGATCCTCCTTCCTAAGGGAGAGTCACAGCCCAGGACCTCTAGGATCCTCCTTCCTCAGGAAGAGTCACAGCATAATACTTCCAGGATCCTTCTTCCTCAGGGAGAGGCACAGCACAGGACTTCCAGGATCCTCCTTCCTAAGGGAGAGTCACAGCACAGGACTTCTAGGATCCTCCTTCTTCAGGGAGAGGCACAGCACAGGACTACTAGGATCCTCCTTCTTCAGGGAGAGGCACAGGACTACTAGGATCCTCCTTTTTCAGGGAGAGGCACAGCACAGGACTTCTGAGTTCCTCCTTCTTCAGGTAGAGGGACAGCACAGGACTTCTAGGATCCTCTTTCCTCAGGGAGAGTCACTACACAAGACTTCTAGGATTCTCGTCCCTCAGGGAGAGCCACAGCATGAACTCTGTAATGTTGTTGATTACGGTGAGATACCATGTCTCCCCATAACGCAGGGGTTGTCCTGGTTGGGAAACTCTGAACATGTATTGTGGTGGGCTGGACCGGCATACGCCAGGCCAGCGTGAATTAAGAAAATAAAGAGCCCGGGGCTCCGGGCGTGGCTTGAGTAATAATCTGGCCACTACTGTTACACCAGAGTCCGGTCTGACTTTGTGTCCCCACGTGCAGGCCTCAGTCAAGGACACTACACTAGCGACGAGGTGGTCACGTGCCACGCCGCATCGCCCTGGACTAACATGCGGCCGCCACCGCTGCCCCTGAAGTGCCGTCTCATCGCGGCGAAAGGCCTCTGCTGCGGCGCCGAGCATCCGCCTCCAATTACTGCACGGTCGGCAGACCTCCACCGTGCACCAGCCTGAGCGGTAAGCTCCCGCACGGTCGGTCGCGCACACACGTGTGGTCTTTCCCTGCGACCTCACGCGGCGCCGACGTGGTCAAGAGACTGCTGTGCCCCTCCGAGCCGCAACCACTACTGCGTGTCGGGCACAAAGGGCGCACCCCGGCTCCCCCGCTGCCCATTGCAACGTGTCTCGCTCGGCCCTGCACCACAGTGTGTGGTCTAAGTAAAGAAGAAAAAAACCAAAAAAATGTCACCGGCACACAATGCAGCGCTCCACCGCCGCCGATCCAGACGCAGCAACGCGCTCAAGACACCATTGCAGCCCCACGTGGTGTCCCTGCTACCACACACCACTGCTGCCAACACCCTCCTTGGTGGTGGCCGACCCACACCAGGCTGGCTGGGTACAGTCCACCCACTGAGACCTGTCTTCCAGGAAGAGCCCCAGTCAACCCTGCACCTTGGCTACAAACGCTGCCAACCAGCCCTCGGAGCCTTACACCGTATTCTCTGCCAGGCCCCATTGTGAGGTCGCACAAGGTCGCAGCCAGCCCCGTCACACATCCAGGCCTGATACCCAGCGCCACAAGCCACTAGTGCGTCCAACTGTACACTTACCCAGCGCTCTCCGCCTCCTGCTCGCCACTACAACTCTCCGCTCGCCATCATGGCGTCAGTTCTGCCGCTGGAGCCGTTCACCATTACAGGCCCCCCTCCCTCCCAAGCGGCGCGCTGGAAGGCGCGGATCGAGCGCCTAGAGACCTACTTTGAAGCTGCAGAGATCCTGGCCCCACAGAGGAGGCCCATGCTCCTCCACCTGGGCGGAGCGGACATCCACATGATCTCCAAGACAGAACGTGAAGCCGGACCCCCGAGGAACTACGCCACCATGTGCGATGCCATCACAGCTCATTTCGAGCCCTACGCCAATCCCTGACTATGAACGGTTCCTTCTCCGCCAGCCGCGACAACAGCCGGATGAGTCGGTAGATGTCTTCTATGGATGGCTGAAAGAGTTGGCGAGCACCTGCACCCTCCCGGACAAAGATTGACGAAGTCCAGGCCCACTTCATCCAGGGATGCGCATCGTCCAAACTGCGCGAACACGTCCTGCAAGAACATAATATGCCCATGAGAGACATCCTGACGCTAGGGCGTTCCAAAGAGCTGTCTAAGGCTAGAGCGGCCCACATGGATCCTAAGCCCGCCACGCCGATTAAAGAGGAACCAGTCAACGCCATACGCACGGAAGCGCGAGAGCAGACCAAGTTCGCCAAATCAGTCCCACACTCCTCCAAGCAAAGTCCGCGGAGTCGCCTGTGTGGGTGGTGTGGAGCGCCATACCCCCACGAAGGAACCTGCCCTGCCAGTGGCAAGACCTGCAGTGCGTGGGGAAACCTGAACCACTTCTCCAAAGTGTGTCGCTCATCACAAAGAAGACGGCCCAAGGGCCCACAAAAGCAAGTACGGGCACTCAAGCCACTCCCCGATAGCTCCTCCAACAGCGACATGGACGATGAGGACGCAGCCACTGTCCACGTGGTAAGGATGTTGAACGCGCTCCCAGCCACCCGCCAGGCGGCACCGATTTGCAAGATCGGAGTGCAAGACCACTCCGTAGCTGCGCTCATTGACACCAGAGCCACCATTAACCTCATGGCCGCCAGCATTTACCGAAGCCTACCCAACCCACCAGCACTCCGCAACACTAACGTGCAGGTGTACGCATTCGGCAACCACTCTCCGCTTAAGCTGTGTGGTGTTTTCCAGGCAGATCTCTCTCATGATGTCACACACCAACGAGCTAAAGTCTATGTGTCACAAGAAGGATCAGGATTCCTACTCAGCTGTCGCACCGCCCAGGGCCTCAACCTTATCCAGTTCGCATTCGACGTGCACGCGCACGACCTGGACCGGCTGCTGCAATATTTCACGCCACTGTTTGACGGGATGGGGTGTTTGAAAGGGCCAGCCATCCAGTTGCACGTTGACAAGTCATTGACTCCAATAGCCCTCAGACACCAAAAGATTGCTTTCCATCTCCGGCCGAAGGTAGAAGCGGAACTCCGACTCCTGGAAAGTGCAGGCATCATCGAGCGAGTGCGAGGCCCTACACCGTGGGTATCCCCCATCGTCGTAGTGAAGAAGCCTAAGCAGCCTGATGCAGTGCGCATCTGCATGGACATGAGAGTCCCAAACTTAGCAATCAAACGGGAACGCCATCTCACACCAACAGTAGATGACATAATCGGTGAACTGGCTGGATCTAAGTGGTTATCCAAAATGGATCTTCATTCTGGCTACCATCAAATACCTCTACACCCAGACTCCCGCCCCATCACTACTTTCTCAACTCATGTGGGACTCTGGAGGTACACCCAGCTTAACTTTGGGATCTTGAGCGCTGCAGAGGTCTTCCAGAATATCATCAAAAACATTCTCCATGGGCTGAGAGGAGTGCTCAACCTGAGCAACGACATCTTGGTACATGCTCCCACACTGGAGGAACACCTCCTTCGTCTTCAAGCCGTATTCTCCCGCCTCAGAAAAAGTGGGCTGACACTACACCGAGAAAAATGAGATTTTCTGAAGAAAGACATCAGCTTTTTCGGCTATCGATTCTGTGATAAAGGCATTGTGCCTGATCCCGACAAGGTGAAAGACATCCAGGAAGCGCCAGCCCCAACGTCAGTGTCTGGAGTTCGCAGTTTCTTGGGTATGGTAACATACTGTGGACGTTTCATCAAGAACTTATCTGACATAACTGGCCCACTCAGAGACCTAACCAAAGCTGCCAGCCAATGGACATGGGAATCCGAGCAGGAAGAAGCGTTCCAGCAAACTAAGGCAGCCCTATCTGCAGACACCACACTAGTAAATTTCGACCCCAAGAGGGAATCCCAACTGGTGGTTGATGCCAGCCCCACTGGCCTAGGCGCTGTCCTAGCACAACGGCAAGAGTGTGGAGAATGGGCCCCAGTCGCCTATGCCAGCCGGACACTCACGCCAACGGAGCAACAGATTGAGAAAGAAGCTATTGCAATCCTGTGGGGGTGTCGTCACTTCTACATATACCTGTATGGCCATCCGTTTACAGTCGTCATCGACCACAAACCTCTAATCCCGCTATTTCAAGGCTCCTCATCACGCCCTCCCCCGAGGATTGAAAAATGGATTCTGCAGCTGCAGGAGTTTCAATTCACCGTCGAGTATCGACCAGGTACCCGGAACCCGGCAGACTTCCTATCAAGGCATGCTCGACCGGTCACCCTCCCCGAAGCTGCAGAAGCAGAGGCTACTGAAGATTACGTGAGGATGATTGTGCAAAGGTCCAGGCCCCTTCCAATCTCCCTAGGTGATGTCATAGAAGCCACAAAAGACGATGACTGCCTCCAGATCGCTATCCAAGCAGTCACCTCAGGTGATTGGAAGCCACTGCAAAGCCCAATGCCACTCCGCACCGCGACAGCCCAGACTATCCTGAAAGCCCTATACCAAGTCCGCCAAGAGCTGTCCGTGACTGCTGATGGCTGTCTCCTGAGAGGCCCGCGCCTTGTCCTACCGGAGAGACTGACCCAGAAAGCGGCCCTTCTCGCACACGGTGCCCATCAAGGGAGGAAAATACATGCCAGTAGTGGTGGATGACTTTTCACGATACCCGGAAGTCGAGATTGTCTCAACAATGTCTGCAGCGGAAGTAATCCCAAAGTTTGAAAAACTCATGGCAACACATGGACTTTTTGGTGAAATACGTACCGACAACGGCCCGACATTCACCAGCGCAGAATTGACAGATTACCTAGCATCCCACAAAGTCAAGCACCGCCGGATAACCCCGAGATGGCCTCAGGCCAATGGCAAAGTGGAACGCCTGATGAGAACGCTCAACAAAACAATTCAAATCGCCCTAGCGGAAAGTCGCAATCTGGAACAAGCCTTGTACCAGTTCCTCCTGGAGTACTGGCTCACCCCCCACTTTGAGGATCGCGCTTTCAATCTTGGATATTATTCATCCTCACACTCAGGAGGATTTACCTTTTTGCACCACTTACCTATTTACCATCATTCAACGGAGATTACAAAAACGAGTGCGATTGCCCATCCATACAATACTAGTTCACCCCTCACTGCACCACAGGTATCTCTCCGAGCAGGTTATGCTTTGGTCGAACTGTGACTGACACCATTCCGCATCATCCTGTGTGGGAAGAGACACCAAACCCCCCGAATCAGTCGGACTTCAGGCGAACCCAGAACAATAACGAGGCCTCTCGGAGAAGACACGGTAGAGAACACCTGGTCGTTGTGGGCGACTGTGTGCTGGTACAAGACCACCACCCGGGAGGAAAGTTCCGGTTACCCTTCGAATTAGACCCATGGACTGTAATCGAAGTCAAAGGCACCAAAGTAACCGCTCTGAGAGGACACGAGAGTGTGACCTGCAACATATCTCAATTCAAGAAAGTCCAGGAGGACGATACCGAGGAATTTCCAGCAGCTAGTCCACCAAGAGAGACTGTCACAAACAGCCCTCCAAGCACTGAGGGAGAGCTCGGTGACCCCACACCCACAGCAACAGAGAACCTGATCACGATACCGATCCCTGGTGCGACCCAAGACTCTGAGCCAGGGATCCCTGACATCCAGGGTGAGAGCGCGAGATCCAGAGACTATGACAACCTGCCTGCGTCATCGCCGACACCTTTTGGGCGCAGCAGCCAAGGTCGGTATGATCTGCAGTCACACCCGAAGCCGTCCCAGAGGTATAAAGACTTTGGGGCCGATTCCGATCTCGGCCGGTAGGGCTCCGAATCGGATTCGGCTTTACCGGATCCGATTCGGAGCCCTATTTCCCGACCGATTCGTACGTGCGTCCGGGCGAGCGAGTACGATGCGTGCGCTCGCGAAATCTCCGACCGACTCGTTCGCAGGACCCGACCGCTCCGACCGACTCGCACGGGGACGACGCGCACCGTGCAATGGAGACGTTCCCCGGCCGGGTAAGTACGATGCGCACCTCGACCGCTCCGACCGACTCGCGCAGTCCGGCTCCAAGGAGCTGTCGGAGCCGCACTTTGGGGGTCCGTGTCGGACCCCCCTGTAAGCGTAGGCACGCGAGTCGCACACAGGGGGGACCCATGGGTCCCCCCTACACGTGCATGTACGGCGCGACCCGCATCGACGCGAACACGCTGTAGGGGGCGCCCTTGTTCGCGTCGTGCCCATTGAGTCAATGGGAGCCCGTGTACGCGTCGTGACGACTGGCTCCCATTGACTTCATCGGAGTCCGACCGAATCGAGTCCGATAGCATACGTGCGCATCGTACTCGTTCGGTCGGGCTGCTAGGGTCCGATTCGGTCGGAAATCTCTCCGGGTCCGGCTCGGTCGGGGAGATTTCCGGCCCGAATCGGAATCGGCCCCTTTGTGTCCTGCTAATCTCTGATGACTGCTGAGCCTGTGGCAGTAAGAAGAGGCTGTGATACCCTGAGACCAAGTAAGAATGTTCCATAAGCATCCTACTGTCATGGACGCACCACGCTGTACAGGGAAGTTTGCAAGTCAGCGTATGCAGCGCGTGGGTAGTCAGGCAGTCAGGCAGGATCATAGAGTGTGGTAGAGAGGTAGAGTTACCCCTCTCTACCATAGAGTGCACTCTGGGAAACACAGGTCAGCGGTCTAGTTGACCGGCCCAGTTAACCTGACAACTTAAATAAAGGCCGGGCAGCGGGCGCACAGCAGGGACAGCGCAGTCCGAGTGGGACACGAACGCTACTGACACTAACACAGTCATTTTAATTGCGGTAAAAAACTGTTTTAAACTAGATAGCTGGATTTTTTAAAGCACCAAATTGCACTTACTGAACATTTCCCCTTTGTTCTTCTCATTAGTAGTGCCCATAGCCACACAGATCCTAGCATTCTGCACAACGCACCACGCTGAACAGGGAACTTTGCAATTCAGCGTATGCACCGCGTGGGTAGTCAGGCAGTCAGGTAGGATCATAGAGTGCAGTAGAGAGGTAGAGTTACCCCTCTCTACCATAGAGTGCACTCTGGGAAACACAGGTCAGCGGTCTAGTTGACCGGCCCAGTTAACCTGACACCCTTAAATGAAGGCCGGGCAGCGGGCGCGCCAAAGGCAAGCCCGTCTGCGCCCGACCGGGCCCAGGAACCCTGCACAAATCTCAAGAATCACATACACTGGTAAGGAATTACATAACTTTAACAAACCAAGGGTAGCCGGTTGTGATAGGGGCTGGGATTTCGCGGCCGAGCCAGCTTTAGTTAAGTCCTGTCAACATTGCAAACTAGAGTTGAAAGCACCTCCCGAGCCAGGGTCAAGCAAGACCAAGGGGCCAAAGGAGCTGCAGGCATGGAAGCTAGGGTTGATCAACTGTCGCTCTCTGCCTAAACATAAAAAAGAAATCCGTTTACTATTAGAGGAGACTACCCTAGATGCCCTGTTTATTACAGAAAGCTGGCTTACAGATTGCTCCTCCCCTGATATAGTAATGGCCCTGCCACCAGGTTACAAAATATTCAGACTGGACCGGATTGGGCAGGTAGGGGGTGGATTGGCCATTCTGATAAAAAACGAGTACAAATGTACCACCGAGGCCTTCCCTATCAAAGGGTGCGAATGCCTCCAATTCTCAATTTCCTTATCACCCACGGGCTTTAAATTTATAGACCCCTGGGCCCTTATGGAGAGTTCCTAGAAAGCTTACCCGACTCTCTCGCCAGCATACTATTAAAGAAATCCAACACCACCATAATAGGAGACCTAAAGCTACACATGGAGGATCAGAACCTCCCTAGCGTCAAAAGGATGCTGCTAGACCTCGAGGGTCTACAACTCGCACAGTTGGTAACGACTGCCACACACTCCAAGGGACACTTATTGGATTTAGTAATCTCTAATGACCCCAACATTAAAGTCGCACCTTCAATACCAGTCCCCTGGTCAGACCACCACTTCATTCCTGTCAGCTTAGGAAAGAAAGGAAGAGAGCACCGTGGGGCCCCCTCTAAAGCCGAGACAAAGAAAAGGTGCTGGGCCAAGTTCAATGCAGAGGCGTGGGGGAACATCCTAGCAGAAACAACTACACCTAACACTGAGACACCAGTAACAGTGGAGGAAGCGTATTCCAGATGGGAAACTTGGATTACCCAATCTCTGGACAAAGTAGCCCCGAAAGTTACCTCCAAACCAAAAAACAGACCCAAGGCGGGCGGATAGTTTAACCCCCAACTGCTAGCGTTAAAGAAAAACTGCAAAAAAATCGAAAGGGACTGGAGGAAAAACTATGACCCACAACTTAAAACCCTGTATAAGTCAGCCATCAGAAGCTACCACAACAGTATCAAAGAAACACAGGCTAAGTTCTTTTAGGAGGAAATCAGCTTGGCCCAGAACCCCTCAAGGGAACTGTTTGCGGTAGTCAAGGCTTTAACCACCCCAGTCCAGGATCCCCACCCAACAGAGACCTCGGAGGAAAGGTGCAATGACTTAGCCACCTACTTCCTATCTAAAGTAACGGACATATATAGCTCCTTCAGGGCAAGCGGGGAATTAACCTCAAGGTGGGAAAAGGATCAGGAGGGAGTTCCCCCCTTAAAAACCATAACCAATCTCCCGCTAGTGGAGGCAAAAGAAGTAGAATCATTGGGACCAATTAGTCAGGGCAAGATGTCGGCCGCATGTCGGCCGCTGGGCTGAGCACTCCCAGAACTTCTCTCCCCCTCGCGGTAACCTAAATATGCCATGAACTCTCCTTTCTACAGCCCGGGGACACCACAGGACTTACCGGAGGTCTCCAAAGGTATGCTGTTGTTGACGGCGATCACTCGGGCCACAGCACGGCGATATCTCGACTTCAGCTGGCGTCTCTCCTTGCCTCAGCTTGTAACGCGAGGCAGCTACGGTGTCGGGGGCGGAGCCAGCAAATCCAGCAAACCCAGACGCTCAGCTGTGATGCCTCCGAAGGCAGCCCGAGGTAGGGCACGCACTCCGACTGATGTAGTATCTATGGGGAGAGCTGGCCAGCCGCAACGAGGCACAAAGAATGGCACCGTAGAGAAGGCTGGAGAGATGGTAGAGAAAGGACGAGAAAAGAGGACTGATGCGAACAATGTGGTTGGTGGTAAGCGCAGTATACCTGCTCTGTTCTTACCTAATAGAGGGAAAAAACAACACACTTTTAGCACCATGGAGGGGTCAACAGGGGAGATATGCAAAGGGATGAGCTCCATCCCAAATGCTTTGCAGGAGGAAAGTTGTGGAGATGACCCCAACGATGAGCAATGCAAGGATCAGTTAAATAAACCAGTAGATGCCACCTCAAGTATTTCAGCCAGCAGAGCTACAGGGGAGCCGTTCGCTGTAGCTGTCGAGACCCCTACATTACAGACAAAGGGAAATGTCACACCTAACATGGGTAGAAGGAACTTAATAGGCAAAGACACACAGAAGGATAGCATACCGAATATGGATGAATTAAGTGAAGAACTGGAGGGGGGTGGCGGTGACAACATCCTGCAAGCTGTGACTAAAGAAGTTGACTCTGGCGATTACTTTTTTTCCCTGTCTGACCCCTCGGACTCATCTGGAAATGAAGATGATTTAGAGCTCAAGCTAGGATCTATGAGGGTATCATCGAGTAGCGAATCAGGCAATATAAGAACTACCCCTCGGACAGTCCGAAAGAACTTGGGCCATATTGATAATGCCAACCCAGATGGAGGGGACGAGGCCCTGGTTTGGGACTATTGTTTTTCAACCGGGACAGGGGCTAATGAAGGCGCCATGGCTAAGGAACTGACCGAAGCAGCAATAGGGAAACCTGAAGAGATATCACTAAATATGATCTATGAGACCATTATGGCTCACAGGGAAGAAACTCGTATAGAGAGCCAACGGACTCAGGGGGCTTGCCGTAAACTGCAAAACTCAATAAGGCGTATCGCAAAGTCCTGCTCCGAGTTTGCGGAGAGAGTTACGGAAGCAGAGACACGGATATCTAAACTCGAAGACGAACTGGCAGTTCAAAAAACAATGATGGAATCAATACAGGCATCAAAGGAGGACACATAATGGAAACTTTCAGACATTGAAAATCGCCTTCGGCGCAACAATTTAAGAATTTTGGGTGTCACAGAAGGCATGGAAGGCCAAGACATAAGAAACTTTGTGATACATATGTTCTCAGAAGCGTTCCCTGAACTATCACAGTGGGATTGGAACCAAGAAATACAGAGAGCCCATAGATTCCCATTTACACAGCGAGCAAGGCCTGGGCAGGATGCCACTAAACCTAGAGCGATTCTGATATTGGTCAATAATTTCCTAGCCCGGCAAGCAGTGTACGAGCTGGCGCGTCCTAATAAAAAGAGAAAGGGGAAAGGATCAGAATTTTTTGTAAGGCCTGATTTTTGCCATCAGACGGTGGAGAAGCGATGGCAACTCAGACAGCTCATCACTCCGTTTCAGAGTAAAGGGGCTCAAGTATTTTTACCTAATCCGGCCACATTGAAAGTCACGTATAAAGAACAGATCCGGTTATTCACGTCGGAAATCAAAGCGAAGGAGTACTTGCAATCCATTGTCTAGGATTAACTAGGATTAAAGAAGAGACACATAGGGTTTTTTTTCCTGTTCTTCGTTGTTCTGGGATTAGTACTTGATTTGCACTCAGATGTGGTATCTTATCACGGATGGCTGTCTCTCTCTTTTCCTCATTTCCTCTTTCTTTTGTCTTTTTTTTTGTGTGAGCGGGGGAACACAACTGTATGGATCTTATAAAATGATCAGAGATACAAAGTCTTGTGGTTCAGGCTGGTTGTATAAAGTTAATATTATTTTAGGTTATTAGGAATTGTTCGGTATATATGTTATCTAAATATATCAGATATGCAAAGGGGAGCCTCTGGGAGAAGTTAGCTACCCATCACCGGGACCATTGGTCCTAAAGCCTCAATACAGGATGGGTGGCTTCACTATGGGCAGAGGAGGAGGCGGGGAGGGGGTGGGTCAGGGGGGGTCAAGGGGAGGGTGGGTGAGAAGGAGGGGGAGAGGGGTATAAAAGAAAATGCAATCCACAGCAAATTGAAGATGAGGATATGGAGGTATACTACATCAGGAGATAAGGTCATAAACTGGAGAGATACAATAGTTTTTGATGGGGGATAAAAGGGTACAAGGTAATTTGCGTTTATGTTCATTTAATGTATGTGGGCTAAATGATAATGCAAAATGGCAGAGGGTAGCTGCTGAGTTGCGGGTGATGCAACCCGACTTGGTATGTCTCCAAGAGACTCACATATCATGGGACAAGCGGAGGGTCTTCAATGAGATGGGGTATACATTATTAGCCTGCACACAACAGTCCACCACAAATCGCGGAGTAGCCATCTTAGCCAAGAATGGGATACAAAGCACTGGCAGAACATCGGTCGACAATCAGGGCCGCTGGGTGGTTATTGAATGTGCCAGGGGGGAATTTATATTTACCCTGTGATCTATATATGGGTCTAACTTCGACGAAGCCACAGTGCTAGAGGGCCTTAATCTGGAACTAGCTTCATGGCCTACCCTGCTGATTCTTTGTGGTGATCTTAATATTCACTTAGATGGCCAAGATCTTCAGAAGGGGTGGAAACACTATATAGGTAGAAAACCTAGAGTCTTTAAGGCATTACAGCATTTGGTGGAGAATCATGGCCTGAGAGACGCATGGCCTACATTGCAGAAGTCAGATCCGGGCTTCACGTTTTATTCCCATCCCCATAACAAATTGGTCCGGCTGGATTACTTTTTGTGCCATCAGTACTGTAAACGGGTGCTAGAATACAAGTCTATCCAAGAATCACATCAGATCATGGTCCATTAGTGATAGACATCCCGGTTAGCAGCAATAATAACTCTCCTCTACGTAGGTCCTTCTTGTTCGACCGGAAACTTTTAAAAGAATCTAACTTTATAAATCATATGGATGGTTGGATTTGGCAATTTCTGGAAGTCAACCATGATTCGACCTCACAAGCTTATGTCTGGGATGCCCTAAAGGCAGGGTTTAGGGGAGAGGTTTTGAGCTACGGGCTTCACAGACAGAAACAACTGAGAGCTGAAGTTCAAGATCTATATGGGAGGCTCAGGCGGGCAGAAGAAGAATTGATGCGAAAGATATCGAACGGAGGGGATACTACCCCTTTACATTCAGAAGTGGCCCGATGCAAAGCCAGGATTAATCTATACTGGAGTAAAGAAATTGCTATTAAATACAACTTGTTTAAGGAAGAAAGATATGAGTTTGTCGAAGCTACCGGGCGATGTCTGGCGCAAAGACTCCGGTCTAAAGAAGTTTCTCAGAGAATCCAAAACATGAAGGATAGACAAGGTAAATTAGTGGAAACCCCACAGGAGATTTGGAAGTATTTCATACCTTTTTTAAAACATTATATACAGAAGACAACCAGGAGGAGGAGGGTGTTGAGAAATTTTTCGAGGACATAGACTGAAAAACTGGGGCAGGCAGAGGCATCTATTCTTGATAATCCTATTACCATGGAAGAACATGAAGAAGCAATAAATAATCTGAGTAGTGGTAAAGCGGCGGGCCCAGACAAGTTGCCTCTGGAGGTTTATAGAACATTCTTCCAGGAGTTAAAATTTGAGCTATTGACTACCCTGCAACAAGCACAGGTAGGGGTAGTTCCCCCATCATGGGATGAAGCAAATATTATTGTTTTTAAAAAAAAAAGGATAAATTAGCAGAGCTCCCAGGGTTATATCGACCTATCTCCTTGGTAAATGCCGACTGGAAGATCTATACTAAAATCTTAGCTTCTCGTCTAGCGAAAGTTATTACCCCACTTGTATCGCTGAGACAACATGGGTTTATACCCAACAGGGGTACTGTAAACCACATTAATAGGGTGGTAGCACTGTTGGATAAAGCTAATGTACAGGGCACTATCCTAGGTCTGGTTTTATTAGACGCCGGGAAGGCATTTGACCGCGTCTCATGGAGCTTTTTATGGGGGACACTACGATCCATGGGGTTTGGCCCCTGGTTTATCCAAGCAATTCAAGCCGTTTATAAGACCCCCAAAGCTCGAATCTGTATTAATGGTTTAGAATCAGAACTGGTATATATAACGAGAGGCACGAGGCAGGGTTGCCCGTGCTCCCCACTTCTATTCACATTATATATAAATCCGTTTTTGACCATGTTAGAAAGAAGCCCGAGAATTAAATCTGTAGGCTGTGGACAGGAACAGCTCTGAGTGCTAGCGTACGCAGACGACATAGCGGTCGTAACAGCTGACCCGGCAGTAGCAATACCCGAGATAGAACGAATGGCACATAAGTTCGGAGCTGTATCCGGGTATAAACTCAATGCATCCAAGACACAAATCCTATGCACCAACCAGACCTGTTTCCAAGACCCTAGGGTGACTAATGAAGTAAATTATTTGGGGATTAGAATTAGGGCATGCTTAAATGAACTAGTAAAAGTCAACTGGAATTCTATTCTCACAAGTGTAAAGAGCCAACTAGATAGAATGGAATGCCTTCACCTCTCAATGGTGAGGAGGTGTAACGTATTAAAAATGGTAATTCTACCTAAAGTTTTATATTTTTTTAGGTCCATGCCATTAGAACTATCCAGGGGACAGTTACAGCAATTACAATCATGTTGTACTAGATTTTTATGGGCCCAAGGGAAACCACGGAGAGCAATGCGCTTTATGTCACTACCCCGAGAGAAAGGTGAGTGGGCTGTACCAGATTTTACATTCTATTATTATGCATGCATTTTACAAAACATCAGGATAATGCTTACTGGAGAGGATATAGCTAACCCCGCAGAACACCCATCTATATACCAGATGTTACTTGGGGCGGAAGTAAGGAACAGCCTGTTTGGAAGGTTGGAGTTTAATTACTATAAAAGAACTTGTTTTAAGGTGGTAATAGCTGCTTATAAGGTGTGGAGAGCAGTACGGAAAAAGCTACAAATTGAGGGGGTTTGTTATTATACACCAATTAACACACCCATTTTACTACCTGCTGTCTTCTCCGATAGGGTTGCTTATAAATGGAAAGATAAAGGAGTTACATGTATAGGCAATCTATATAAGGATGGAGATCTGCTCTCCTTTCAGATAGTAGCTGATAAATATAAACTCCTTAAAACTGAATTTTTTAAATTCCTCCAGATGAGGGACTTCTTGACGAAAAAACCAAAGGATAATAGAGCCATATTTGTTAGTCGAGGCCATCAGACGTAAACAACGGATTGGTAGGATTTATAGCTGTTTATTAGATACACAGAGAGATGATCTAGAGGCCCAAAATACAAGATGGAGGAACCGATTGAGATATCAAGATATACACATAGAACAATCAATTGATATGGCAGGGAGAATTTTAATATCAGCCAACCTAAGAACACAGCATTTTAAAACCATATTTGATTTATATCATACCCCTATAAAGATGATTAAATGGGGGGGCTTAACGATGGGAAATGCTTTAGATGTGGGGCAGATTTGGCCGATATTGTACATATCTTTTATTCGTGCAGGAAGTTAACTCAGCTTTTGGGCCATGTAGAAAAGTTCCTCTCGGAAATCACTGGAGTTGAAATAAATATCACACCGCCCACTATGTTGATGGGCATAGGGGAAGATGTGACTGAGGGACATCCAGCTTTTGAATTTAGATATTTAATTTTTATAGCAGTAGCGGTGGCCCGTCTCTATATAGCCTCCACATGGCTGCAAAAGGAAGCCCCAACATTTGAAATCTGGAGAGCTAGATTCTTTGTTATTTTTAATATGGAACATAGTTTATATGCTCTTAAGGGGACACGGAAACGGAAACTAGGTTTGTCAATCTGGGGGCCTGTGATTAATCATATGAAGGATTAATATGAATTTATTTATATATTGGTGCCTTGTGTTTGGTTCTTAGGGTTCCATTTAGTTTTTTTGTTTAAGGAATTTACTCTTTGGAAATAATATGGAGTTTTATATGATGTATACCTCATCTTCGATATGAATTTGTATGTACTTAAAGTTTTGAATTGCAAAAAAAATTTGTAAAAAAGAAGTAGAATTATTGATGGGTAAAGTGAAGTCGGGTTTGCCTCTAGACCCTGCCCTGCCGCACATCCTCAAAACAGTCATACCCGCCATCCTTCCCCCCGTAATCAAGTTCATGAACCAGTCTCTGGAGGCGGGCATGGTTCCAGCATCATAGAAGCACGCTATAATTAAACTCCTGCTAAAAAAAGCCAACGCAGATCCAGCGCAACTAGGGAATTACCATCCCATATCCTTGCTGCCGTTTGTGGGCAAGCTATTGGAAAAGCACATCAACAGAGTATTGTCTGAGTTCCTGGAAACAAACCACTGCCTCCACTCCACCCAGATGGGTTTCCGGGCGCAACACAGCACGGAGTCTGCTCTGTTGACGGTGGTGGAGGAACTCAGAACATCGTTAGACCAGGGAAGATCAGCTGCCTTACTCCTCTTGAACCTGAGTACTGCCTTCGACACAGTGGACCACCACACGCTGCAAAGCAGACTCTTGGCCATCGGGGTACAAGGTACCATGCTACAGTGGCTGGCCTCTTTCTGGAGGGAAGAACATTCCAAGTATTGGAAAACACCACCCTCTCTAAAACTATGTCATTAACGTGTGGGGTGCCACAGGGTTCCTCACTGAGCCCCACGCTGTTTAATGTGTATATAGAGCCACTATCTAGGATCGCCCATGAATTCGATATCTCCATGACGTCCTACGCTGACGATACTCAGCTGGTGATCTCCTTAGACCCCATAATCAACGGGGACTCCGAGAGGTTATCACCCTGCATGGAAAAAGTCATGGAGTGGATGCCAACAGTTGCTTAAAACTGAACGGAGACAAAACGGAGTTAATGATCCTCGGGAACAAGACAATTCCAAGGCCATCCATAAACTGGCCTGAATGCTTAGGCAGCCCACCCATCCCTAAAGAATCAATTAAGAACCTGGGTTTTTGGCTGGAAAGGGATCTCTCTATGACAACACAAGCCAAGAAAGTCGCGGACACCTGTTTTGGACTACTTAGAAGTCTTCGAAAAATCCTAGAGCGAATCCCAATACAACTCAGGAAGACAGTAGTTCACTCCTTGGTCACTTCGCGTCTGGACTATGGAAGCCCGCTACTCCTAGGGGCGCCTAAATATGTGACCTACAGACTTCAGGTGGTCCAGAATGCGGCAGCAAGGCTGCTGTGCAATGTCCCAGCTCGGGAGTCGGCAAAAAAGCACCTTAAAGGGCTACATTGGCTCCCAGTGGAGGCCAGAGTCAAATTTAAGGCACTGGTCATAACGCACAAAGCTCTACATAACAGGGTCCTAGGAAAATCAGAAATCTGGTGTCCCTATATATCCCAAATAGGAATCTGAGATCAAGCTCGGAGGGACTCCTAAAACCAACAAGTGCCAGGAAGGCGAGGTGGGGAGGCAAATCCTTCTCCCACCTGGCCCCCAAACTCTGGAACTCTCTACCACGGGAATATCGGACCTTGGACAAAGAATTGGAGTTTCGGAAGCAATCAAAACGTGGCTGTTTAAGCAATACCTCTAATCTCTGTCCAACCTCAACCTGCACCCTGTCTCTTAGCGCTGGGCAGCCTTAGGGCAGCTGCACGCTCTACAAGTCACAAATAATAATAATAATAATGGACTGTAATTTGTGAACTCTGAGTGTTTCCTATTGTTCCATTTTCATATCGAAAAGACTCAGTGTTCCCCACCTAATGACCCTTTCATTTCTAAATTAACGAGTCAACATAATTACAGGCTAACATACCACAATGAGCAATAATGTCAAAGATAGAAACACAACTTTGATTAATAATACAGTACAACACCATTGATATTCTAAGTAAAAAACTGGAACTGATTGCTTTGCTACAGACACTTCTAGGTGGTGGTAAGCTCGAAAATGCACCAAACCTTTAAAAAAAGTATTAGGTCTTTCATTTATTGTAATGTTATACATATACCAAAAAAACGGCATGTCAAGAGGATTGAGGCAATGCCCCTGTGCACAAACCCTGAGGAACGTTGAATATACATATTAAAAAAGAAATACAAAAACTTATCAATGACGCATAACATTAGCATGTTAGTGTGTGACTCTACAAAACATATTAAAGCAATAATAACAAACTTGGTCCTGTAATTTGAGTAATTCAGGTGAAGTCAAGTCATGTTTTATAGGTACTGCAAGGGTACATAGTGGTTTGTTCACCCTATAGCAGGGCAGTATGCTGAAGACCTGAGTAGAGGCAATAGAATTACCAAGGGATTGCATTGTATGACCACCACTGTGGTGTTGCATGTAGAGCTAGTGTGATAAGTAGGGGTGAGACTGTCTAGGGTGGTGTCAGAATTCGTTTCAGAGGGCCACGGGGCATTCAGGGGTTACTGGGCACAAACATGAGGGTTGAGGCTTTTTACTCCTGATGTCCAGTCTCCTGAGATACTATGGATCCTGAACAACTAGGCCAAGTCCCTCTCCAACACTTGACTCTCAGTGGTAGATGTGAACGAGTATTCTATTGCTCCCTCGGGGGGAAGGTATGGTTGCAGATTAGTGAACATGACTCATAACTCCAACAGCACGCACCAGTAGCAACAAATCAATGTCCAGACAAATACTTACTTTTATAACAAAAAGAAGTATTTTATTTCTCACTCTACTCATCCAAAGGAAGGCTACAACATTATTATACAACAAAACATTTCCCCCTTGAAGTCGGGGCTCAAGTGTTTCAATGTCAAGTCCATGTCCCACCCGTTCCTCGTAATGTGATCGGGGTTATTCTCTATTCACTGGTTGGCGCATCCAGGGAATGTTCACTAGCAGGCATGAACTTTAGAGTCCACTCCAACTCTTAGAAGTGATTTGCCTGGGGGCCAGTAGGCCCATAATCAGTTTTACCCGCTCCAACAGAGAGGAAGCGTGCAGTGACTTGGAGAGTGCCCCGTCTGCGGGCACTCCCAACAGCTCCAGTCCTGCTCGGCGAGTCCGCTGCATACATAAGTCACGGCATCACTCGGCAACTGCAAGCTCTCCTCTTAGCAGTGCTCTTCCCTCAGGGTAGGGTCCATGCTCTGCAAAGAGGAAGGGGGATTCCGATGCTTCTGATCGCAATCCCAGTGATGAGGCAATGCATCTACAGTGCCTTTACTTGGTCCACGGGGTAGAATCAATTTCAGTCCTCGTTGCTCCTGATGAGCTACAGGTCACCACTGCTCACAGTTCTAAGTCTCCAGCCTGATCCATGTGGCACCATTATTCCCAGCAGCCCGTTTTGGCATGCTGGGATGCCACACCTCTGTCACACAAGGTGCCGGTCCTTACCATATGGCAGTCTGTATACGGGGCTGCACAAGCTCCGGCCATTCTCAACAGGCAGTCTTTTCCACGCAGCCTCTCCTGGCAAATGGGATTGCACACCACTTCCACACAAGGCGCAGGCCCTTACCATACAGCAGTCTGTACCACAATGGCCCCTCTAAGCATATGGGATCACCGCTACAGGGTCGCACAGGTTTCAGCCCTAATCAACAGGCGGTCTTTTCCATGGCAGCCTCTCCTGGCGTACAAGGTCGACGCAAAGGTGGCGCACAGGCTTACGCCATTACCACATGCAAATCTTTCACAAAGGACCTCTCCTGGAACACGAGGAGTCACAGACTTGAATCTGAACACGAGCAACGATCTAAACGGTGCAGCAGCCATCTCCTCACACCTTACAGTGGGAGACCACTTGAAAGGGCTGCTCACTGGACCTCGCTCCCTCTACAGCTCTCCTCTTGCTCACAGGGCACACTGGTCTTGGCAAGCAGGCAGGCACTGGTGTGCCAGGCTCCAAAGGAGGTGGTATTGGTTTCCCTGGGTGATGTCCCCTCACCCAGCAGGGAGACTAGAAGGCCTTGGACCCCTGTCCTGGTCACAGGCAGAAGTCTTGTAGAGCTTCCCCTTCTCATACTGCTTATCTGGCTGCTTGGCAGATGACATTTTTGGGGTCTAAACCTCCCATTCTTATAGCCCATTTCCAGAAACTAAATGTGATTTAGGGTTTAGGTCTTTGAAGTTTTATGTTCAGGTTCTGCTTCTTTTGAAGTACATACTTCTCATCTCTCTTTTCCTCTTGAAAGGCCGTCTGTCACAGCAGGAGAGACTCCGAAGCTGATAGTCCCACAACACAGGCCATGGGAGCCACTAGAGTTCACACCCAGATGTCAACCATAGTGATATGTGCATCAAAAGGTTGATCTCTGGCTATCAGCCCCACTCTTTATAATTCCCTTATCAGCCCCATCTCGTTCCTGAGATGTGTCCAGGCCCCTTCCTTGTGATCTCTCACTGAATCAAAGATCACCCTTTAAAGTATACAGGGGTAGCCTTGCTCTCCCATCTCCAGTGAGTCCCACCCAACTCACAGGAATTCAGCAATACACAAATCTTTCTGGGAGGGGGGATTCCCATACCTTCTCATGTCTTCACCAGGCAGGCCTGGGCCTATCAAAATGGAACCCAGGGTTTTCCTTTTATTGTACCATAACAGGCACACTTGCACTCAATGTATGTACATAGCACACACACTGTCAACACTGTTACCTCCATGTATTGTGCCATCATAGGCACACATACATTCAGCACAAACAGTCACTCTGCGCGCACTGCTCAATACTGTAGCCTTACTGTATCGTGCCATTTGCAGGCACACATACAGCCAACGCACACATTCACCATGTGCACTCTGCACAACATTACACCCTTCATGTATTGTACTCTACGCAGGTACACATACACCCAGTACATGCACTCTCCATGCACGCACTGCATAACACTACATCTTTCCTTTATTGCACTCCTCGTAGTTACAAATGCATCCCGTGCATGCACTTCACCATGCACGCACTGCCCGGCACTGCTATATCCCTATACTGTACCCTTCCCATAAACACATACAACCAGGGCAGATTCGCCACTCCTGCACTGCACCTTATTTCACATCTAACTGATCTAGGCCAAGGGGGCGAGTTAAGTACACAGCAGCTGAACTTTAAAAAGTGAGTGAGTCCGTAGGCCTCACTCCAGAGACACAGGTTAACAAGCATTTGCAATGCAATAGGTCTCGCATGTACGCGAGGTTAAGCTATTGGCATTGTAAATGCCAATGCCTTTTCTTTATGTTTTAAAAACGAAAACAAAAATAAAAGGCATTGTCATTTACAATGTCAATAGCTCAAACTTGCGTAAATACGAGACCAATTGCATTGCAAATGCTTGTTTAGGTGGTGTCGAGGAAGGGATTACTTCACATGGAAAAATCTTTGCTGTGAAAAAACGTGCCTGTGCCCATGCCCCATAATCCTAATGTTGCAGCCTGCTGATGGTCCACAGCGGCTGGGATAAAGCTGACGGGCGGATCATTCCTCCCACGTTTGGGAATCACAACAAATAATTTTTGGGAGTTGGAGACCAAATTCATGGCACTGACGTGGTGGCTTTGACTACCGAATGAACACAGGATTAACGTGACACTGGGAAGGGTTCACTAAAGATAAACAATTGACCAATGAATGAATATCGCCCTGCAGAAGCTTCTTGGCACTAGACTTAGATCAATAATACCATCACTGGTCCGTGTCTGTAATGTCTTCATAAAAGTCACGCATTCACTTTTTGCCAAAGACATCTCCCAGACACTCTAGAGTCCAGCAACAGAAGCACCAGGAGATGAGGGCAATTACCCACGATCAGAAGGTGCGCCAAAGGCCGAGCTATGGTCTGTGAAGAAGAGTTGCAAATTATGTTGAAAGAACTATCTGTTGAAACTGTGGCTTGCTGTCTCCGCAAATGAATTGTTCATTTACGCAAACGGAGCTCTTAGGCAAATAATAAAATGTATACTTTTCACCACTGCCCTTTTATTTTCTCATTTTGATTTGTGAAAACGTAAGTCTAATACCAGGGCCTTGTAGATTATACATCGGAAGCAAGAGATCTTCGGATGGCAACATTACAGGCAGGCATGACTACAAGGGCATGAAAAGTAAGCAACAGAGAACAAGGGCCAGCACGGGACAGGAAGCGAAAGAGGCAAGCAAACAAAGACAGGAGTCAAGGTACAGGCTAGTGAGGGACTCAGACAGCAACAGGCACACAAAGCAGACACCGCACAGCAGTGAAAGAGTCCCAAAAATAAACAGAGAAGATGTGTTGACGACGGGCGCAGGCAGCAGCCGAGCTGCACAGGCAGCAGATACAGGCGGCTGGGGAGGGTGGAGGACGAATCTCACCCCTTGCAGCCCCACACTACTGGACGAGTGCACCGCGTCTTCATTTATGCGCACCAACGAGCCTAAAGTTTTCCACCATAGATTCGACCCCCACACACACACACAGACGCACACACATTGTCAAGACGAGGTCTAGATTAGAGAGAAGCTCCTCCTTCCTCCTTAAACCACCCTTTTCTCAACTTGTCAGAGGTTCGGGTGGGATTAAAGCGCCTTGATGACCCTGTTCCAACCTGCCACATGATTCGAAGAGCCGACTCCGAGACTGCTGACGCCGTGCAGGGTCCCCGGGAGCTTCCGAGATGATCTGGAGCCGACGGGGGAAGGGAGGGAGGGAAAGTGAAAGCGCGCCATGCGCGCGCTGTGTTGAAATGCCAGCCCTACGCGGGGACAGGAGATGTGTGCACACGTACGGAGTGCACATCTGTGCGCCATGCGCGCGCTGTGTTGAAATGCCAGCCCTACGCGGGGACAGGAGATGTGCACGCGTACGGAGTGCACATCTCATGTCCGTATGCGTGCACATCTCCTGTCCCCCTACGGAAGCAAAACCCACAACAATAGATCTCGCCAAGGCGAGGAGCGCATGCGCTGCGTCGCTAGGCGAGACCTAAAAAGGACCTGTTCGCTACTACTGATCACTAAATTGTATGCTGCCACCACTGTGCCCGTGCTGCTTAACTCCTGGTTAAGGCAGTAACCTTACAGCACTATGAGTATAGCGCTTTGGGCACCCCAGCCCCCACCCAGGTTAAACAATAGCGCAATCTGTGAGACAGGCCTATGTCATGGTGCCCAAGCATGATCTGTGTTTGCCTATGACAACAAAAAACTGCTATAGGGATCCAGACAACAGTACAGTTGGACACTCAGGGCAGGGGTCATGTCCATCACCATGCAGAGGACTTTTCAGTCCCAAAAGGTGGTCTAATATCATCCTTCATATTGTCTTTGATGAAGAAAATCAACTCATCCTGCAGTGTCACAATACGGTGTCTGCGAAGACCCCTTGTCTCTACTAGTCTCAAAGCTATTGATTCCGCCTCAGCCCTGCCGATTACTGTGGCCTGCAGTCAGTCAACTCAGCCAGCGATGGCGATTTCCACCGCATTGTAATTGAATGTCAGGCAATGAAAAGAGCCACGTCTAGAAATTTGCTCACCATATTTCCAGCCTTTGGGCAACTATATAACCCCAGAAAACAGCACTTGAATTTGTGCAGTTCAGGGTGACTAGTGGTAGTCAACAGTGTACTACAGATCTCACCCCCAAAAGTTTGAACAATTGAGCAGTCCAGAACATGTGCTCTTGGGCAAGAACACTGTGGACAGCCTGAGGCATCTGTCATGTAGATTATACTGATAGGCTTTGGGTCAGATAAGCTCTGTAGAGTATATTATGTTGAATGCACTGGAACCTAGCGTTTAAAGAAGATTTAAGCGGAAGAGAAAGGGCCTTCTCCCACTCCTTCTGTGTGAAAAGGCATCCAGCATCTCCATCCCATTGAGCTCTGAGCTCAGCTAAGGGAGACAGTGTCTGGTCCAGGATGGCTCTGACCATCCAGGAGATCAGCCTCCAGCCTGCTCTGATCGTATACAATGTCGGAGTTAATGTGTGCGTGGCTGTTTCTGTATTGATAAAGCCCCATATATCCTGCAATTTTGCTGTGAGGTGCCTATCAGTCAAAAACTGCCCTGCTGGGAGGTCAAATTGGTCCATAAGCAAGTCAGGGTGTCAGAACCCTGTTGTGAAACAGGTTGCCCTTACAGGTAATCCCAGCATTTCCTCATGTTACTGAGGCATTGCCCCTTGTGGCTTGTTGGAAACTACAAATGCTTGTCAGGGAGAGCTTTGGTGCATATGGTATCACTTTAGTAGTGGCCTTTAGGGCCCTGCGGTTACCCTCATGAGCAATGTACACCAATTTATTAGGGGTTTCAGGCATAACCGAGTTAGGGATGAAAAGGTCTTGGATGGTGTTTCGAGTGACCCGCCTACCAGTGTGTCCCACGTCAGATAGATGTCACTTGTCTAGCCAGTGAGAAGGCCACTGAAGTTGCACCGCGAGATAGTAGTGCTCGTGAGAAGGCCACTGAAGTTGCACCGCTAGATAGTAGTGCTTGAAGTGCAGGGCTCCCAGGCATCCCTGCTCCGTGAGTAGTTTCAATTTGGAAAGGAAAGTGCTACTCTGCACCATGCATTATTCCAAATTAGATCTCCTGGCATGGCATCCAGCGTGTGGAAGAGGCTCTTGGATCTGGGAATTGGTAAGTTTGAGAAATAGTACAGTGATCTTGACAGCATCACCATTTTAGTCAGGTATGCAACAGACCTATTATGTCTGCTGTTAGTGCAGAATTAACCTCCCTCCTTCCCCCATCAATGATACCATTTCGGCGCTGTCTCTTGCTGGTACCTCTGTTCATGCAGCATGTCACACTGGTACTTATGTTCCTGCTGCATCTACTGCTGGTATAGCTGTTTTATAGCATCTCACACTCTCCCCAATGTTATTTCTGCATCTCCCACTAAAGTAACTGGTCCTGGTGTCCTTGGTTTGAAAACCAACTAACAAAAACTATCCTTCACTCAGAGTAGCAACTGCAGTTCAAGCACGCTGAACAATGTTGAAAGCTATCTTTATGCCTCTCTTAGGTTTCAGCATCATTCCCTTCTTCTATAGTACCTGTCTTTAACTACGGGTGGGTGGTGGGATGTGTGGTTGTTATTGTGGTCATGGCCTCTTTCTTTTTTTTTAGTTTTATATAGCACAAACTCGACCCGAAGGTATCAGTGCGCTTTACATGAGCACCAGTTGGTTACAGACTGACACATTAATTTTGTTAGGAACGGGGAGATTTAGTAATTTGCCCAGAACCACAGGATGTTGAGCGTCCCTGCCGAGACTCGAACCTGGTTCCCCAGCTTCGAGGTCGACGCTCTAGCCATTAGGCCATATCATCTCCCCTAGCCGTGCAGCTCTCATTGCTTATCAACTATGGCTCAGACTCCCTAAACAAACCCAACAGTGGAAAAAAACAAGTAAAACAAAGATAAGCAAGCTAAAACAAAAGGAAAGGTTGGTGGTACCAAAGTAGACATCAAAACAATATCCAGGTAAGCTGGAAAAAAGATCAAGGAGAGTGAATGGAAGGGTACAAAGAGGATTAAGAGAGAAATTAGAGAAAAAAGTAAATCAAGAGCATGTAATTTTGTAAATAGGGAATATTGATGAAAATGAGTGATGTTAGACTGCGGGAGCAAAAAGGGAGCAAAAGATGAAAGAGAACAAAATGAGTGAGTAAGTAGGGGAAAAGGGAGATTAGAGGGAAATACAATGGAAAAGAGAAGTGAGGGATGAGGGTGAGAGCAAAGTAAAACAAGTAGGGAAGAAGAGTGGGAAAACTGAAATAAGGAGACAATGAATAAGTAAGGGAGAAGTGAATCTCAAAAACTAAGTAAATGGGGTTTCTCTGAACGGGTTGTTCTGGCACTATCTTTCAGTGGTAGTGGGCCCTCCAAGCTCCTCTTTCGGACATTGTTAGTGACAGAATTCAAGAGCCCGTAGAATATTTAAATGCACACATTCTGCTGTGCTGCACAAGTTAGGTTGGATAACTGAGGGGCAGATAGCAGGTGTCCCACAGACGCACATGCTTGAGTTACCCTGCAAGAGATGTGACTCGGGCACATCCTTTGAGAGCACCGCCTCTGCCATTTCCATTACCATTCTGCAGACCTTGAACCGGATGTTCCAAGATTCCTGCCAGAAGCTGAGGGGACAATCAGCATGAAATCCTGAGGACATTCTATTGCTGCTCCAGATCCAAGAAGAGTTTTCTGCTCATGCTTGGAAATTGGGATTGGGATTAAAGTAGGAATACCTCAAAATTCCTCTTGTGGACCCAACACCCACACACATACACACGTGTTTTCTCTTAATGCGGTGCATTGTTCGACCACGTCGTCTGCAGCAGGCAGCATATGCTCCAGTGTGGGCAATCAAGAATGAGGAGACAAAGTTCTATGACCTAATGGTGATCCTTCAGAAATTTGAGCCAGTTACCAGTCTGGCTGGCAGGTATCATTGGATCCTTGTGCATCTACATAGCTGTCTGGTCCTAAGTATAGTTGTTGGAAATCTGACTGATGATAGCAATTGTAGCATATAAATTCAGAGTCAACATCATTCAATATCTATAATGCAATCTACTTATGTACATACTGAGCAGATGGTAAATGGCAATGCAGAACCCTGATTGGCTGGTGTGCTTGACAGTGGAGAGCCCTAAGAAATTAAAAAAAACTTGTGTAGGAAGATGGCATCTACAGACATGTGCAATTTGGCCCCACATGAGGCAAAATCATATGAGGCAATACTTGGAATATACCAAGGAGTCATCAGTAAACAAATTGCAGAAAAGAGACCACGGCTGAGGAGTCCAATAGAAAAGAAAATGTCCTGGAACAAAGAACAAGCCTATTGACTGTACAGATAGAGGTTACATTACTAGTTGCAACAGCCCTCAGAGTTGGGCCATCCGACTTTAGGTGGAAACGTACCATGCAGACTGGGTAAGCCAAATGGCAAACCTGACAAAAACAGGTCTGAAGAATAAAACTACCTGACAAAATGCTTGAAGAGGTAACTGCGCTGGAAGAAAATGGTCTACCCACTTGGACACACTGCCATATCTCGGCGGTCGTTTAGTGAATTGCATAACTCGTTTCATTCACAAATAGACTAAAAACATAGGATCATCTCTTGAAAACCTCAGGTGGCTCTTCCAATATTACCAGGCTCTTCGCCCTCCAATAGCCTCCCCATATGAGGAAGGCTTCTTAGAAGGGTTCTATAGGGTATGTTTAGGGATAAGTGTATCCGAACAACAATGGAAGAACTTGAACTTTCAATAAGAAATTAAGCATATCCTAATCAGTTGACTCACTGCTGCTCTAATAAAGATATCACTGGTTTCCTGGATCTAGTGGCAGCTGGTTGTCTTTGAAAGTGATGGAGTATAATACTTACCCTGAACTTCAGCGAGCGAGTCTGACTTGTGGGGACTTCGGGGTAGGGTTCTTCACCCTGAAAAATGGTTTTAAGAAGGGGGTTAAATAGTGCATTTTAAAGCAAAAAAACATAGGTTCTATAGGGGCAGTCATTAAATATTCCAATACTTTCAGGGTCTGCCTCAGCCCCCTCAGTCATCCTCCTGTCATCTTCAGAGCAAGCTGGTGATCTGAAGCAGACACTGGTGGCCTGACATGAGCACTGCAGTGTTCCTGAAAAAAATCATGGTGTCATGAACACTGATAACGAAAATGTAGAGGAAATATGGGCAGTGGCCAGGGACAATATGTGGCGACTTATAGGTGGCAGGCATTGGCCTTAATTGGTCCTAACAATTGCTTCTGCAGAAAATTAAAGTATCTTCTACATTGAATTAAAGCGCTGATGCCTCCAAGCAAGCAAAGCAAGTGAGCTGAACCCTCCCTAGAACAGCTTCCTTGTCTCTTCCATCATGCATCTATCTATTCATTCTTTCACCCTTCCATCCACCTACTGTTATCCACTATTTCACCTTTACATACTGCCATCCATTCATTCTTTAACCCAACATTCAATCTTTCCACATTCTATCCTTTCATCCATCCATCCCATTTGCCATCCATTTATTCTGCCATCCATCTGCACATCCATCCACTCGGCAAACCATCCATCCACTCTGCCACCCATCCATCAATTCACTCTGCCGTCCATCCTCCACTCTGCTATCCATCAATCCACTCTGCCACCCATCCACTCTGTCATCCATCCATCAACTGTCATCCATTCATCAATTCATTAACTCTTCCATTCATACACTCTTCCATCCATCAGCCCACTCTGCCATCCATCCATCTATCCTCCCATCCTCTCTGCCATCCATCCATCCACTCTGTCATTCATCCTCTCTGCAATCCACTCTGCCACCCATCCACCATCTATTCACTCTTCCACCCATCCATTCATCAACTCTTCCATCTATCCATTCTACCATCCATCCACTCTGCCATTCATCCTTCAATCCATCCACTCTGCTGTTCAACCACTCATTCATCCACTCTGCCATGCATCAATTCACTCTGCCACCCATCCATTTTGCCATCCGTCCACTCGTCCATCCTTCCATCCTTTATCCATCCACTCTGCCATCCATCCTGCCATTTATTCATCAATCCATCCACTCTGCTATCCAATCATCCATTCATTCACTTTGCCATTAATCCGTTCACTCTGCCACCCATCCATCCGTTTACTTTGCCATTCATTCATCCATCCATTCACCCATCCAATCTGCTGTCCATCCATCCATTCTTTCACTTTGCCATCCATCCATTCACTCTGCCACCCATCCATCCATTCACTTTGCCATCCATCAATTCACTCTGCCATCCATCTATTCATCCACTCTGCCATCCACCCATCCAATCTGCCATCCATCCATCAACTATACCATACATCCATCCACTCTACCATCCCTCCATCGTGCCATCCATCCATCGTCCATCCATCCATCATCCATCCACTCTGACATCCATTCACAGATCTTTTCGCCCACTCATCCATCCCTTTACTCTACCATCCTTTCACCTGTCCCTCCACCTATTCATCCATCTCTTTACTCTGCCACCCTTTAGCCTGTCCATCCACCTATCCATTCACTCAACCATCCATCCCTTTGCTCTGCCATCCTTTCACTTGTCCATCCACCTATCCATTCACTCACTCATCCATCCACCCATCTCTTTACTTTACTATCCTTTCATCTGTCATCCACCTATCATTCACTCCTTCTTTCACCCACTCATTCATCCACATACACATTCATCCACCTCCTCATTCATCCATACTTCCTTCTTTTCATCCTTTTCTTCCAACATTCCTTCTTTCTTTCCCTGTTCTATTTACCCAGCTGTCGGTTTTCCTCGCTCCTACTTGCTCTCCTATTCAGGCTGTATTCCAGCATTAAGGATGAGCTTTTGTCTGCCGAGTTGCAGACAGAAAATGCCCATAAAGAACGCCCCTCCCCCACCCTGTAGCTGCTAAAGCGGGGGTTCACGACGCCCCTGGCAGCAAGCAGTTGTTATAACAAAAATGTTCTACTGCATGGAAAACCAACTGACTAGCCTCTCCAACAAATAAAGCAGTATGTGCTGACTGTTGACAAGAGTAGTAGCACTCACTTTAAATTTAAAAAAATTGGGTCCCTTTGTCGTGATACATAAAGCCCTTTCTGCCCTGAGTGCAAAGCGCAACAAAGGTGTCCTACCAGAATATCGTTGTAAATATATCGTTTGATATATATTGTATCCTATATACTGTCTATAACCTATTGCACAATTGGGATTTAATAATAGAAAATGTACAACTAGTGGCACAACATTTTTGAAAACAATATTTAGGACACTATATTTATGCCAGACCATTTTTTGTATATGATATTCTTGCATACAATCACCACAAAGGGGCATATGTGCAAGCCCCTTTTACCGACGTTGTGGTGGCGATAGGGGCTGCGCCGTATGTACAAGGCAGCGTTAAGCCACTTAATATGGCTTAACGCTGCCTTGTACATTAGGCCCCTTTCACGCTATGGTTAGAGTGAAAGGGGTGGGCAGTGGGTGTTGCGGTGGGCGTCCCACCGCAACACCCATTCATTTTGACGCTGCCCCCTATGTACAAGGGTGGCGTACATAGGAGGCAGTGCCAAAATTAAGACCAGGTAAATCCTGGTCTTAAGTTGGCAAAACGAGGAGAAATGCATTATTTCTCCTCGTTTTTGCTTTTTCCATGTGTGCTGCCTTGTGCAGCACACATGGAAAAAGCAAAATGCCATGGTTTGTTTATGTACAGGAAGGTGCCCCTTCCTGTACATAAACAAACCTTTTTAAAAAAAATGCCATTTTGTCACTTTCATGTGTGCTGCATGAAGCAGCACACATGAAAGTGACAGAATGGCATTTTAGGATTGTTTATGTGCAGGAAGGGGCACCTTCCTACACATAAACAATCCTCCCCTGCACGCAGACACCTGCGTTGGCACCAAGTTGCTAAACTTAGCGCCATCGCAGGGGAAAACGCAAGGCTGCACCACATTCTTGTAAATATGGTGCTGCCTTGCGTTTCAGAAGTGGCGGAGCGCGGCGTTAAGCCAAGGAGGCTAACGCCGCGCTCCGCCCCTTCCTTGTACATATCCCCCAAAGTCTCTTCAGTTCTCTTATGATGCGCAGGTTTAAACTGCTAACCGGATCTGTTTTTGGATTACAATCAAACCCTAAGATGTACTTCTTACTTTATTTCATGAGTTGATGCTATGTTACAAACTTTGTATAGCGCACCAGTGCCATTGGCATGGCTTTGCAGCACTTTGCTGGTTAGGTAGGTGTTACGGTTAAAATGAAGATACGTAGTCCGGTGATGTAGTTCAGGATCACAGCTTTATTCTTCAGATAGGATCCATATAAGGCCCCATGCTAGGCCTCATACAATGCCCCACCAGGAGCAGCCTCCTTGCCGCTCAGCCCTTCCACACCAACTGATTCCTTCTTACACTCCCACACTCAACATTCTGATGACATCACATAGACTGAGCAGCAAGGCATAAGGGCAACAACAGAGAGGATGCATCATTAACTTGCCAGATTACAACACATCCCCCCCTCATCAAAATTGTAAAAATGCAAGCATGCGAGATCATAGCACATGCATGCAAAATGACTAACAATAAATAAATGTGCGAAGGTGGACATACACACATACAAAAAGTCAAGAGCTTCAAGAATAACATCAAGCTTCAAGAATAACATCAAGCTTCAAAAACATCGTCAAACACCACATCCCCATCCCATCTAGAAAAAGACGAGAGAAACACAAAAGCGTTGTATTCTCCAAATCACACGCCTAAACTCCAAGGCGTTACACTCTAAGGGTAATTTTACAACCCCTAAACACAGGGTACTACGTAAACCCCAACCAAAACCAACGGTAAATCCAGAGAAGCTTCGGAGTCTTCTCATATTCCCAAACAGTGAGAAAACAATACTCTCACAATAACCACAAGGGGTAAAGACACCAATTTGCCTATAGGGTGACGAACCTATGTCAACCCACAACCAAAGACAGCGGCAGGACTAGGGACAACCCTCTACTGCACACGCTTGCAGGACTAGGGACACTGCAGAACTCCCCCTACTGCACTCACACACAACTGCGCTGCATACACTTGCAGGACACGTTGCTAACGGGGTGGCAGGACTAGGGATACGTTGCTAACGGGGTGGCAGGACTAGGGACATAACATACTCCCCCTTCTGCACACACTAACAGGACTAGGGACACAACCCATGTCAACCCACAACCAAGGACAGTGGCAGGACTAGGGACAACCCTCTACTGCACACGCTTGCAGGACTAGGGACACTGCAGAACTCCCCCTACTGCACTCACACACAACTGCGCTGCATACCCTTGCAGGACACGTTGCTAACGGGGTGGCAGGACTAGGGACATAACATACTCCCCCTTCTGCATACACTAACAGGACTAGGGACACAGCATACTCCCCCTTCTGCATACACTAACAGGACTAGAGATAAACCCCTCTACTGCATACACACACAACTCACGATAGAACAGGTCAAACCTCAAAAGAAAAGGGTAAGGCCTAGCCCATACTTTAACAGGATATCTTTAAACCGATCACAATCAAAGGGTATCCCTAAACTCAATACATTCCCACTAAGACAAGAAACTTCAGAAAAATGTAGTACCCAACGCACAGTCTGAACACGTCACCCGAGCCAACAATCACACACAGGGTATATAATAACCCCCAAACAGTTTGGAAATCCCCTCAAACAGTGGTACCCCCACTGTCACAACAGCATGACAGAGACACAAATTTCCTTCTCCGGTGAGCGACCATCTCACCCGAACAATGTTACCTCAGTATCCCCGATTCCAGTCAGCACAACACCTCATAACATTACAGTCTTGGAAGCGAACGACATCCACATTTGTAAAATGTACCTTGTCTTGAATCTGGGGAATCTTGTAGAAACTGCCTCCAAAATGTCCAAGAAATGAAGAACAGATGAGCACTGTCAAGGCTATTAAAAATGATGAAGAAAAAACACGAAAATGAGACAGTGCCTGCTGGTGTAACGAGCACAGCAGTAGAACGGATTCCAGGCGAAGGTCTGACAGAGTTGCAGCTACGTGAAAACGTGAACATCACCTAAGATGGCCGCACGTAAACAACGCCGAGCCGGATGGCTCTCTGCACGTCCTTGCAGCAGAGCGTCCCTATGCAGCTCAGGAAACGTGTCAGCATCCAAAGACGTCACAGTGAACAACTGCGACACCGCACGAGGACATCACGCCAGGTAAGGTGCACACGCACAGTTTTGATTTAAATTTGAACTTATCAGATAAAACGGCTACACAGCAGCTGCGATTCTTGAATAAATTGACACAAGTTTCTCACTCAACTATTGTCAAGTCGCTCCTCTGAGCAATCCTTTTCCTTTTAGCACAGCATCGTTCCCAAATCTCATGAACTTGCCCCACAAGAGTGGTGCACAACGCTGCTAACTCCAGAAAGACAAGTTAGTAACCCTCCCACACAAAACCAGTGAATACATTTCACTTCGTGACAGGGATACTTCTTCACTCCAAGCACTCCTTCTTGCTCGTCGGTTGCAAGAGACCGCAGGACAGCAGGGAGGTAGAGAGATCTGAGGACAAAGATTATTTGTGCTCAGAGCGCAGGACAGAAACAGTTCATCTAAAACAGGCAGGCTTTAAGACAACGAAGGAAACTGGCACTTACAGGTTGGGGCGACCGATGAAGTGGTCACTGGTGGGGCCTTAGGGGTGCCAGGTTTCTCAAAATCCACAGGTTGTAGTTTCATTAGAAGTATTGGTTCATTTACTTGGAGTTCCTTTAGTTTCTTTAGTTTTAAAAGTCCATTCTCCACAGAAGTAGCACGCAGGTTCTTTAAAATCGTCGCCAGTGTTACGGTTAAAAGGAAGATACGTAGTCCGGTGATGTAGTTCAGGATCACAGCTTTATTCTTCAGATAGGATCCATATAAGGCCCCATGCAAAGCCTCATACAATGCCCCACCAGGAGCAGCCTCCTTGCCGCTCAGCCCTTCCACACCAACTGATTCCTTCTTACACTCCCACACTCAACATTCTGATGACATCACATAGACTGAGCAGCAAGGCATAAGGGCAACAACAGAGAGGATGCATCATTAACTTGCCAGATTACAACAGTAGGGCCTTTCTATGCCCTGACGGGTTTGGCTATGGAAAGGACACATGGGTATCAAGTGGATGGGTGGCGTTAAGCTGGTGGTGGATGGTACCTGGTGAGTACCTCAATGTGTTATGGACAGTGGAAGGGCTTTGGTGGGATGCAGCGTGACGTAGGTTGAAGGATGAATGGGGGTGTATCTGGACCGTGCTCTGATTCTATTCCATTCGTAGGGTTTTATAAAGCACGTAGCTACCTAAGAAGGGCCTCCCAGCGCTAAGTTAGCAACAGATAAGGCTCTTATCATGCACTGTGTACTGGACCAAAGGCAGGTGTTTTTCACAGAGGATAAATCTCGCGCAAGCTTCCGTCCCGTGGAAGTGGGGCTGTGTGAGTGCTTCCGGTTTCCAAGTCAGACATGTTTGGTGTCCTCCTTGCTAGTCCACAAAATGTAATGAACTGGTTTGTTGCATATTGCAACGCTGGGAGATATGAGTAATTTTATTATTTATGTGTGTATTTGTATGCTTATTTGTTTTCTTAGTAAAGATATTTATATGTCACTGGCCTAGCCATAGGGGCATGAAGCTCTGAACATGAAACCATAAACCTCTTAATCAGAGTGACCTTTGAACTTGGGCCCAGATTTTCGAAGGTTTAGTGTCGAGTTAATGTAACTTTTTAACGCTAACCCGGCACCAAACCCGTTTTGGGATTCACAAACCAACGCAAATAGATATTGCATAGGTTTGCATGGTAAAGTAAGGCAGAGCAGTGCGAAATGGGGAAACAGCCTTTACAACAAGTTTGTTTCCTAGTTGTGCCTTTACCACGCATTTTTTAGCAAGCACATTTTTACCACGTCCATGCCTTTACAACGCATGCCTTTACCATGCCTTTAAGGTAAGTTGGGGGTGCGAGGGTCTTCCCCCACAAATACATTGTTTTTATATATAAAAACAATGTGTGGTAATGGCATGCGTTGTAAAACAATATGTGTGGTAAAAACATGCGTGGTAAAAAATGCGTGGTAAAAGCATACGATGCATTTACCTGCGTTGTACCATCGTACAACCCTGAATTGCTGCTTTGCTTTACTTTGCATTAAGGGGGTGTTACATGGGTGGTACATGGGCGTTACCATGCAACCACCCATGCTTTTTGACGCTAAACCCTATTCACTAACATTAGTGGAAAGGGTTTAGTTCCAAAAATGAATGCAGCTTAAAAGTAGGCGTTAAAATTGCTCTGTGCTTTTCCAACTTTGCATGTGTGCTGCACTGTGCAGCATACAAAGTACGGAATGTTTTTGGACATGTCTAGGCAAAGTATTTTGTACAGGATCGGTATCCTTCCTGTACAAAACCTATGCTAGACACAGGCATGGACACCTAGCGCTATGGTGCTAAGGTATGTGCCTGGCAGCTGAAATCAGCACCGGCGCTAGGGAGAGGGGAGGAGAGATCTATTTCCCTGTAAATATGGCGCTCTCCTGCTCTCTCCCTGTCACGCAACACAGCGCAGCCTCTTAGGGGCTGCGCTGCGTGTGTGACAGTGTTCAGAATCTGGGCCTTGGAGTCTGGGTGAAGTGCTACCCTTTAAGGCAGATCCTGAATAGATGCTTTTTCTCATTTTTAGGTCTCGGGCCTAGCTTTGCAGTGCGCAGCCCGAGACCTCTTGTATGGGCTTTTGAAAGCTGCCCACACGCTCGTGCGTGTGGTTTTGCATTCGGCGGCGGCCATTGGCTTTAGCGTGTTTTTTTTTTAAATGTAATGCACGCAATTGGGCAAAGGCGGGCGCATGTCCCGCCTTTGCTCCGCCCATTCCCATCGGTGGCTAGCACGCGCAGCAGCGCGCGTTCGCCTCGCTGCCGCGCTCCCTTTCCCCCCGCTCCTCTGTGGTGCGCGCGCACCACTGGTTTTGCTTTTTCTAGTTCATGATCGCACCACTACCCTCCCGTCGCTGCTTTATGGTTGTCCGCGCTTTGTCTCGTGTTTATGTTGTAAACAAAGCAGCCTCAGCCTATCGTGTCTGGTGGCTGCACTCTGTGCTGGCTAACTAACAATCTGTAACAGACTTCCTCAGCCCGCACACTATGTGCTGCTGCTACCGTCCAGGCACAGGGAGCATCATCATCTCAGAGGGCGGAAAACGCACAACGCACCACGCACCAGTGAGCCTCAGCAGTCCGAGTATGCCCATCCTCAGTGCGCGCAGACAGCTCTCGGCCATTACTCAGGAATATTTTTTAAAACAGGAAAATATTAAAAACACCCATTTTGTATAGAAACCCGACTTCCTTACATGAAGAACAAAATGCGCGCTGCAGGAGATGAATCGACTGATTACACGCGCAGGAGGGCGTGCTGTGAGCTGATATCACGTCCAGAATGAAACATAATGCAGAGCATATAGCATATTGCTGTGCGCTTCATCGCAGAATGGTGCTACCTTCCACACTGTAACAAAATGTTTCCCGATTTCGACTCTTTTCATGTTAATGTAAGACTGCAGTCCGTCTTCTTATCACACACATTAATGCAGACTTCCGGTACACAATTACTTCTGCTAGAGTAATGAAAACAAAAGAAGCGTGTGGCATGACGCGCTATGTCAACACACGTTATTATTATATTATGGCCCCATGTCACGTGCTCCAGTCCAAGGCTTTCTTTACAGGAACAACTCTAATCTGTTTGGTTGATCCAGTTCTGCAGCAGAGATAAAGAGAGGAGCGACAGAGATAATGCGGACTTTCCTACTCCGCCTCGATATTCTCAGATGATTATCCAGGCTCCATGATATCACAGCGTGGAAACTTTTTGACCTGGAGAACATTTTTTTTTTTTAATATAACGCACACTTCTTTTTATTTTTTGCACATTTTATATAGTGCGAACTCAACCCAAAGGTATTGGAGCGCTTTACATGAGCACCGGTTACGTTACACAAGGACACATTCAGGCACGTGGAGATTAAGGGCCATATGTATCAAAGTTTGTGTTTGCGATTCTCAAATAAGCGAATTTTTGAGAATCGCTATTTGAGAATCGCAAACGAGATGTATGTAGGATTCGCAAGAAAATTTGCGAATCCTACATATTCCTTAATTGCGATTCGCAAATTGCGAATCGCAGTTAAGAAACCCTCCCCATTCATTCCTATGGGCCTAGAGGCCCATAGGAATGAATGGGAGGACATTCTCAATTTGCGATTAGCAATTAGAGAATCGCAAATTGAGAATGCAATTTCAAGGTTGCAAGGGTGTCCAAAGGACACCCTGTTGCACCCCTGAAATGAGCATGGGTGCACATGTGGCACACATACATGCCCTAAGGGCATGTATGTGCGCCACATGCCACTTTGAAAAATGCAAAAAAATGCATTTCTCAAAGAAATCGTAAGTTACCACCAACCTGTAGTTGGTGGTAATTTGCGATTCCTTAAGCCATAATCGCACAACTTAGGTGCTTCATACATTTCATTTAAGGAATCGCAATTTGCGATTCCTTAAATACATTTGCAAAATAGAGAATTGCAATTTTGCGATTCTCTATTTTGCGAATGCCTCTCGGGATGATACATCCCAAAAGCTTATTCCACGTTCGCAAACGGGCCGATTCTGAGAATCGGCCCGTTTGCGAACGGAAAATGGACTTGATACATATGGCCCTAAGTGATTTGCCCAGAATCACAGGATGTGGTCGCGGCCCCGAGGCTCGAACCTTGGTTTCCAGCACCATTTGGTTTGGCGTATCACAGTGAAAATATGCCAAAACTTGAAATGGGTTCTCCATGTTTAAGATCGGCAGTTCGAAATGGTATGTGATGTCTTTTACCAAAAACAAACAGAAGAATTATATTTAAAACGCAGATACATTAAATGCTTTACATTTCCAAGCAATGGAATGATTCAATTCCAACCCTACTGGCTCTTTACAACGTAAAATGTATTCCAAATTCTAATTTTGGCATGTCTTCTTTTGTTTAATCATTAGCCAGGAGGTTCTTATTCAAGTGGTGTTTTTTGGGGAGCTCTGTGAGTAAATGCAAATCATTTCCAGGTGAAAGGTGGGATTTTTCATACACATGCTTTGCAGACTATGATTTCCTTTCCTAGTGCTGGGCATTCAGATGCTACAATAATATAGGGAGACTGCTATGTTTGAGCTCCCGCTGACTCTGATTTATAGGATTTGTTTGGCTAAACTGATGTGCCCTGGGTGGCTGCTTTTCGAGCTCACAGACATTTAAGGGTTTGTGCCGAGCATACAAGGGTGCCTTGCCGTTTTACCAGGTAAACCTATTTATCCTCCTGTTTGGTGTTCTTGTTCAATATGTATACTCTTGAGCTATTTTTATTTTTAAAATTCCAATGCCTATTATTTTACCCATGTATTTGACGATTTTAAGCCTATTTATTTTCCAGAGTAATTGACTTTAGAAATGCCTGTGTTTTAACTGTAGAAGATACCAGGGATACTTGTTTTTCTAGGCTTCCCCCAAAAACCGTGGACGCATATAAGAAATACGGACAGGATAACTTGGAAGGTCCTCGAAAACTTGGGGGGCAGTGCTTACTGGCAACCGGAAGGGGCATACAATTATGTTTCTGCCTGTCTGTGCCCCGGATGTCTGCCCCTTTGTCAAACGCTCCCTGTCCCAGGAAACAATATTTCAAACTCACTGTTTGCCCCTCAAACTCACTTTCTCTGTCTCATGCACAGTCCCTTTAAACCCAGAGTCCTTCCCTCCACCCCAAAAATCTGCCTGTCTCTGTTCTTTAAACTCTTTCTCCCTCACATGCATGCTCCCCCGTCTATCCTCCCACCCAAAACTCTGTCCCTCTCTTTCTTCTAGTTTCTCCTCTCCTCTCCCTCACTCCTAACTCCATGTTTATCTCTTTTAAACTGACTGCTATCCTCCAAACTCTCTGTTGGTCTCTATCTATGCTATACCATTGTCCCCCACTTTCCGTCCTTCTGCAGAACTCTTTCCTCTCCCTCTGTCACACTGCCACCAAACACTGTCCTTAAAGTCTACCCAAACTGTGTTAGCTTTTTATTCAAAGAAAGCTGGTCTCCCCATTTCCTGCCCCTACCCTAAATGTGCTAAATACGGAGAAGGTCCCAAAGCCGAGACCGATTGCATTGCAAATGCTTGTTAACATTTAGCATTTGAAGGACTGGGCATGATTTGCTTCCAGTCGCATCAGTACATGACATTAATGATACAATACCCACTCATAGATGGGGCTGTAGTGTGGTAGCAAGTTCATCATCCCTCCTCTGCCACATTCAGCATGGACACCCTGATAGCAATCGAACATTTACATCCCCGTCAGAGAGCAACAATAAACAGATGTGACATTTGCAAAAGGTCTGCATTCAGGGAGGTTTACACATTAACTAACATCAAAGTTCATTCTTGCTTCCTTTGCTCATCACACTAGGTAAAATTGTTGCTGGCAGGTTTAGTGGTTCTTTATCTGTCAAAATAAAGAAATGAGCTGAGCTTTGCTCGTCACAAGGGTTCAAAGCCAAGCACGGCCTGTCGGTGTGAGTGAGTGCGTGTGGTATTCTGCTCGCTCGCACGCAAGCCTAGGGGTGGGGAGGGAGTGGTGGGGCCAGGGAGGAGAAGCTCTGGGTTTCATCTCTGCTGACTCAAGCGATCAATCACGAACTGAACTGTGTAGTATGGGTGATTTGTAGCTATGGTGCTTTTTGTATGTTTTGACTGAAAAAATATAACAGTGTAAGAGGACGTTTTGTGATTCATTTGCGGCACCAAGAACAAACTAAGTGTGCTCGCCATCAACATGAGCAACAGCAGTTATCAGTCTGTTTTGTTGGAAATGTAAACAAGCATTTGGCTCTATTATATTAATATTCCAGGGTAGAAATAGAGCTTTTAGCGCTGAGCTGAAGGTTTAAGTTTAAAGCTGAGGCTAATGGGTAGAAAACAAGCACAGGCAAAGTCAATTGACATTGTTTGTTTTCTTTCTAAAGAGGCATTGGCATGACCTGACAGGTGGAGGTGGGGCAGCGAAACTCAGCAAGATGATGGACGGAGAGCTGAAACTTTTCAACCACTCACCCCAGTCAAGACATCTGGGTTGAATCCATCGTTCATTTGCTCATTATGGCACCCCAGTTTGGACCCAGCCATATGCAAATTAGTCTTGACCCTGCTCCTCGTGGGAACAGTCCAGCCCGAACTGCCAGGCTAGGCCCTTCCTGGACCGGAAACAAGCATCCTGGGACTGGTTTCAGGGTATCACCCCTTGTCAGCCAGGCTAGCTTGAATCCAGAGGAACAGCGAGCAAGGGACCCACGTCTGGGCATACCCTTGGCCACTTAGAGCGAACATAGCAAACACAACATGATGACCAGAGCAAGGATGCCACGGGTTGGCAATGGTGGGAGTGCAAATGATTACATGATGATGCAAGTGTGAGTGGGGCTGGGGAGATGCTACGGTGGGCGAAGCAGCAGCCACCAGAGTGAAGGTATAAACAGGGACCAAGGGAGGCATGGATGATGGTGTGGGGTCCAGCGGAGATGGTGAGCAGAAGGAGGCGGATGAGGGTGGGGATGCTAGTTGGGATGAGGACATGCCTGTGGGAGTAGGGATAAGGCACTTGTATAGTGTGCAAAGCTGCAGCCACTAGTGTGAAGGGAACAAACAGGAACTGAGAGAGACAGTGATGATCATGTGAGGCACATCATGGTTGAGGAGGTAGAAGGCGGTGGGGCATACATGACAGACATACATATAACGAGTTGGCAGCGTAGACATGATGGGGCAAGGATAAGAGAAAAGGTGGGGCAGAGATAACGACGCTGGGAGTGGGGCTGAAGAGAACATGATGCCAGTGGTAATGAAGATGAGGAGATGATGATGCCAGTGGGAGTGGGGTTGTGTTAGACATGGCATTGCTTGGGGTGGTATTCCCTCAGACTCTTAGCTCACACTCATCTTGTTTTGCTAAGTTCGTTTTAGTTGCATTAGGACTCTATGCACTGTACCACTGCTAACCAGAGCTAAAGCGCTTGTGGTCTCTTCTTAAATCACGGTGAAACTGGACTACACCTAAGTGGCATATTTAGGTGTAGTCCAATTGACACACTAAGTAAAGTGGTACTATCTCTTCCCAGGGCCTGTAAATTAAATGCTATTAGTGGGCCTGCAACAATCATTGTGCCACCTACTCCAGTAGCCCTTTAAAACACGTCTCATGCCTGCTTCTGCAGCCTGTGTGTGAAGTTTAAAACTGCCATTTCGACCTGGTAAACTAAACCTTTTGCCAGGCCTTATCCTTCCTTTTTGATACTTATGAGTCATCCCTAAGGTAGGCCCAAAAGGCTCATAGGTCAGGGTGCATGGTATTTACAAAGTAGTACATGTGGGTTTAAGTTTTACATGTCCTAGCAGTAAAAAACTCAAAGTTGTTTCTCACTGTTGCACGGCCTATATCTCCCATTGACCAACACTGGGTTATTTTATTACATTCAATAAGTGATAACTTTGGATTGGGAGCAGATAGAAATATACTGTTTACACTCAAATAAATTGTAATTTAAAATCTCAATGGTGCAGTTGGATTTTAAGTCACAATTCTGAAAATGCCACTCTTAGAAAGTTGGTGTTTCTTGTCCTGACCACTTGTGCCTTCTGCCAGTGTGCTGGGTCACTTTACTGTCAATGGCACCGCTGTTGGGAGTTTGTATATTGCTTCTAGACAGTGACACAAAGGAGGCTTAGGTACAGACAAGATGGACCATCCTCGCAGTATGGCTGGGGGAGGAGCTGTACCCAGCCTCACTTACACTTCAAAGGGCTATGCCTCCTGCACCAGCAAAGGAGTCTAACACCAGGCCTGCCTGCCTTTTGTCACCTCTAGACAGTTTGGAGACTTGACATGGGAACGGGAAGATCTTTCCAGAGCCAGATGAGGGGGTTGACAGGGAATCCCCCCACACAAATGGTGGCACCAGGCATAAATATTGGACCACCTGAGCCACTCACCAAAACACTCCTTGACCTGAAGTCATAACACAAGAAGGCCTGACCTGATGCCAGAGAACTGCCCTGCTGCTTGAGGACTGCCTTGTTGTCTGAGAAGGAAGACTGGCCCTGCTTAAACACATCCCAGGCTAACCTGAGTGACTATAGGGGTCAGTTGGCTGCCCTGTGTGAGCTACCGGGACACCACAAGCGTAGGAGGCCTGCCTGTAACTGCCAATCTGACCTGCTGCAACTGACTTGCTGCAATTGGATCTGCTACTGGACCTGCCTGAGCCCTGCTGTCCTCTGCTGGCGCGAGCCCCTGATTCCCAAGAGGACCAGTGCATAGCA
Organism: Calotriton arnoldi; assembly: GCA_963921515.1. Taxonomy (NCBI): domain Eukaryota; kingdom Metazoa; phylum Chordata; class Amphibia; order Caudata; family Salamandridae; genus Calotriton; species Calotriton arnoldi. The sequence goes on from CAWUFW010002008.1 coordinate 2,099,316, forward strand.
TCAGAGTACACTGCTCCTAAAGGAAAAGGTGAAATACTGAAGTTTGGGCTCTTTGCAACTGCGAATTGGCTGGTTCGTGTTAACTGCCAACACAAAGTTCTGGTGAGACCTGAGCTACATCGACCCCCAGTAACAGCCGGCAATGCAAGATCTGAATGACACACTATAGCAACGAGAGCCCGCAGTTACTGCCAACGCAAAACTACATCAACAAACTTCTGTGATACCTCACCATCTCTTCGCGCTACCACAACGGCGGCTGGCACTACCATGTCTGCTCTTGTGCACATATAAAGGCCATGGTATACTAGTACAATTGATTTTATTCTAATTTCTAGAGGTTTGATACCCGTGTTTGGAGAATTTAAGGTAATTGCACGTTCGAGGTACCATAATCCATTGTGTATTGCCTTGGACCTTGATCTCATTATGACCCACGACCCCACCTCAAATAGAGCCATCATGTTTTTGAGTAATAAAGTTATTGGGACCATGTAGACCCAGACTGTTTTTTGTTAAATTGATTGCAGGCAATGCCCTTGCCTTTGGAGTCTGCTTGTCCCCCGAAGAGGACGTGAGTACCATTATGGAAGGCTCCTTCTTAGTGTGTCAGAGTATCGTGGCATGCTGTTGCCTAAAAACGGAGCAAATACTTCTCATCCTCGTAGATGGTTTGACAAGTTGTGCTCAGCAGCCCATAATTCCCTGGTAAAAGCTTTGAAAACCTCCTGTAGGTGTGCTGCTGATGTGAGGACAGGTCGGCAGGGCTATAAAATAGCCTTAGAAGCAAGGAAGGAGGAAATTTAACTTAGGGCTTGGGCTGATTTGATAGAGGCAAGGAATGCAAAGTACAGTAAGAACTTGTGAACAGGCCTTTTTTTTCTAATTACGAGGAACCCAAACTTGTGTGTCACATTAGTGCAGATAGTTTGGAGGAATATTTTAGAACAGTGTTGCACGTTGCTGCAGGAAATACGTCATTGGATAAGGGTGTATCGCCAGATATGGATATGGTTCTGTCCGCAGTTTTAGTCAGTCCCTCATTCTTAGTGCGGTAATAGACGCCATTAACAAGTCCGCCTCCAGGAAAGCCTCTGGAACTGATGGGGCCCGGACTATATTTTTAAGGTTAATGTGGACTTATGGGGGCCTCTATTGACAAATGTGTTTCATGGGATAGTTGTTGGTCCACTCCCGTACACACAAAAAAAGGTAATCATTGTCCCCATATTTAAAAAGGGGGATAGAAATCATTACTCTTTTTACCAATCCATAGCTTTCCTCGATACTTCCTCTAAAATATTGGGTCACTTTTTATTGTCTAGACTGGAGAAATGGGTGAAGGATAATAATATAATTTTAGACGTTCAATCTGGTTTTTGTCGGGGTATGGGGACGATCGAGTAGTGTCTTAATCTGTCTGTGATTTTAGGGAAGTATGTGAAGGCTAGGGGTGGTGCCATTCATATCGCTTTTATGGACCTCTCTTGTGCCTTTGACACTGTTACTAATGCAAAATTGTGGGACTTGCAAAGATCCATGGGGGTTAAACTAACATTGGTTGGTCTTCTTTGTTGATTACATTGGAACACCTTTGTGAAGGTGCTTTACTGTCATGTCCTTTAGGATAGTCTCATCATGTACATACTGATTACATACATTTTGTCCTATCCACACAACATAACGGTTCTACACAGGTGACCTTTTACCTAGTAGCTTACTTCTGTCTCTTCAACACCAGGCTCTCGGTACCCTATCTTAATCCCTGTACCTGACGTACATAAACATGTCCCCAGGCACAGCAAATTTATTCTGTATAAGGGTCACCACTTTGTTTTCATCCATGGCCAACAGTCAGCTGTGCAGGAGTGTTTTTGTTTAGAAAAGGATTAGCGAAGGATTAGTGAATGTTTTCAAAACATATCGATTCTAGAAGAAAGCCTGGATTGACCACTTTAGTATAAAGGACCATCACTCCCCCATACAAATCAGAGAGGAGAATTCCTTACAGGCTGGACCGAGGTTCTGCAGGCTGATCCTTCGACAGGCAGCAACCTGACACCCCTTGCGGGGTGTCATCCTCGACGCAGAGACGGGGTCCTTCGTTCTAAACCATCAGGTGAGGGGTTAGTACTTCCCAGGGGTATTCTTGCTACACTTTAACATTTACATACGCACATACCCATGCTTCACCTACATATCTAGGCTAGGTACATTTAGGTAGGCTACGCATCGTAGGAGTCGGCCAATGCTACTGTTTTATATAATAGGCTTATATTTATCTTTTTGGCACTATGGTAGAAATGTATCTACTGTTTACGATATTTGCGCTAGCGATTACTTTTGTCTGTTCCTGTCTATTGATTGTCGCAGCAAATATATTTTACACCAGACTGACGCTTGACCAATAAATTATTAGTGAAACCGTTCCAATCGTCATTCAATGTGTATTCTGAGAAAAGTAAGCACAAGTGACTGAGAGAAAGATACCGTATTGTTTTCCACGATACCTGAGGAATCAGGGTTGTCATGTTCAGTGGTTGCCAGAAACTACCTACACCACTGTAGAATACAGGGGGGTGGTAGTGGCACTGTAGAGCTAGCTGGTCTACCGAATGTCTCGTCCTGTGGGGGTGTCCAGAGTCTGTCTGCACACCAAGGCCTCAGGTTAAGGTCATACAAAACGCGCAGGTCCTGGGGAGGTCCTAGGAACTACACAACATTACTCCCAAGATAGAGACTGTACCGCAAGTATTAAATCTTTTCGGGGGTCAGACAAGGATGTATTTTGGCTCCTTTCCTCTTTTTACTTTATATAAATAGGCTAGATGATTATTTATCAACTTGTGGCAAAGATATGCTCCAGATTGGGTAGCGAGCTATCCCAGTCCTTCTATATGCCGACAATGCTGTCCTCATTGCAAGAACAGCAAATGGGTTAAAGAGTTTGTTGGATGGGTTTGTCTCCTTTATGAGCTTGCTTGACCTAGATGTAAATTTGTCCAATTCTTACACCTTGGTATCAGGACCTTGAAAAACTAAGGTTAAAATACATGCAATAGGGTCCTCGTTGATAAATAGGGATAACAGTGTTAACTATCTGGGCAGCCCATTTGATGAGGAGCTGAAGCGGTCCTATCTACTTAACTCGAGGTCTATTAAGTTCCAGAGAGCTGTTGATGCAGTCTTTAAATTTGCATCAAGAGTCCGACATAGACCTGTGAAGAAACTTATTCACATCTATAAGAAAAATTATCTGCAGTGGCCTTATATGGAGCTGGTGTTTGGGGTCATACTAACTCACTTTTACTTCAGAGAATTAAAGATAGCTCTCTATGAAAGCTGTTGGCAATCCCAAGGTCCACAGCTAATATAATCTGTCATGCCGAAGTAGGGATGAACTACCTGGAGGATTTGAGTGTGTTGGCCCCTATTTTATTGTTGCATAAAATCCGGCATTAACCGGAGTCAGGATTGTCAAAAGCCCTTTTGATTGATTGCCTGGACCTTGACAATATACTTCAAATTCCATGGTTTTTATATCTGAAACATACTTTCTGTGACATGGGTGTCCCCCAGTATTATGATAAACCAGAGGTCTTAGGGATAGTCTCTAAAGATACTATAAAAAAAATACATAATTAATGTATAAGGCTAGGCTGCATAATCTAAAGGTAGAAGCTTTGAGGACAGTGGTTTCGCATTCGGCCCTATATGTCTCTGCAGGGCTAGAACCGTATCTGACTTTTATCCAAAAGTTTCAATACAGATTTTATCTTACTCATTTTAGACTCAATATCGTGCATTTTTTTTATTGCTTTCCCAGTACAGGGCAGGTGCTTTGATTTGCTCCCTACATGCTACTGTGATCTACCCCAACCTCAAAGCACAAGCTACTTTATGGCATGTTGAACAATTTATAGTGTTCCGCGAAATCGTTTTTTGGTACCTCATCCGTGCGCTGCTAACATTAGACAACATCATGCTGCCTGGGTATATCTACAGAAATTACCATCCCCCGATATTTGCTATGCTGTTTTAAATTTTATCCAGAGCACACTCATTATAAGGAACCGTTATGAGACTTCTGTAATGCTGTAATTTATGCCTGTTTTATTCTCTTGTAATGAATTTATATATCTAATCTATCTGTATTTTGCTTTTATGGCCTTGTGCCATATAAAGTTTTTTTTTACTTTGACTTTCGGCAATCAGAGTGGAAATGAGATTACATTTCATCAGGAAAAACTGAAGGAGGCAAGGAAGAAACAATGGCGGCAAGGATTACTGAGAAAGAGGGGCGGGTCTTGAGCACTGGGATACAATAGAAGAAACAGGGAGGGATGTGATGGAGCAACGATAATGAGGGGTGGGAGAAACAACAAACTGACACACAGAGGAAAGCGGTAGGGATGGGAGAGAGCAACAAGATGTGGACACACAAGAGGAAAGAGGAAGCAGCAGGGAACATAAGTAAATAAAATGGTCCACCATGCACTCCCTTTGAGTTCTAAAAATCAAATGCAAATGGAAAGCAGTTCTCTGATGTCAGTATTGGAAGAATACAATTCATCCTATCAAAAGATCAGTAGACTCAAATACTATTCTGGTATGGACCAACCCAGAACTAGAGAGGAAAGTAATTGAATTGAGTGGAGCACACCCAAAGCCTACTCTAACTATATGTGAAAATATTAGAAACAATAAGTCTGCCAGATAACTAGAGGTGTCTGATCTAAGACCTATTGAAGGAGATTGGAGTATAGTTGGAAAAATCACACACTTATATACACTACTGCTACATCTTCCTGGTTCCTTGTTACATTTATTACATCATGAGGCATTCTGCATAACCCACAGGCTGTCAGAAGTCCTTCTTTTTTAATACATGATCAAAGCTCTTTCTCTTTCACATCCCATAGTTTTAAGGGGAACCATGATTACATCCGTTTTTTTTATTTTTCAATGGACAGACTTTTTGCCCAGGAGAGGTATTTTATCAGCAATAGTGATGTATGTATTTTAGGCCGGTCGACTGCAAAACAAGGTCTAACCACACAATGCTCCCTGAGTAAGCCTCCAACTGCTCATCTTCACTACCCTGAGGGTCAGGTGCCAAAAGAGTGTAATTTGGCCACAGCTTTGGGCTCAATAGTAAGGTTAAGCCTCGGGCTACCAGTAGTAAATGGCTCTGATTGACACAGTCTGAGCCCAGCAAACCCGATTGTTCTGATCCTCCTCAAACTGTTCCACAGTCACCAGCCCAATCAGAATTCATAGGGGCAGATTTTACATCAAGTTGGGGATGTTTTTTTCTTCTGGAGCAAAGAATCCAATGACTGCAGGCCTGTGTGTTTACACTGATAGAAATCTAAGAAAAGATACCAGTTTAATGTAATACAGCTTCATCTGTGTTTTAGTGCCATAAACAAGGTATCATAAGCAGTCTTTGGTGCACCAGACTTGCAATCAGATGGTGATGGTTCCGGAGACTCTCATGCTACTGCTCCAGTGGTGGCAGTGCCTGGATCACTCGAGAAATGGGGTGATATTGGATATTCCGACTCCATGTGTCATCACCATCAATGCCAGCTCTTTGAGTTGTGGCCACATTTTAGAGGCTGGAGCCATGGGGTCACTGGACGTCTTCAGAATCACTCCAGACCACCAACTGGAGGGAATTGCAGGCAGCTTGGAATGGATTCTAAATATTTGCTCCTTGGTTTCTGGGTAAGCTCATTCTTGTATGAATGGACAGTATGGTAGCAAAAGCATAGACCAATTGCCAGGGGGGCACCTGGGTGCGGAGTCTGGTTCGAGTGCCAGCTCAGGTTCTTTGTAGGGCAGAGGTCCACCCAGCCCATTCTTTTGAAGGGTATGTGAAATATGAATACTGACCACCTCAGTCAGGGGAAACAGTCTTTGCAACACGATTTTTACATCTGAGTGCTTTTACCATGGATTTGTTATCTCGCATTTGTTTAGCACGTATAGGCCTTTACCACGCATGTGTTTACCACGCATTTAAGGTAAGTATGGGGGGTTGGGGGGATTCCCCCAAAAAGATTTAAAAAATATATATATATGTATATATATATATATATATATATATATATATATATATATATATATATATATATATATATATATATATATATATATATATTATCTACTGGTGGTCGCCAGTAGATAGTTATAGTTAGAACCTAGTTTCCATAGGAAAAGCATTTTTTGATGTGCTTATAACTTTGGCGTCGTTTGCCGAATCTTAACGAAATTTTCCAAAAGTTCCTCTTTTCAGGTGAGCTCCTATCCTGAAAGTTTGGGGGTGATTCGTGATGGGGGGCTGAGAAAAAGGGGGTCCCAAAGCGTGTTTTCTCCATGCAATTTCCATAGGAAACTTTAGACAAGGCTACAGGTCAAACTGCTGAACGGAATTACGCCAAATTTGGCAGGGAGAAAGGTCTTGGTCCAGAAAGCACGCTTTTGTTTAAATGGGGTAAGTCCGTTCAGTAGTTTTAGAGAAATATCAAAATTTACAGATATCGATATTTGAGAATTCTGACATCTGATTGGCTGAGGCGTTACGAGCACGAGCGTGCGGCTCATTGGTTGCGAACTGTTGAAACTAGGAAGTGTTGGCAGCCATTTTGTGACTGACTTGAAAGGCATAGGGCGAAACAAAAGAGAAAAATTGTATAAGAGGGTATAGCAGGAACACTGTGGTCTTAGTTTAAGCAGTCTGTACGGTGCAGAGGCAGGGAGTTTGAATGTTGCGTAGGCCGTGGAAATCACATCCGCAGAACAACGGTGCGCGGTATTGCGGCAATGTTGCGTAGGCTCTGGAAATCCCGTCGGGAAAATAACAATGCGCCGTATTGCAGCCTTCCTTTAATATAATGCGCAGTAATGTTTACTTATAATGCGGTGTTCACTTTTATCACGGACAGTGTCACTTTCTTAGACGAAAATTAATATTATGTGGGAGGGCGTGTTCTGTTCGTGTGTCTGGAACAAAATTAACGTTTAATTGGCTGAGGTGTTCCAACAACGAGCTCAATGTTCATTGGCTGCGAACCATTGAAAGTATAAGTGTTGCCAGCCATTTCTTCCCCGTCCGCGGAGTAGCAGGGACATCTGATTGGCTGACGTGTTCCAAGCAGGACCTTCCCAAGCTTAATGTTCATTGGCTGCAAACCATTGAAAGTAGAAGTGTTGCCAGCCATTTCCTCCCCGTCCGCGGAGTAGCAGGGACATCTGATTGGCTGACTTGTTCCAAGCAGGACCTTCCCAAGCTTAATGTTCATTGGCTGCGAACCATTGAAAGTACAAGTGTTGCCAGCCATTTCCTCCCCGTCCGCGGAGTAGCAGGAACATCTTATTGGCTGACGTGTTCCAAGCAGGACGTTCCCAAAATGAATGTTCATTGGCTGTAAACCATTGAAGTAGAAGTGTTGCCAGCCATTCCCTCCCCCTCCGCGGAGCATCAGGGACATCTGATTGGGTAACGTGTTCCAAGCAGGACCTTCCCAAGCTTAATGTTCATTGGCTGTAAACCATTGAAAGTAGAAGTGTTGGCAGCGATTCCCTCCCCCTCTGCGGAACACCATGGACATTTTATTGGCTAAAGTGTTCCTAGTACAAGTTTGCTCATTATTGGCTGGGAACGGTTCACTGTTGTGAATCATTTTGTGACGCACTTCAATGGAGTACGGGAAAAGAAAGTAGTAGCGGGGAGGGTAGGAACACTATTAACTCTGTACAGTGGTCACAAGGTGGTGGAGAGGGATTGTGAAGGTAAAAATAGTTTTTTATATATTTTAAGGGCCATTTATATAATTGGCGTGGGGTGTACAAATCACGGCGGGAAAATAACAAAGTGTGTTGCGGTCTTCTTTTTATTAAGTTTGCGGGTGGAATACTTCCCAGGAGCACTGTTGTGTTTACTGTGGTGTTTACTTTTCTGACGGGGAGCTGTGGTTGCGCAGCAAAAATTTCAGTCTAGGTTTGAAATAGTTTTTATTAAGCAATTACAAATATACTTTCTTCGGAAACTGAAGCTGTATATATCAAAGGGGTGACAAATAAAAACGCAATTCATAAAATATCCCTTAAGCGTGGGCACACCCTCCCTTTTTTTTCTGCTATAGTTTGTAAAAGTGTTGCCCCATATTCTTGATAATATAAGAGGGCATGAGTTACTTTTAAATAAAGTAGAAAAGAAGTGCTACAAGAAACACTCCTGCACTATATCATCTCAGGTCACAAGAACAATAACAAGTAAAAAACAGTTAAACACAAATCACTTTATATTACATAGAAATGTACGCTTTATCATTTTTTATAATTTCTATTCTGTAGAATTCGGGAAAGTTCGGTCGTAGTGCTTAGAGGTCGCTCACTGCTCCGTTAACAAATCACGTACTCCTTTAAGATTATATAGGATAGTAGTATAATAATATACACTACTGGTCGTATATATTCTATAGGGAGAAGGTGAATAGGAACCACAACAGACAAAAATAGAAATAGTAAAAAAACATTCAGAAATGTAGGGTTTATCAAAGGTATTCACTAAGAAAGTATCTATGGAAACAATTTTTTTAAACTGCAATTTCCAAAAATATTGTCACTGTAAAAATATCTGATCAAGTAAGTTATAAAGGTCAGTAAAGTGTATTTCAGATGGTTTACTCCTGGCGGCGACAAATCTCCAATTCCTGTTGTGTGGAAATATCACACTCTTACAATATACACAGTGTCACTGATGGCACACAAAAAGGAAAATGAAAATGAAGTCATCAATACAAAACAAGATCAATAATGAAATACTTTCCAGCGATGAGTATGTTGAGAGCTTCTTTTCTCCGGGACTTCGAAATCTTTCATCTTCGCGCCAACGGGTCATAAAGTGCTCTGAGATCACAATGACTGTTAATATTATAATATACATATTCACAGTATATGATCCCAAGAAAGAAACAGAGTAAGAACGAGAAGGTGCTGACGTTAAATATAAATCTTTATTCTTCGCGTCAACGGGTCATAAACTCCACTGAGGTCAGTATAAATGTTAATATTACAATATACATACTCACACTATATGATCTCAAGGGAGAAATAGACTAAAAACCAGAAGCTGCTGACGTTACATATAAATCTTTAGTCTTCGCGCCAACGGGTCACAAACTCCTCTGAGATCATAATGTGTGGTTATTATAATATACATACTCACACTATATGATGTCAAGGGGAAATAGACTACAAACTAGAAGCTGCTGACGTTACATATAAATCTTTAGTCTTCACGCCGACGGGTCACCAACACTTCTGAGGTCAAGTACAGTGTCAATATTATAATATACAAAGTCACACTATTTGAGCTCAAAGGAGCCAGAACAGGAACAAATGTTTGCTGTATTCTGTCTGTTTCTGAAAACAAGCTGCTGACGTTACATATAAATGGCAAAAACAACCAATAACACTTTTTTCTAAATACAAGTGTTTAAATATTGACAAATAGCTCCGTATTATAAATATCTAGTATGCCATAATCAAACAACTTACAACTCAGGATTATGTTTTGTGGCCGCAAAAGAAGAATCCGACTGTAGAAAAGAGCACCTGCATCACTGAATGGAGACGCGTAAATAACTCGCAAAAACGAAACTAATCAATCAACGGGTGTGGTTTATATACTTTTTGGTTATTGAGTAGTCTATGGAAGGAAGATGCGGCTCCGCCCATTTAGATGTCACGTTTTACAGTTGACACGTGCTCGCGTTTTAACAGTTTTAACTTGTGCACGTGTTGGGAAAAGTTACAAAATGTGAAGCGGAAAAAGTTTCGATTTCGAACCTAACACGTATAAGGTCCTTAATATGTACATACGTTGGAGAGCTTAAAAACTGTTACCCGGAAAACCGTGTCATTTCCATTCTCATGAGTAAATACATTTATTAATTGCCGTAATTCTGAATAGAAGACATAAAAAAAAGATCTATCAGAATAGAAGAAAAAAAAACGTGATAATATTTCTCATCACTATGGTTTTAAATTAAAAAATGCGAGCATTTGTAAAGCGTACAGCTAACCCTGGAAAGGTGTGCCGGCGCTCGGGGGCGTCGGAAAGATTAAGCAAGGTGTTGCCCACAGTGACATAGTGGTGGGCTAACGTGCCGCTGGAGCCGGGAATCGAACTGTGAACGCTGTTGTTCGAAGTCAGGTATCATAACTGCTCCGTCACACTTTTTCCACACTTATATGTTAATTAGTGCTAATAAAGTTTTAAACATTGTTAAATTATAACTTATAACAGACTACTGTTACAGTTAGTTTTTCACTACAAAAAGTATGCACATCTTTTTTAAATTTAGTTAAAAACAATATAAGTTTCAGGGACATTGTAGTTAGAAATTAGTATTTATAAAACCTTTCAAATTCACTGAAAAAACCATAGGTTTTACAGACGTTATAGTTAGAAATTAGCATTTAAAAAACCTTTGAAATTCACTGAAAAAACCATAGGTTTCAGGGGCGTTATAGTTAGCTGGACATTTCACTCGTACAAAACCATAGAAATTCCAATGTTATAGTTAGTTCAGCTAACTATAACTCGCGCCCCCGCAATGCACTGCTCATGACGTCACATATTACATCATTCATGGCATGTCAGTGACATCACTGATGACATCACTGATGACATCTGAAATGACATCACTGATGACATCACTGATGACATCATCCACGTGAAAATCTGATGCACCTCCTCACAGTCTAATATAACCTTTAATACACCCACTGTAAAATACAGACTACCATTTTCGAAACCATCGAGACACCAATACCAGTTACTACATACGCACTCTTTGATTCCTAGGTCTACACACACATCCACTCATTCACCCATACATTCACTTATACATGCAGTTACTCATCAATACAACACTATGATATGCACTCATACACCTATTCAGACACTCACACACCGCCACTCATCCATGGAGTTACTCACACACCTAGTCAGTCATGCAAAGAATCAATCACACTCCCATTTACTCACCTATACAGTTATACACACACCACCTCACTGCACTGCATCCCCATTTTATGCCATTTTTTGGTGTACCTTAGTCAGTGGCCAGACCATGCCTGTGCACAGTACTATGTTGTTGTACAGATCAGTTTTATAGGCTACATACATACATACATATAGTGATAATTGTCATTACTTCCGTGACACAGAACAGAATCTTTTACAAGTCATGTAGAACTAATGTTATGTCTTTAGCTCTCTTGCTTCCTTTGTCTTCAAAACATTGCCCAACCCAAAAATTGTCTGGATAAGTGAAACAAACATGTTTAAATTTGAAGTACCACGTGAACTCGGGTGAAAGGAAGCAAGATCTAGTACTTAAATTAAATCTAACAAACGTGTGCATTCCGTCATACAGCTTCATAGCAGGATGTACAATAAAATTGAAAGAAACAAAAAACATGATGGCAGAGGAATACCACGCCCTACCAATCTCCTCTACTTCCCTACACAGTGTTATATGAAAGACCCTACATGGTTTTGTTTTTCGTATTTATTTAATTGAGAGGAAGCAGATCTGATGTTAGTACAGAAGGTACATGGTTGTTATGCCAAAGTCAGTATTTATTATATATGCAAGATTCAGCCAGAAACATGATTTTGCTTTTAAGACAGTGTTTAGAGTGGGGCAGAAAATGAAGAAAAAAATCCAAATCGGTTGTAATTCCACGAATCAATGAACATTTGGGTACACGCTACAAAGGTATTTAGCCGTAAATCAATATAAGGCTGAGCAACAGCACACAGTAAGTAAATTCTCATTCCAGTTTAGGGATGTCCTGTTCCAAATATCAGAAAGTTGCATCATGCTCTTTTTCGGTATGATAAAAATGATATTTAAAATAATTTGAACCTCCAAAGTGAACTAATAGGTATGGAAAATTATATATGCACTCTTAATGGTCTTCTATATATCTTAGATACTTGTAGGTCAAAGAAGTTTCCAGGCTACAGAATTAAAAAGAAAATGTGTCTAAACCAGAAAACAGACAAGTTTATCTGAAGGTGCCTTCCTCCAAACATTAACTCCTGGTTACATTGGCTACCAGTGAGACAAATAATTCAATTTCAGACCATCTGTCTAGTGCACTAAACTCTTTACAATCCTGGACCTCTTTTTTATTGCACAAGGGCCAATAAGTTGTTTGCACTCCAGTTCTTTATTATTTCTAAAAGTCCCCCTCTTCAACTATACTAGGAATGGAGGGGGAGGGTGGTGCAAGGAGGAGGCGGCCTTCCAAGTTATGGGAAACAGTTTTGAATGACCTTCTTCAGGAAATCCATGATATACCAAATCTGATCAATTTATAGGGTCTCTTAAAAGCCACTTTTGTTAATTATTCTCTCAGTTTGTGTCCTTTTCCTAATGCCTAAATGCTTTGGTGAACGTGTACAGAATAAACAATAAATAATAATTTATCAGGATACTCTAACTGATTTGTAGTTTAGCTTCAATGCTTGAACATAGTTTTACCAACACTCTAAGGGTCTGAGTACGTGTTTGGCGGTGCAGGAGAGGACCACCATGCCAGCGGTATACTCCCGTGCCACCAAACCTGTGCAACAACCGCCCGCCAGATTACAACTTTAAAAGTCACTGGCAGGCGGGCGGTGTGGCAGTTCCCACTGCGGTGCCTCTTTCAAAGATGGTGGTGCCTTTGAAAAAGGCACCGCAATGGTAACGCCATACAAGGTTCCTTCACAGCATGGACTATAAAGTCCATGCCGCACAGGAACTTGTTTGCATGCACACAGGGGGGCACATGTTATGCCCGCTGTGTGCATCCACATGAGTAGGAGGCACAGGGACTTTGATTCCTCCCCGCAAGGGTTGACATGGAGTAGAAACCTCCATGTTACCACCAGGGGAGAGGAGAATCGTAATATGCTTGGCGGGACCGCGGCTGTCCTGCCAAGCATATAGCCGCCTCTGACCGCCGCGCCACCTCCATGGAACAACGGTTCCCAACGGCGGCGGCGATCCCAGGGCGGTCCGATCGCCCCACTCGTAATGGGGCGGTTGGACCACTGGTGTGGTGGTGGTGGTGGTGGCTGGACTGCCACTGCCGCACCCACGCGTGTCTGGCGGTCCTTGGACCACCAGACTCGCAATAGAGCCCTTAGTAATTTCAATCAGTGCTCAGTCAAAGAAAGCTGAACGTGCAGATTGTAATTTTTTTCAATCTTGAAAGCTTTCATTCTTAAATTTCTCACCAACAAAGTCAGTTTCTTAGAAAGCCATTTTGATCCTATTAAATTGCAACAAAAAAAATCAAATATACCCCACCTACATGACGTGCCATAGGCTCCATGCTACATCTCATGGTTATTGCCCAGCAAGGCTTAAAATCTGTCTGGGATCTCAGGCTGGGCTGTTCCTATTGGAGAAAGACCAAGTCTGATTTGCATATAGTTGCTCCTCATCTTCAGCAGGCAAACAAACAATAGACTACAAGGCTGCGTGAGCGATTGCCATTAGCTGAGTCTTTTGCAAGCATGCTGCTTTTTATTATTTTGGTGTTTCGAATGCAGATGCATTCATACCCCTGGACTCATGAGTACCTTGCTTATCAAAACCTGAACATCCAGACCTATGTGTTTTGATAACCTAATGGCATTCATTTACAAAAACCATTAGTGATTCGCTCTAATCACCTAATTTCTCTTATAGCTCTATTGTACTTATGAAGAGTTCAGAGACAACCAGTCTATGGAATTATGGACTATGGGCCAGATGTACGACCCGCCAATTTGCGAGTCGCAAATTGTGTCGCATTTGCAAATTGCAATTTGCGACTCGCAAATTGGTATGCACAACAGTGTCTGAGACACTGTTTGCGATTCCCAATGGGATCGCAAATTGCGAGGCTCATGAATATTCATGAGCCACTCGCAATTTGCGACCCCATTGGGAATGGCGTGCACTCCCAGGGATGGTGGCCTGCTGGACTCAGCAGACCTCCATGTCTGGGACTGCTTTTAAATTTAGCAGATTTTTTTTTTAAAATGCAGCCCGTTTTCCTTAAAGGAAAACGGGATGCATTTGGAAAAAAATAAAATGAAACGTTTTCGGTTCATTTTTTACAGGCAGGTGTGGTCCCTGGGACCACTGCCTACCCTTAAAAAATATTTTGGGGGCCAGTCACAAAGGGGAAGGGGTCCCCAGGGGACCCCTTCCCCTTTGCGACTCCATTACCACCCTCTTGAAGAGGGTGGTAATTTGTGAGTGTTTTGCGACCGCAATTGCGGTCGCAAAACATTCATACATGGCTTTGCGGTCGCTATTAGGAAGGGAACGCCCCTTCCTAATAGCGACTCACAATTCCTAAATAGCGAGTCGCAAATAAATTGCGACTCGCTATTTAGGAATTGTACATGGCCCTGTGGACTTTTGCATGCTCAAAAGGGTCGCAAACCCGTTTGCGCATGCAATTTAGGGTCGTACATCTGGCCCTAGATTTGCTAAAAATCCTGATAGCCAAAAAGCGGTTGTAAATTTCACAATAGCTTTTTGCAACCAATAAATTCCTTTTCAAACCAACCAATCTACTAATAGGTAGGTTCACAAAAAAAAGAAATCATAGTGGGTCGCAAACCAACCTGCTTCATAAATAGAAAGATTGGCTACAATCATAGAGATGGCCTACAAGGGTTAGCAGACCACCATCCTTGTGATTGTTTTTCAAAATTGAATACTTTTTAAAGCAGCCCAATTCCCTTAAAGGAAATGGGGCTGCTTAAAAAAGCTTTACATTTTGAAAACTTCAATCAGACTTGGTGGTGTTCCCCCCAATTCTATAGGTGACCCCTTCCCTTCTATGAATGAGTTAGCATCCCAACTCGGGAGTCGGTAACTTTTTAATGGTTTGAGACTGTAATTGCAGTCTCAACCCATTGATGCACAGGGACCTGAATCGCAATTTGGAAATGACGCCCACAATACATTAACTCAAAATTCAGATTCAGTATACATTAATATTCACACCAAATACAGTGCTCATGACCTCATCCTTACTAAAGCAAATGCAGTTAGAAATGTTGTAAATCATCTTACAGATTAACAGACAACTATGAATGTAGCACCATCAATTGAGTTGATTATGTGATGCACTCGAATTACATTTTGCTTTTAGGTGTTGCTATTTATTGGTTTAAATATTGTGAGGTCTTAAGCATTGCATTTGGTGTGTGAGTTATAGTTTGCATAATGAACCATGCATTTTGTGGTTAAAAAAAAGCACACAAAAAACATCAGTAGTGCAAGCAACAGCCGTTCAAGCTATTCCAGAATGCTCGCTGTAAAATTTTGTAGCGAACACTGCATAATTATGCGACGTGGTATCATGGCATACTTTTGGGAATTTCAAACGTAACACAAAATTCCGAAATTACGCGAGCGTAATTAAGATGTCGCCTAGGTCTAGTCGTAATGCCATCTATTTCATATGCCAGGAAAATCCTCAAACTGACATATCCCATGCAACACTTAACACATGTGTGCACATGAGTCACCCGCCATTCACCTTTCTTAGCCCTTTCACTTCACAGAGTTGATGCAGTTAGCTCGGCGAGAACCACACTGTAATACCTCAGTCTGGAGAGAAGTCGCCCACTTGTGCGTCTGTTATCAGCCACAACGCAGCCCTAAAGATCACGCTGACATTAACTGGAAGCTTTCTGAAAAACCCTAGTAGGCTCCCTCAAGCGTGCAGTTGCAATCTGGCCAATTCTATTAATCGCAAAATTCTTTCAAGTATATTAGGAAAATCAAACATGGCTTTTAATTGAGGGCCCTTGACTCTGTCAAGACGTGGGCTGGGGTAATGAACAGACAAGCCGGGTATATTGGAACAGCTGCTGCTTGCTGATATGTTTGTGAAGCGCAAACTCGGGTAATGTATGCGCCAGGGCGGTGCGGTATTTCGCTGTACACTGCTTGCATCTGGGAACAACAGAGGAAACAGTCGAGTGCTGTTTAGTTTATCATTCCCAGACTTGCCTCTTTGTGTGCTCGTGGGCTAGTGCTCACGCACACACGCACCTAGCTGAGCTCTCTGGAGCCATAGAGGGAGCCAGGGCAGAAAGAAGTAAGGACCTGAGTTTAACCTGTGGATTTTCACTATCTTGGTAGACTTCCCTCCACCCCTTTCTTACCTTGTGTCTAGTTTTCAAAGTCATAGTAAAGTGAGTGAACAAAAATAGAATTTTGTAAGTGTTTCCAGTTTGTATCATCTTGTTCTAGCAATGGCACAGTCCTGCCAAGTTCAATAAAACGTTTAGTTTGACTGATCTAACTTTATTTCCTTCATATCATAAGCATGCTCCTGGGGTATGCCACTTAAATGCCTCCACCACGCTGCCGCAGTCCAGTCATGCTAACTGCTCTGTCCAATGCACCCCCAATTTACGCCTTTTTTTATGCCCCTTCTACTTTTTATATTTGACTCTGTAGCTAAACCATGCCTGTGTACAGTACTGTATTGTTTTACGGACAGGTTTCTGTTATATAGGTTGCACATATACATACACACATACCCTGCCAATGTTTAAATTCTCAGGTTAAATCTAATAAGCTTGTGCATCCAGTTATACAGCGCCCTGGCAGTCTGTACCATAAAAGTCAAAGAAACAAAGACATTGATGGGAGAGAAGTACCAGGCCCCACCAATCTCTTCTGCTTCCCTACACAGTGTGAGATCAAAAACCCTACATGGTTTTGTTTCTCTGTTAATTTTATTGAGAGGAACCAGATCCGATGTTAGAACAGAAGGTTCCTTACTGTTGTGTCAAAGTCCGGATTTATTTTATACACAAGATTCAGCCAGCAAGACTCTTTTGATTTCAGGACAGTGTTTACAGTGAATAAAAATGAATAAAAGAATCCCCAAAGGTTTTGTACCCATGAATCAGTGAACGTTGGGGTACACACTACAGAAGTATTTGACAGTACGTAAGGGTAAGTAACAGCACACCATATAGACATTCTCTTTCCAGTTTAGGGATGGCCTTACCAAATATCAGGAACTTGCATGAGGCTCTTTTCCAAACTAACACAAATTACATTTAAAAGATAGAACCACTGGTTCTGGTCTTCTATGTATCTCAGAATATTGCTGGTCAATGAAGCGACCAGGCTACACAATTCTATGGGGAAATTGGTTGGACCTGAAAACAGGTGGGTTTATCTGAAGGCGCCTCGCAACCAAACATTAACTCCTGGTGATTTTGGCTTCCAGTGAAACCAAGAATTCAAAGTAAGACCCTCTGTCTAGAACACTAAACTCTTGGTAATACTGGACCTCTTTTTATAATTTCACAAGGTTCTTCTGTAGACGCCCATAAGACCCTTGAACTCCAGTTCTTTATTCCTTCTAAAAGTCCCCCTCTTCAAATGTACTAGGAAGTGGGGAGGTCCAAGTTTTGGAATGGCCTTCTTCAGGAACTCTGTGATATTTCCAATTTTGACCAATTTAAAGGGACTCTTAAAACGCCCCTCGTTCTGTTACTAGTTCTCTCAGTTTCTGTCCTTTTACTAGCACCACAATGCTTCGGTCAATGTAAGATGAATAAATAATAATTAATTATAATTTATCAGGGTATTCCAACTGATATGTAAACATAGTTTGACCAACATTCTAAGTAATTTCAATCTATACTTGGTGAAATATAGCTGAATGAACAGCTTATCATGTGTGTAAAAGCACACACACGCACATGCACCCAGATCAGCTCCCTTTATGGCTACATACGCTAAGAGGGAGCCAGCCAGGGCAAAGAGACAAATGGGCAGAAAGAAGTAAGGCCATGGGTTTGGCTTGTGGATTTTCACCATATTGGTAGACTTTTCTCCAACCCTTTCTTGCCTTGTGTCTAGTTTTCACAGCCATACTGATAAAGTGTAGTGGACAAAAATACAATTGTGTAAGTGTTTCCAAACTGTGACATCTTCTTCTAGCAAAGCCACAGTTGTGCCAAGTTCAATAAAGCGTTCAGCTTGACTGATCTAATGTTATTTCTTTTATATCTTAAACATGTTCATGGGATATGTCACATAGGTCCCTTGACCCATATATCATAACCTCAGGTATGGTACTCAAAATATCTCTGAAATACATTTTGGTGTATTTTGTGTCTCTACTATGCAACATCATCTGTTTACAAAGAATACAGGTTACTGAAGGTTCTCTCAGAGGGTCCCTGCCAAATGACAGATTGATTTTTTGATTCAATTCAATTTGTTTTATTTCCTTTCAGCGAATTGCCTTTCACAATCAGAAGTTTATTCAACATCTTTACGAAACAATGACAGCTGACTCTTGTGAATCAGTAATTTATTATACCCACTGTAGAATGTGCCTTCGAACCCATAATCACAGGTTCAAATCCTAACGGGGCATTCAGGATTTTATCCTTCCTAGGTCGAGAGGGCCAAGATGCCTCTCGAGGTTAAATGCTCTTCACAAACACGTTTATTTTGTTGGATCGAGTTTTGGGCTATATCAACTGCATCACAAGAAGCTGCTCAGGAAAGCGTAAGATTCTGATGTTCACACACACTCCATAGGGCAGAGGCCGTAGCCCTTAAAAACTCAAACTCAGCTGGGCTATGCCAGCCACAGATTCATATAGATATGGGAAATGGAATACCCTTCAGACACGTACAGGCCAGAAATTAACCAATGAGAAACAGTGACACAACCAGCCAATGGAAAAAAACAACATGAACAGACTGCAAAACAATGGCGAGGGCCGTAGGGCTGAACTGGGTGTCAATCCTCAGGCTTTTTATCTTTATGAGGTTGAAAAAATGAGCACCATTTCATTTCACTGTGTAACAGCAACACTGATTTCCTGATTACAAGTAGAACGCAATGAAGTGAGGCAGTGGCTCTTCAACTTTTGACTTCTGCAAACCCCAAACCAGTTCTATGATTTGTACCTCAGCAATACCACACAAAAAATACACAAACAAGTATACACATTACGCATGCAGCAGATCGAGTTTCCTTCGAACTGCATCTGTAAATATGAAAGAGTCCCCACAACGATATTGGACGATTGTCTCATTAAGAAATCAAAAGGTAATCATGTAAAATCAGAGTTCTCAGCAGAACTCTTGAGACAGAAGTAGCAACTGGATTGACACTCTCTTCGGACATACACAGGGCAGCAATCGAGCTTGGAAATGACAAAGCGGGAGTCCATGCAGGGTCTTTGTGTTAAAAGGTGGCATAGACAGTGATTGCATAAAAGCTAGAAGGCCAGGTGCTCATAAGGCCAGAATATATGCTACCTACTGGGAAGTGGCACTCTGCCTGTAGAAGTGTGTCAGCTCTGCTGAAAGTGCAGGCATGCCCCTTCCAATTAAGTTTCCTTGGAGCCTGTAAGCGCCTGCCCCTGTAAAGCAGTAGGTACGAGAATGTGGCCCCCTAGAAGAGCCTTTTGGACAGTGCTCTTGTGGATACCATGACAGCGCCTTGAGACCCTAGCGGGTGAGTAGTCGCGCTTTATAAGAATCCTGATTGATTGATTGATAGGTGCACAGATCAATGAGTGTTTAGAACACTGGCTCCCTAAATGTGCATATGCTTATGATTTTCTAGAAAACCGTAAGAAATTTAAAATAGTTTTTAGTCTGAAGCTGACTGCTAGATCAGGGTGGAGCGTATTAGAATGCAAACAGAGGCGGTGTACATTCACACATGCTCCGTCCTAAGTTAGCACTTAGTCTCTGACTCAACATGTTTTTAAAATGCTTATTATCATTCTGTTTAGAAAACATATATTTACTGATTTCATTACTACATATATCAAATACATTGGTGAGGCAATGTAGTAGACTCAACTAAGTTTTATTGTTACTCGATGAAACTGTTATCCTCATTTGAGAAATCAACTTTATATAAGTATTCAGCTCAAATTGCTTATGAGTATTGACAGGAAATAATGGTTAGACATTAGATGGATTCGCAGAACCCCTGAATAGGGGCTACGGACCCCCAGACATCCGTAGGGCACTGGTTAAGAACCCCTGGTGTGGGGTATCAGAGTCATAGAAAAAGACACAACTTTGGTGTTAAGTGCTACATGAAATCAAGCCCTAGCTTTCTTCCAGTATTAGTTCCAACTTGTTTTCTTGTTTTGTGCTTTAGCTTTGCCATAATTGTCACTAAAGTATGATTAAGCTGAACTGAATAGTAAGACCAGTCACATCTCTTCTTTAACCAGAACCAGAAGAACCTCAAAGTTTACCCTTTTGTAGTGAAGTATGTCTTATCCAGTACTTGAAATATAAATTTGGGAATGCTGAAACAACCTATTCCAGCGTACCTGTTTGTGACTGAAAGGTGCCAGTACTGCCCTCTTAAAAATACTGAACCCCTGCTGAGATGTGAGGGTACTCTTCTTTACAAATGTATTTATTCCTTTATAAAGCTTTATATAGCACGGACATGACCCATGAGGGTATCGGAGCACTTTACAGATGATCGGAAGGAAGAAACAGGACAGCAAACAACAACATAATCAAGAGAAGTACAGACTGTGTAAGCTCACAAATTGAGGAAAGTTATCTCCTTAGGACCAAGCTGACGAGACAGTAGACATGATACAACATTTGAATAATAATCATGGGTGTAAATACTGAGTCAAATTGTGAGACCTAGAGCAGAAATGTGTTCATAAGTAATATTTTAACTTCTCTTTAAGAAGCGCAGGTACTCAGTACCTGACAATACCTGCCCGTTGAAAGTACAACAAGCCACAAGGTGAAGCACATATTGATTAGCTACTATTTTTTTCCCCTGGTCTTTGTGTTTGTGAACGATCTTCGTTGTGGCATTTCTATCATCTTATTTCTGAAACAACAGCTGAAGCAACGCATGACAGACATGGGCACAAATGTGATATTCTGCCGGTGAAACAATATCGGCCTAATTACAAGTAGGTTGGTAAGTATCACATTCAATTAAATCCAAAATCACAGTGTTCATAATGTATTGGATGTGATAATTATCACCTTTTACAACTTTTGGGGGAATATCATGCAGATTTTCATGCTTACCACAAAAACATCTGCATGTACCTGGGCATTTATTTTCCAACCAGAATTTGATGAAGGTGTGATCTTTTTCACATCTGCAATTACCAGGTGTAAGAAACATGACACCACTTGTAACTGTGATTGCAATTTACTTGGCCAATTGTAATCAGCCTCTACGTGTCATAAGATTAAATTCTCAGTCTTACATTAATCCATGGTGTTAACTTTGTTTGGCTCCTCGATTATTGGCTATTGCTTAAGACGAGCTAATGTTTGTGCACCATTACATGGCTAATCCATTCACAGAAATGGCCAAAAATGGGACCACATTCCTTATAGCCTTCCACAACTACTCTTGGCATGTTTTGGTATCATCTACTGCTAGAAACATTAATATTCTTTCAGACTCTCAATAGTGGCCTTGTGTCAAAGCTGAAAGTATGGGTTTTCATAATCTTGATACGCCTTAGAGCCAGTCAGGTCTGTATACTTAGTCAGACATTAGCCTGCTTCTCTCAAAGCAACCATGGGCACGGATACTATCAGGAAGAGAAGCTTCAAATAAATAACTCAAATAAAGACTTTATTCTAACTTTGGGTTGCCCACCCTACCTTCTAAGGTGCAGCACACCTAGGTAATTGTATTAACCATATCATTGGATTAACCAAATTGAGCTAGCCAAAGCAAAGGGTTAATGAGTCTACTGCTGCTCTTGATATGACCTCATCCTATCAGCAACTCTCCCCTTGCTTCAAACCATTCCCAGATGCTCGACCAATCATCTTTCACTCCACTTTTATCTTGCCCAAACAAACAATCCACAAAAAAATAGCCCAATTCCTCAATAGGCACCTCCAGATACTATAAAAACCTCCCCACCAGTTATTGACAGCAGGCCCTGATTCCTGTCCACTACATCTCAGCAGCGTATATGACACACTCCTTAATGGCCACACGTCCATTCTCCAAGAGCACCGGACAACCACACACCTATACACACCACCAAGGACTAAATAAAATGTACAAAATCTATATACAGAAGATCTTAATTTCAGCAAGCGATTAATATGACAGCTATAAAGAACTGGTTTTCTCCTCACTCCCCAAAGACCTTTTAGTTCTGAAATCTGTACGGCCACCTAAAAACTCCTCATCCGCGAAAACTAATTTTCTACTTCAACACCATGTGTACTTCTGACAAAGAACTCAAAGTGCGTCTTTGGGAAGCCAGTCATGATATAAATCCTATCCCTCCTAATGATATCTAGTCAAGTAAATCTGAGGAATTTCACATTTTATATTAGAACATTGGAATGTTGGGAGCTCCATTGAAGACAATGGAGTTGCTCTGGGCTTATAATGGCTGGTATAAGCCCAGTGCTCCAACATTCCAATGATTGTCTTTTTGTTTCTCCATTTTTAATTTAGAACATTCTACCCTTAGTGGGTGGAATGTTCTAATAGCCTTATAGCCCTTCTGCCTCAGGCTATACCGGTTGTTAAAGGCCCTCTCCCTCGAACTCAGGATCAGGGCCTTTAACAGCCGGTATAGCCCTCGGCAGCGGGCTATAAGGCTATAATAAAATACAAAGTTCTGTGGATTTCACCAAGGCCTGCAAAGTTTAATTCCACTGATTCCTGCAGCCAGATACGATGCATCAGGCTGCATGGATTTGTCTTTCCCCTCTATCACCTGAGTGGTGGCAGGGAACACGACTGCCGCTCAGCTGTGTCATCTCCGTTCCACACTGCTAGAGGAGTGTAGCACCACCAAAAAAAGGCACATAACTGCCTCTTGAAGTCTTGCCCTGGGGTAGGAAGGTTCCCAATAGTGCAGGGCCCCATCTTAGCCCGACACATCTTTTAAACGATGCCACATCTGCTGTTCACATAGATGCTACAATAAAAAAAAAACACTTTGTAAAGGTACGTCTCCAAATTTGAAAAATGTCCGCGTCTCTCATTCCACCAACATCAACCATTTCTTAAGCCACAAAATAAATATCATATACACAACAGTGACCAATGAACTTCCCACAAAAACACCCCCTAATATCCCCTAGCAGCCCCCATGCACACCATTCAGTCTCTCACCATTAATGTCCTAGCTAGAATCCTAATATCAGTCAAAAAAAGGTCAGTGAGAATGACATGGTCTATGAGAAAGTGAATAATA
This sequence comes from Calotriton arnoldi, assembly GCA_963921515.1. NCBI lineage: Eukaryota > Metazoa > Chordata > Amphibia > Caudata > Salamandridae > Calotriton > Calotriton arnoldi. The sequence goes on from CAWUFW010002008.1 coordinate 2,122,630, forward strand.
TTATTAAAATGTTTTCTTAGGTGGCGTGGTTGTGTGAGCACTGAAGAGGTTGCATTCTCTTGGGCGCCATGAAGGATTCAGGAATCTTGAGCCCAGCAGTCACTGTGGTTGGAGTTACTGCCAATAAGACAGCGCCGTGGCTGGAGTACTCAATTGTGTGCCTGTTGATTGGACACATGGTCTGTTTGAGGCAGAGACAACAGATCAATCAGATAGTCATCTCTATCACTGCTTGTTGGAGGTGAGATACAGCCTTCCTTGTTGTGCAAGGTTCAAAGGAGAGAGCTGGCTCTATGAGACAATGTGCAGAGCGAGTGACCTGCTGCGTTTTGAATGTTGGTGGTTCACTGAAGCAGAGGTGGCCCTTATAGTGGTCATGGAATCACTTGGCCTGAATCCAGGGCCTGTAAGGGACATATCATCTCATTGCATGAGGGAGTCATCCGTGGTGCTATGGGTGCAACATGATAGTGGGATTGTTTAACCATGGATCTGGAAATTGGAGTTGGTGTTGCTACTATACGAGTGAACCGTACACTGTGTAGGAATCTGTGCCGCTAAGTTGCATCACCCAGCTATGGAGAAAGTCCATAAGGATCAGTCCTAGGGCTCATGAGGCTCAACAGGTAAGACAGGCAAAGGACCCCCCAACGCGTCCAGAATTCTAGATTTTTTTCCGACGATTCCATTGTTAAAATGTAAGAGATGCACAGCATGCAGAGATGATAAAGGGTTAGTGGTCTCTAGTATGGTGCAATATTTCTCTGTTTTCTGTTAAAATCCAAATTTGGAAGGATTTAAGGAAGCATTCTGCGCAGGCCCTGAGGGTCTGTAAGCGACTGTATGTGTAAGAGTGTTATTTAATTAAATAAATTGGTGCTTAAAGTGTTCTATGAAAATACTGATTTAAAACACTTTTTCTGATGGTTACCTATGTAATTCATATGATATATATTCCCATCATGTAGACTTTTCTTAACATTGTTATCTCCATTTTAAACAGTTCGCTTTGCTCATAAAATAACCCCCCATACGTTTTACTATTCTTCCCTACAGTAATCAGTGTTAGTGGCCCTTAAGGACTCCACAGCACACAAACATGATGACATCACTAGCTGCTCCCTCTGTTGATCTTGGAGATGCACTGTCACTATTTCCTGCTTTGAAAAACGTACTCTAATCTGCACTACATATATACATACGTATAGTGTGATATTCAAGTTAAAGTTGATGATAGTCAGCTCCAGTAACTCATGTTAAACAAAATACTCTGTTTGATGTGTATTGTTCCTTTCTCTCATTTCACGAGCCAAGCTGCAGTAGTTTAAGTTCATTAGAATGTTACAAAATGTTTTGGTTTTTGTGAGAATTGTTTATCTGTATGCGTTCCATGGAGAGTGGATAATGAATTTCTGCACCTGTGCTGAGGACAAGCCAGCCGTGATGTATCATCCTGCTGCGAGATATCTCTTGAAGGCCGTACAGCAGAAACTGCCATTGTGTGATGGCTGGGAAGAGGGTTGACTCCCGATTTCATGAAATGTTCGATCCTGATTGGTCTCCTCACTTTGAGAACCGTGGGGAGTGTTGCATAGTGTTGAAAATGTGTTTTAATTGTGCATTGCTGAACTTGTTAGATTCAGATGATCCTTTCCACTCTCTCGAGATTAGACATTCACCTTTGCTCCTGATCAAAGAGTTAGACTCCTAAGCAAATCCATTCTCATTTACTTGACTGAATCGTTATTCGAATCTGCCTTTTAGAGGCTTTATTTGCTGACCCCTCTTGCTTGAATTCTCTCACGAAATTCCTGATTTTCTCTTAGCCTAGCATATTAGGGAATCTTCCCTTCGTGGGAAACTGAATTTACTTACGTTTACTCTATGACAACTCAGCCTTTTGCTTTGTATTTGCTAATTTTGAAATGATTTGATTTATATAATGGAGACATTCATGTACCTGACCGTTTATCTTGAAAACCTTAAATGATTTGAGTTTGTAACTTGTTTAATCTGCTACTTTACCTCCATGGCTTCACTGTCATTGCTGAATTGTTGATTTATTGTTGTTAAGCCTCAGTCAGGGACTAAAGGTCCATCCGCTCGAATGCAGCTTGTACTTGAGTTTGCACCAACGATCTCAATGGTGCAAATCCCGCTGCAACAATCTGACCTCAGCCTAGGCACATGAAGAGTTACTCCCAGTTCATTCCACCCCCAAGCTTACGCATAGTTTCCAGATCTTTCATCCAGATGAATCCCTCTTCCCCTTGGCTCATCTATGCGCCCTTCGTGTGCTCCTATCTGCACCTAAAGACCAGCCAGCTATCTCTCAAATGTACCCGTTTGTTATTTCATGTAGGGAGCACAGTTCAAAAACTAAACATGTAAATACAACAGCATGTCAATTACATTATATGTAACAATCTTCTATTTCCACTTACACAGCAAACTCACTTTTAGATTCTCAAATCTTTTGCCATTCATTGAGCCCCAAACAGTCAAACTGCATCTTAGAGGTGGGACCTGAGAAAGAACATTAGGAGAGAAAGGATCAAATATAAAAATGGCAGTTGATATAAAAAGGTTTACATAAAAATATATAAAACATGCATACAGAAATAGCAAAATATGTTGTTAGATTGAGAAGACATATTTATAGGTTATCCTGTCGAATTTAGAATGTATGTTGAAATTAGAAGGATAATTATAATATAGGAATTCTGCAAGAACAGCTTTTGATGGGTATTTCCTAATGAATTAATTGGTTCAGGAATTGGTTTGCAGTTGTTTTTAGGCTCAAGCATCATCTTGTTGCATTTCATCTGACCATAACAGTTGAAATGCAGAAATAAAAAACTAAGAAGAAAGTTGTGGAAGGAAAGAAACAGGTCGCGTGAACGATGGTAATTACACTCTGACAAGTTCGGTGCTTTTAAGTGACTAGCATGGTGTGTAATAAAAAGAATTACACATTTTAAAACAATAACATGAGCTCAGACCTCTTTGTGGTATAAAACGTATTGGCGTGGCAAAGTAGGTCTTTACTGAGGATAATTTAAAAGGCAGAACGAAAATCTTCCACTTAACAATCACCTTCCACTTTCCAGTGCAAACACTTCTTCGAAAGAAACAGGGCAATGCACTTCTCACCGCCTTCCCTGAGTCCATGGCACTGGAACCCCGGCCTCCATTGGAGCGCCTCGCCACTCTGCTATTTTGGATGCTGTTTTGGAAGAAAGGGATTTTCTTGCTGGGGTGGGAGCTGCACACTGCATCACTAAAGACACATAAGAACCAGTGTTCTCCAAAGAGTGGGTATGGAGGCTGCCTACCTCCTCCCACCACCCTTCTTTGTGCTCCTCTGATCTCCAGCTAGTGGTGACATCTTGACAACTCCCTGACCTGACACAGTATGGAAATGATTCTAGGCAGAGGCATAGGCCCTGGATAAGCTACTACCAGTCAATGAAAAATATCACAGCACCAAGAGAACCTTCTTCAATGGGTGACCACAGACGGTGCTGCAGGAGGGGGGTGGAATGTCAAGCGTGTCTATGACTCACACCTTATTCCATGTGTCTATTAAACTAAACCCTACTTCAAAACAATTCTGGGGCTCTCTTTTTAATGTTACCTTGCAGTTTGTGCATGATAAACAGATTCATCCAGTGATCCTAAGAAGTTTAATGTGTCACCTAAATGAGTCGATGCAAGAGAACTTAAATCGAGAAGAACACAGAACTAAAAGGAGTTACTAACTCTGGAAGAACTCTGGACCGTGCTTAACCTAATTCAAACAATGCAAACAGTCAAACTCACACAAAACCATCAACGATTCAGGAGGCAAGTTGTGCTCTTCTGCAAACCAGGCGGGCAGATCAAAAGGTTGTGTGACAACAGAGATACTGAAATATAAACGAGCGCCCTTTATTCTTTGAAGAAACGAGGCTAAAGTTGTTTCAATGAAATTAGTCATAAAAGTGAGTCTTACTGAGCTGTAGAGCCTTATTCGAAGCTATGCATTTTATAGAATAACTTGAATGAATTTTCGATAAATGCTGAACTGGGGAGCCAGGTTCGAGTCTCTGCATCAGCTCCTCTGTGATTCTGAGAAATCACTTCATCTCCCCCTGCCAAAATACAAAATGGAATATTTGTGTATTGTAACAGGTACTCATATAAAGCGCTCTAATACTTTCGGGTCGAATTCGACATATTCGAAACTGCAAAAGTTATTAATATACATATACATATAGATATATCTATAGATACATATATAGAGATATATCTATAGATATATCCGCTCTCAATTCCTCTCTTGCGTGATTAGCACTATGGAATGTTCCAGCATAACTCACCGCAGACACTGAGCCCTCCCACTTCCCATCCAGACACTCCTCCTGCTGCACAGACAAGGCTAAAGCCCCCTGTCTGGACAAACAGCCCCGCTCTGCATATTTGAAGTAAATCATTGCATAAAGTGAAATAGACTAGACTTGCTCAACTCTGACTCAGAGTATTTTGCTGATAGGGATTTTGGGAAGAATGTCATGTGGGTGTTTTGATCAGCTCCTGACGTTCTGCAGCGAAAATGACAAAACAGTGGTGCTGTCATTCAACTGCAGAATGCTAAAAGTAGCAAGTTAGGGCCAGGTGTACGAAGCATTTTTGCGTTCGCTGCGAATCGGCCGATTGCGACCACAAAACTGCTTTTTCTAGTGTAAAAAGCCCAAATTGAGATTCCGAAACTTGTTACCGAATCGCAATTTGGGTTTTGCTTTTCGGTATTTGGAAGGGGCGTGAGGGCGTCCCTTCCTAATACCAAATCGCAGAGTTATGTACACATGTTTTGAGACCGAAATGCACTTGCAAGACATTTGCAATTTACCACCAGCTCAAAGTTGGTGGTAACGTTTTTGCAAATGGGAAGGGGTCCGATAGGGACTGCTTTCCCTTTGAGAATGGTTGAAAAAATATTTTTTAAGAGTAAGCACTGGTTCAAGGGACCACTGCCTACTGTTGAAAAAATGAAATTTAATTTCCTTTTGTAATTTTTAAATGCATCCAGTTTTCCCTGAAAGAAACCGGGCTAAGTTTAAAAAAAAAAAAAGGATTACTTTATTTAAAAGCATTCACAGATGTGGTAGTCTGCTGAGCCCAGCAGGCCACCATCCCTGTGATGGCAGTGAATCCCAGTGACCTCATTAATATTTATGAGGTAGGTCTATTTGCGACCCACTATAAATCGCTAATGAACTCAAAAGTGTTTCATAAATTAGGAACAGCGATTTTCTAATTGCGATCCGCACAAAATCGCAATTAGGTAATCGCTATTTCTATTTTTGAACATTTGCTCCATAGTGTCTAAATTACCCCACAGTTATTCAAAAGCACATTCTTTGTGACACCTTACTAAAGAGGTAAAGCTTATAAGACAGTGGTTCTTAACCTGTGGCCTGGGGAACCCTGTGGGTTTTCAAAGCCTACTCATGGGGTCTGCGACTGCTTAGAAAATTAAATAATTTTAATAGATTAACCCCTTAACTGCTGGGCCTTTTCCCCCCCAGTGCTGAGCCCTTTTTTGGCTATTTGTAGTAGTTCGCGATTAGGCCTCTGTAACTTTTGGACCACATAAGGTATCCACGCCAAATTTGCGTCCTTTTCTTCCAACATCATGGGGATTCTAAAGGTACCCAGGGTTTGTGGATTCCCCTGGAGGGGTCCCAGATTTTAGCCAAAATACAGCTATATTTTGGTTTTTTGAGGAAAAATGGGAAAAAAGTCCCGCATATAAAAGCGTCTGGGTTTTCCCTGCAAATGGTATCAAAAAAGGTTTGTGGGGCTGAAATCTCCATTTTCCCAGATTTTAGGGAATGACAGACTTTTGTCAGAAAACCAAAAAATTTTACACAGTTTTGGCATTTTTCTGGGACATAGCCTATTTTTGCTATTTTTTGTGCTTTCAACCTCCTTCCAGTTAATGGTAGAAATGGGTATGAAACCAATAATGGATCCTGGAAAGCCATACATTTATGAAAAGTAGACAAAATTCTGAATTCAGCAAGGGGTCATTTGTGTAGATCCTTAAAGTTTTCCTTATAGAAACTAACAGTTAAATAAAGGAAAAATTGAAAATTAGTTGAAAAAAACAGCCATTTGTGTCAACGTTTTCACCTGTAACTTCTTCTAATTATGACAGCTATTTGAAGGCAATATACCGTTATATCCGCTGGACCTTTCTGGTTGTGGGGATATATAGGACTTGTAGGTTCACCAAGAACCCGACGAACCCAGAGCCAATAATTGAGCAACATCTTGCAATGATTTTTTTTTAAGTACCGGGTATATAGCAATTATTTTGGGAAAATGTATACATGGAAAAATTGTTATGAAAGACACCTATGTATTTCTGAAATGGGAACAAAATGTAGATTTTAGAAACAGTAGATATTTGCACATTTCCGAAATTGGGAGTACCCATACTAGCATGAGAATTATAGGTCATTTTTCAAAATGACTTATTTTTTACACATTGTCTTTCATTTGGAAGGCAGAAATGCATCGAAAGTCAATAGGTAATAACAGTTGCTCTACAATTCTGTGTTACCCTAAGTCTCCCGATAAAAATGGTACCTCACTTGTGTGGGTAGCCCTTGTGCCCACAACAGGAAATGGCTCAAAATGCAACGTGGACGTACCACATTTTCACAATGAAAAATTACCCTTTTTTTGCAAAGTGCCTAGGTGTAGTTTTTGAACCCTAGCTCTGCCGGCACCTAGGGAAACCTAGCAAACCTATACATTTTTGAAAACTAGACACCCAGGGGAATCCAGGATGGGGTGACTTGACTGCCTCCCATCAGGTTCTGTTACCCAGAATCCCTTGCAAACATAAAAAAATTGTCAAAAAAATCACATTTTCCCCACATTTCTGTGGTGGAAAGTTCTGGAATCTGCGTGGATCCACAAATTTCTACCCACCCCGCGTTCCCCAAAGTCTAACGAGAAAAATGGTACCTCACTTGTGTGGGTCGGCCTAGTGCCTGCGACAGGAAACGGCGCAAAACGCAACGTGGTCACACCTCAATTTCGCAGTGAAAAATGACCCTTTTTTGGCAAAGTGCCTAGCTGTAGTTTTTGAACCCTAGCTCTGCCGGCACCTAGGGAAACCTAGCAAACCTATACATTTTTGAAAACTAGACACCCAGGGGAATCCAGGATGGGGTGACTTGACTGCCTCCCACCAAGTTCTGTTACCCAGAATCCCTTGCAAACAGAAAAAATTGTCAAAAAAAACACATTTTCCCCACATTTCTGTGGTGGAAAGTTCTGGAATCTGCGTGGATCCACAAATTTCCACCCACCCCGCGTTCCCCAAAGTCTTACGAGAAAAATGGTACCTCACTTGTGTGGGTCGGCCTAGTGCCTGCGACAGGAAACGGCGCAAAACGCAACGTGGTCACACCTCAATTTCGCAGTGAAAAATGACCCTTTTTTGGCAAAGTGCCTAGCTGTAGTTTTTGAACCCTAGCTCTGCCGGCACCTAGGGAAACCTAGCAAACCTATACATTTTTGAAAACTAGACACCCAGGGGAATCCAGGATGGGGTGACTTGACTGCCTCCCACCAGGTTCTGTTACCCAGAATCCCTTGCAAACATAAAAAATTGTCAAAATAAACACATTTTCCCCACATTTCTGTGGTGGAAAGTTCTGGAATCTGCGTGGATCCACAAATTTCCACCCACCCGGCGTTTCACAAAGTCTTACGAGAAAAATGGTACCTCACTTGTGTGGGTCGGCCTAGTGCCTGCGACAGGAAACGGCGTAAAACGCAACGCGGTCCCACCTCAATTTCGCAGTGAAAAATGACCCTTTTTTGGCAAAGTGCCTAGCTGTAGTTTTTAACCCTACCTCTGCCGGCACCTAGGGAAACCTAGCAAGCCTATACATTTTTGAAAACTAGACACCCAGGGGAATCCAGGATGGGGTGACTTGACTGCCTCCCACCAGGTTCTGTTACCCAGAATCCCTTGCAAACATAAAAAATTGTCCAAAAAACACATTTCCCCCACATTTCTGTGGTGGAAAGTTCTGGAATCTGCGTGGATCCACAAATTTCCACCCACCCCGTGTCCCCCAAAGTCTTACGAGAAAAATGGTACCTCACTTGTGTGGGTCGGCCTAGTGCCTGCGACAGGAAACGGCGCAAAACGCAACGTGGTCACACCTCAATTTCGCAGTGAAAAATGACCCTTTTTTGGCAAAGTGCCTAGCTGTAGTTTTTGAACCCTACCTCTGCCGGCACCTAGGGAAACCTAGCAAACCTATACATTTTTGAAAACTAGACACCCAGGGGAATCCAGGATGGGGTGACTTGACTGCCTCCCACCAGGTTCTGTTACCCAGAATCCCTTGCAAACATAAAAAATTGTCAAAAAAAACACATTTTCCCCACATTTCTGTGGTGGAAAGTTCTGGAATCTGCGTGGATCCACAAATTTCCACCCACCCCGCGTTCCCCAAAGTCTTACGAGAAAAATGGTACCTCACTTGTGTGGGTCGGCCTAGTGCCTGCGACAGGAAACGGCGCAAAACGCAACGTGGTCACACCTCAATTTCGCAGTGAAAAATGACCCTTTTTTGGCAAAGTGCCTAGCTGTAGTTTTTGAACCCTAGCTCTGCCGGCACCTAGGGAAACCTAGCAAACCTATACATTTTTGAAAACTAGACACCCAGGGGAATCCAGGATGGGGTGACTTGACTGCCTCCCACCAGGTTCTGTTACCCAGAATCCCTTGCAAACATAAAAAATTGTCAAAAAAAACACATTTTCCCCACATTTCTGTGGTGGAAAGTTCTGGAATCTGCGTGGATCCACAAATTTCCACCCACCCGGCGTTTCACAAAGTCTTACGAGAAAAATGGTACCTCACTTGTGTGGGTCGGCCTAGTGCCTGCGACAGGAAACGGCGCAAAACGCAACGCGGTCCCACCTCAATTTCGCAGTGAAAAATGACCCTTTTTTGGCAAAGTGCCTAGCTGTAGTTTTTGAACCCTACCTCTGCCGGCACCTAGGGAAACCTAGCAAGCCTATACATTTTTGAAAACTAGACACCCAGGGGAATCCAGGATGGGATGACTTGACTGCCTCCCACCAGGTTCTGTTACCCAGAATCCCTTGCAAACATAAAAAATTGTCCAAAAAACACATTTCCCCCACATTTCTGTGGTGGAAAGTTCTGGAATCTGCGTGGATCCACAAATTTCCACCCACCCCGCGTCCCCCAAAGTCTTACGAGAAAAATGGTACCTCACTTGTGTGGGTCGGCCTAGTGCCTGCGACAGGAAACGGCGCAAAACGCAACGTGGTCACACCTCAATTTCGCAGTGAAAAATGACCCTTTTTGGCAAAGTGCCTAGCTGTAGTTTTTGAACCCTACCTCTGCCGGCACCTAGGGAAACCTAGCAAACCTATACATTTTTGAAAACTAGACACCCAGGGGAATCCAGGATGGGGTGACTTGACTGCCTCCCACCAGGTTCTGTTACCCAGAATCCCTTGCAAACATAAAAAATTGTCAAAAAAAACACATTTTCCCCACATTTCTGTGGTGGAAAGTTCTGGAATCTGCGTGGATCCACAAATTTCCACCCACCCCGCGTTCCCCAAAGTCTTACGAGAAAAATGGTACCTCACTTGTGTGGGTCGGCCTAGAGCCTGCGACAGGAAACGGCGCAAAACGCAACGCGGTCACACCTCAATTTCGCAGTGAAAAATGACCTTTTTTTTGCAAAGTGCCTAGCTATAGTTTTTGAACCCTACCTCTGCCGGCACCTAGGGAAACCTAGCAAACCTATACATTTTTGAAAACTAGACACCCAGGGGAATCCAGGATGGGGTGACTTGACTGCCTCCCACCAGGTTCTGTTACCCAGAATCCCTTGCAAACATAAAAAATTGTCATAAAAACCACATTTTCCCCACATTTCTGTGGTGGAAAGTTCTGGAATCTGCGTGGATCCACAAATTTCCACCCACCCCACGTTCCCCAAAGTCTTACGAGAAAAATGGTACCTCACTTGTGTGGGTCGGCCTAGTGCCTGCGACAGGAAACGGCGCAAAACGCAACGCGGTCACACCTCAATTTCGCAGTGAAAAATGACCTTTTTTTTGCAAAGTGCCTAGCTGTAGTTTTTGAACCCTACCTCTGCCGGCACCTAGGGAAACCTAGCAAACCTATACATTTTTGAAAACTAGACACCCAGGGGAATCCAGGATGGGGTGACTTGACTGCCTCCCACCAAGTTCTGTTACCCAGAATCCCTTGCAAACATAAAAAATTGTCAAAAAAAACACATTTTCCCCACATTTCTGTGGTGGAAAGTTCTGGAATCTGCGTGGATCCACAAATTTCCACCCACCCCGCGTCCCCCAAAGTCTTACGAGAAAAATGGTACCTCACTTGTGTGGGTCGGCCTAGTGCCTGCGACAGGAAACGGCGCAAAACGCAACGTGGTCACACCTCAATTTCGCAGTGAAAAATGACCCTTTTTGGCAAAATGCCTAGCTGTAGTTTGTGAACCCTAGCTCTGCCGGCACCTAGGGAAACCTACCAAACACACACATTTCTGAAAAGTAGACACCCGGGGCTTCCAGGGAGGTATGGCTTGCGTGGATCCCCCAACGTTTCCTTACCCAGAATCCCTTGCAAACCTCAATTTTAGCTGAAAAAATCACTTTTTTCACACATTTGTGTGTGGGAAAGTGTGGCATCACTGGCCTCACACAAATTTCCTACCACCCAGCGTTCCCCCAGGTCTCCCGATAAAAATGGTGCCTCACTTGTGTGGGAGGCTCAAGTACCCGCGACAGGCAAGGGCCCACAACGTAGTGAGGCGACCTCAAAATTGCCTATCTCAAAACCACCTGGTTTTGCAAGGGGAGTCACCTGGGTTTTTGGCCCCGTGCTCGGCGGCCATCTAGGGAAACCTACCAAACCCACACATTTCTGAAAAGTAGACACCCGGGGGCTTCCAGGGAGGTATGGCTTGCGTGGATCCCCGAACGTTTCCTTACCCAGAATCCCTTGCAAACCTCAATTTTAGCTGAAAAAATCACTTTTTTCACACATTTGTGTGTGGGAAAGTGTGGCATCACTGGCCTCACACAAATTTCCTACCACCCAGCGTTCCCCCAGGTCTCCCGATAAAAATGGTGCCTCACTTGTGTGGGAGGCCCAAGTACCCGCGACAGGCAAGGGCCCACAACGTAGTGAGGCGACCTCAAAATTGCCTATCTCAAAACCACCTGGTTTTGCAAGGGGGTCACCTGGGTTTTTGGCCCCGTGCTCGGCGGCCATCTAGGGAAACCTACCAAACCCACACATTTCTGAAAAGTAGACACCCGGGGGCTTCCAGGGAGGTATGGCTTGCGTGGATCTCCCAACGTTTCCTTACCCAGAATCCCTTGCAAACCTCAATTTTAGCTGAAAAAATCACTTTTTTCACACATTTGTGTGTGGGAAAGTGTGGCATCACTGGCCTCACACAAATTTCCTACCACCCAGCGTTCCCCCAGGTCTCCCGATAAAAATGGTGCCTCACTTGTGTGGGAGGCCCAAGTACCCGCGACAGGCAAGGGCCCACAACGTAGTGAGGCGACCTCAAAATTGCCTATCTCAAAACCACCTGGTTTTGCAAGGGGAGTCACCTGGGTTTTTGGCCCCGTGCTCGGCGGCCATCTAGGGAAACCTACCAAACACACACATTTCTGAAAAGTAGACACCCGGGGGCTTCCAGGGAGGTATGGCTTGCGTGGATCCCCCAACGTTTCCTTACCCAGAATCCCTTGCAAACCTCAATTTTAGCTGAAAAAATCACTTTTTTCACACATTTGTGTGTGGGGAAGTGTGGCATCACTGGCCTCACACAAATTTCCTACCACCCAGCGTTCCCCCAGGTCTCCCGATAAAAATGGTGCCTCACTTGTGTGGGAGGCCCAAGTACTCGCGACAGGCAAGGGCCCACAACGTAGTGAGGCGACCTCAAAATTGCCTATCTCAAAACCACCTGGTTTTGCAAGGGGAGTCACCTGGGTTTTGGCCCCGTGCTCGGCGGCCATCTAGGGAAACCTACCAAACACACACATTTCTGAAAAGTAGACACCCGGGGGCTTCCAGGGAGGTATGGCTTGCGTGGATCTCCCAACGTTTCCTTACCCAGAATCCCTTGCAAACCTCAATTTTAGCTGAAAAAATCACTTTTTTCACACATTTGTGTGTGGGAAAGTGTGGCATCACTGGCCTCACACAAATTTCCTACCACCCAGCGTTCCCCCAGGTCTCCCGATAAAAATGGTGCCTCACTTGTGTGGGAGGCCCAAGTACCCGCGACAGGCAAGGGCCCACAACGTAGTGAGGCGACCTCAAAATTGCCTATCTCAAAACCACCTGGTTTTGCAAGGGAGTCACCTGGGTTTTGGCCCCATGCTCGGCGGCCATCTAGGGAAACCTACCAAACACACACATTTCTGAAAAGTAGACACCCGGGGGCTTCCAGGGAGGTATGGCTTGCGTGGATCCCCCAACGTTTCCTTACCCAGAATCCCTTGCAAACCTCAATTTTAGCTGAAAAAATCACTTTTTTCACACATTTGTGTGTGGGAAAGTGTGGCATCACTGGCCTCACACAAATTTCCTACCACCCAGCGTTCCCCCAGGTCTCCCGATAAAAATGGTGCCTCACTTGTGTGGGAGGCCCAAGTACTCGCGACAGGCAAGGGCCCACAACGTAGTGAGGCGACCTCAAAATTGCCTATCTCAAAACCACCTGGTTTTGCAAGGGAGTCACCTGGGTTTTGGCCCCGTGCTCGGCGGCCATCTAGGGAAACCTACCAAACACACACATTTCTGAAAAGTAGACACCCGGGGGCTTCCAGGGAGGTATGGCTTGCGTGGATCCCCCAACGTTTCCTTACCCAGAATCCCTTGCAAACCTCAATTTTAGCTGAAAAAATCACTTTTTTCACACATTTGTGTGTGGGAAAGTGTGGCATCACTGGCCTCACACAAATTTCCTACCACCCAGCGTTCCCCCAGGTCTCCCGATAAAAATGGTGCCTCACTTGTGTGGGAGGCCCAAGTACCCGCGACAGGCAAGGGCACACAACGTAGTGAGGCGACCTCAAAATTGCCTATCTCAAAACCACCTGGTTTTGCAAGGGGGTCACCTGGGTTTTTGGCCCCGTGCTCGGCGGCCATCTAGGGAAACCTACCAAACACACACATTTCTGAAAAGTAGACACCCGGGGGCTTCCAGGGAGGTATGGCTTGCGTGGATCCCCCAACGTTTCCTTACCCAGAATCCCTTGCAAACCTCAATTTTAGCTGAAAAAATCACTTTTTTCACACATTTGTGTGTGGGAAAGTGTGGCATCACTGGCCTCACACAAATTTCCTACCACCCAGCGTTCCCCCAGGTCTCCCGATAAAAATGGTGCCTCACTTGTGTGGGAGGCCCAAGTACCCGCGACAGGCAAGGGCCCACAACGTAGTGAGGCGACCTCAAAATTGCCTATCTCAAAACCACCTGGTTTTGCAAGGGGGTCACCTGGGTTTTTGGCCCCGTGCTCGGCGGCCATCTAGGGAAACCTACCAAACCCACACATTTCTAAAAAGTAGACACCCGGGGGCTTCCAGGGAGGTATGGCTTGCGTGGATCCCCCAACGTTTCCTTACCCAGAATCCCTTGCAAACCTCAATTTTAGCTGAAATAATCACTTTTTTCACACATTTGTGTGTGGGAAAGTGTGGCATCACTGGCCTCACACAAATTTCCTACCACCCAGCGTTCCCCCAGGTCTCCCGATAAAAATGGTGCCTCACTTGTGTGGGAGGCCCAAGTACCCGCGACAGGCAAGGGCCCAAAACATTTTTTGATAGGCAATGTTGATGTTGCCTCAAAACGTTTTGTGTCCTTGCCTGTCGCGGGTACTTGGGCCTCCCACACGAGTGAGGTACCATTTTTATCGGGAGACCTTGAGGAACACTGGGTGGTAGGAAATGCATGTCTGCCCAGCGATGCCACAACTTTCCCACCCAAAAATGTGTGGAAAAAGTGATTTTTCCACCTAAATTCGAGGTTTGCAGGGGATTCTGGGTAAGAAAACGTTGGGGGATCCACGCAAGCCATACCTCCCTGGAACCCCCGGGTGTCTAGTTTTCAGAAATGTGTGGGTTTGATAGGTTTCCCTAGCTGGCCACCGAGCACGGGGCCAAAAACCGAGGTGACCCCCTTGCAAAACCAGGTTGTTTTGTGATAGGCAATTTTAATGTCGCCTCAATACCTTTTCGGCCCTAGCCTGTTGTGGGTACTTGGGCCTCCCACACGAGTGAGGTACCATTTTTATCGGGAGACCTTGGGGAACACTGGGTGGTAGGAAATGCATGTCTGCCCAGCGATGCCACAACTTTCCCACCCAAAAATGTGTGGAAAAAGTGATTTTTCCACCTAAATTCTAGGTTTGCAGGGGATTCTGGGTAAGAAAACGTTGGGGGATCCACGCAAGCCATACCTCCCTGGAACCCCCTGGGTGTCTAGTTTTCAGAAATGTGTGGGTTTGATAGGTTTCCCTAGCTGGCCACCGAGCACGGGGCCAAAAACCGAGGTGACCCCCTTGCAAAACCAGGTTGTTTTGTGATAGGCAATTTTAATGTCGCCTCAATACCTTTTCGGCCCTAGCCTGTCGTGGGTACTTGGGCCTCCCACACGAGTGAGGTACCATTTTTATCGGGAGACCTTGGGGAACACTGGGTGGTAGGAAATGCATGTCTGCCCGGCGATGCCACAACTTTCCCACACAAAAATGTGTGGAAAAAGTGATTTTTCCACCTAAATTCGAGGTTTGCAGGGGATTCTGGGTAAGAAAACGTTGGGGGATCCACGCAAGCCATACCTCCCTGGAACCCCCGGGTGTCTAGTTTTCAGAAATGTGTGGGTTTGATAGGTTTCCCTAGCTGGCCACCGAGCACGGGGCCAAAACCGAGGTGACCCCCTTGCAAAACCAGGTTGTTTTGTGATAGGCAATTTTAATGTCGCCTCAATACCTTTTCGGCCCTAGCCTGTCGTGGGTACTTGGGCCTCCCACACGAGTGAGGTACCATTTTTATCGGGAGACCTTGGGGAACACTGGGTGGTAGGAAATGCATGTCTGCCCAGCGATGCCACAACTTTCCCACCCAAAAATGTGTGGAAAAAGTGATTTTTCCACCTAAATTCGAGGTTTGCAGGGGATTCTGGGTAAGAAAACGTTGGGGGATCCACGCAAGCCATACCTCCCTGGAACCCCCGGGTGTCTAGTTTTCAGAAATGTGTGGGTTTGATAGGTTTCCCTAGCTGGCCACCGAGCACGGGGCCAAAAACCGAGGTGACCCCCTTGCAAAACCAGGTTGTTTTGTGATAGGCAATTTTAATGTCGCCTCAATACCTTTTCGGCCCTAGCCTGTTGTGGGTACTTGGGCCTCCCACACGAGTGAGGTACCATTTTTATCGGGAGACCTTGGGGAACACTGGGTGGTAGGAAATGCATGTCTGCCCAGCGATGCCACAACTTTCCCACCCAAAAATGTGTGGAAAAAGTGATTTTTCCACCTAAATTCGAGGTTTGCAGGGGATTCTGGGTAAGAAAACGTTGGGGGATCCACGCAAGCCATACCTCCCTGGAACCCCCGGGTGTCTAGTTTTCAGAAATGTGTGGGTTTGATAGGTTTCCCTAGCTGGCCACCGAGCACGGGGCCAAAAACCGAGGTGACCCCCCTTGCAAAACCAGGTTGTTTTGTGATAGGCAATTTTAATGTCGCCTCAATACCTTTTCGGCCCTAGCCTGTCGTGGGTACTTGGGCCTCCCACACGAGTGAGGTACCATTTTTATCGGGAGACCTTGGGGAACACTGGGTGGTAGGAAATGCATGTCTGCCCGGCGATGCCACAACTTTCCCACACAAAAATGTGTGGAAAAAGTGATTTTTCCACCTAAATTCGAGGTTTGCAGGGGATTCTGGGTAAGAAAACGTTGGGGGATCCACGCAAGCCATACCTCCCTGGAACCCCCGGGTGTCTAGTTTTCAGAAATGTGTGTGTTTGATAGGTTTCCCTAGCTGGCCACCGAGCACGGGGCCAAAAACCGAGGTGACCCCCTTGCAAAACCAGGTTGTTTTGTGATAGGCAATTTTAATGTCGCCTCAATACCTTTTCGGCCCTAGCCTGTCGTGGGTACTTGGGCCTCCCACACGAGTGAGGTACCATTTTTATCGGGAGACCTTGGGGAACACTGGGTGGTAGGAAATGCATGTCTGCCCAGCGATGCCACAACTTTCCCACCCAAAAATGTGTGGAAAAAGTGATTTTTCCACCTAAATTCGAGGTTTGCAGGGGATTCTGGGTAAGAAAACGTTGGGGGATCCACGCAAGCCATACCTCCCTGGAACCCCCGGGTGTCTAGTTTTCAGAAATGTGTGGGTTTGATAGGTTTCCCTAGCTGGCCACCGAGCACGGGGCCAAAAACCGAGGGGACCCCCTTGCAAAACCAGGTTGTTTTGTGATAGGCAATTTTAATGTCGCCTCAATACCTTTTCGGCCCTAGCCTGTCGTGGGTACTTGGGCCTCCCACACGAGTGAGGTACCATTTTTATCGGGAGACCTTGGGGAACACTGGGTGGTAGGAAATGCATGTCTGCCCGGCGATGCCACAACTTTCCCACACAAAAATGTGTGGAAAAAGTGATTTTTCCACCTAAATTCGAGGTTTGCAGGGGATTCTGGGTAAGAAAACGTTGGGGGATCCACGCAAGCCATACCTCCCTGGAACCCCCGGGTGTCTAGTTTTCAGAAATGTGTGGGTTTGATAGGTTTCCCTAGCTGGCCACCGAGCACGGGGCCAAAAACCGAGGTGACCCCCCTTGCAAAACCAGGTTGTTTTGTGATAGGCAATTTTAATGTCGCCTCAATACCTTTTCGGCCCTAGCCTGTCGTGGGTACTTGGGCCTCCCACACGAGTGAGGTACCATTTTTATCGGGAGACCTTGGGGAACACTGGGTGGTAGGAAATGCATGTCTGCCCGGCGATGCCACAACTTTCCCACACAAAAATGTGTGGAAAAAGTGATTTTTCCACCTAAATTCGAGGTTTGCAGGGGATTCTGGGTAAGAAAACGTTGGGGGATCCACGCAAGCCATACCTCCCTGGAACCCCCGGGTGTCTAGTTTTCAGAAATGGGTGGGTTTGATAGGTTTCCCTAGCTGGCCACCGAGCACGGGGCCAAAACCGAGGTGACCCCCTTGCAAAACCAGGTTGTTTTGTGATAGGCAATTTTAATGTCGCCTCAATACCTTTTCGGCCCTAGCCTGTCGTGGGTACTTGGGCCTCCCACACGAGTGAGGTACCATTTTTATCGGGAGACCTTGGGGAACACTGGGTGGTAGGAAATGCATGTCTGCCCGGCGATGCCACAAATTTCCCACACAAAAATGTGTGGAAATAGTGATTTTTTTCAACAAAATATGAGGCTAGCAGGGCATGTTGGGTAAAAAAACAGTGAGAACCACGCAAGTCATTCACCCTTGTACTTCCCCCTTTGTCTACTACTCAAAAATGTAATGGTTTGCCTAGGTGACGACTGAGCTAGGGCAGAAAGTCCCCTGCTACCCATTGTGGAAAAAAAAATATCTTACAAAAGGCCATTAAACAGACACAAATATAAATCTAACACTCATTTGATAAAGCTAATCCACCACTTACACAGGTTGGTTTTAGCACCTCCAGAAACGCTGGCTTCAAAGCACAAATACTTATCAAAGTATATAAATATTGAAGCCAAGCCTTCTGAAGGGGAGCCATAAAGCCACATCACGGCACCAACCACTTTATGGTCCATTCACACGCCATTCACACACCACACACAAGACTTCCGTACCGCCAGCCACGGGCCCAAACAACCATATCACTTGCACTCACACAAACATACTGCCGCCATGCAAGGGCCCATCACATTTATATGCCACAAGACATAATGACTTTGACTATATTCTACCACCTGTCAAGTCTCCACCTCCTTCTTCCAGAACGTTACCGAACTCATGCCCAGTGAACCTATACTAATGACTTCCATGACAGCCACATGAGGCTCAGGAAGACATGTCTTTCATGCACCTTTAGTGCACTCACTATGCTAAATCCAACTCCTTCCAGTTTGTGGATGCAAGTTGGGGGTGCTCGAGTATGCCGTGAAGCCCATTCCTCGAGCTGAGCAAGCATATCTACCTTTGAAACTAAGGCAAAATGCTGGAAATTTTCAAAAGGTAACATCATAAACTATGAACGGATGAATGTGAAACAAGGGTAGTCCGTGACAACGTAGCATATGTCCAATCCACCGTTATGTGCAGTGACTGTAATGCACTTATCATACAGCAAACTGACCATCTACTAAGTTCTAACGGAGGATGAACATGGCAAGCAGCATTGACCCATAAGTATTGAGTGTGAGTGTGGCAGCAATGGATTTGAATCCATGGGTGAAGAAGAAGTCAGGACGTGTATCTATACTACCTTTACTATCTGCCTTCTACCTTTGCAATATTCCTCGGAAAGCGTACCTACCGTAAGCTGTTCTAACCCGTTCGTGTGTCTGTCCTCAGAGTCCTGACTAACCCTGTCCAATTGTTAAGAGACCCTATACTAATGCCTTTCATCTCTAGCTACTTGAAGCTTGAGTGAACATTTCTGTCACGAGCTATCAATGCTCTCACAATGCTCTATCCAACTCCTTCCAGTTTGTGGATGCAAGTTGGGGGTGCCCGAGTATGCCGCAAAAACATTTCTCGAGCTGAGCAAGCATATCTACCTTTGAAACTAAGGCAAACATGCTGGAAATTTTCAAAAACTTCCTAAAGAGAACATCATAAACTACGAAGAACGGTTGAATGTGAAACACGGGTACTCCATGACAACGTGGCATATGTTCTGCCCACCAGTATGTGCAGCGTGGGGACTATAATGCACTTGTCAATTGGCGAACAGAACAACTACCACGTTCTGAAAGCAGATAAAGGTGTTGAGAAGTCCATGATTTCATGAAGTAGAGGAAGAAATATCCTGCAGCTGCTTGCGTAGTGAAGGAGTGGCCCACAGACAGTAGGTATCCATTCACACCAATTGAAAGGTTATCCTATTGGCAGCTCCACCTCAGTCAATTTCCCAGTATTTTGCTTTAGTGTGATACAACATAAAGCAAGTAGGAAAACAGAAGGCAGGCTTACTTGGGCACTGGGGACAGTAAACACGAGTCTCCTGCCTCTTTCCCTGCATCGAGCACACTTTACAACGACGACATGGTCGCTCCTTTTGGGTGTTGCAGGAATTTTATCTGCAAAGTGTCGCTCCTGCAGCCTTGCCACGTCCTCCAGAACACATGAAGTGGAGGCTTCTGCTTCTGTAGCAGTAAGACTTTCAATTACAGACAACTGAAAGTCAAGGAAAGACATGAGTCTTCCTGTGGTGGTCTCACGATAAACAACATACGCATTGTATGTTGCCATCTGGATCAGGTGCGTAAACAGTTTCTTATACCAAGTGCGAGTTTTACGACTCGCATTGTATGGCTGAAGAACCTGGTCGTTCTTGTCCACTCCGCCCATGTACTTGTTGTAATCAAGTATACAGGTGGGCTTGTGGACTTCGGCCATCTGACCCCAAACCGTGACAGGGGAAGTGCTCTCAGCATGAATTGTAGTGAGCATGTACACATCGCGCCTATCTGAGAACTTAACTGCGAGCAGCTCGTTGGAACGCAACGCAGTGCTCTGGGATTTCTGGAGCTTCTTGCAAACAAGCTCCTGCGGGAATCCTTTGCGGCGACAACGAATTGTACCACAAGCCACGGTGCCAGCTTTGTAGAGCTCACTGAATAGCTCTACTCCTGTATAGAAATTGTCCACATAAAGGTTATAACCTTTGTGAAGAAGTGGCTGGACAAGCTCCCATACAATCTTTCCTGTGACCCCTAGCATGGGAGGGCAACCTACAGGGTTAAGAGTTGTGTCCTTCCCTGTATACACTCTCAAGCTGTACACATAGCCAGTCGAGCTCTCACACAGCATGTACAGCTTGATGCCATAGCGAGCGCGTTTGCTCGGAATGTACTGCCTAAACAGCAGCCGCCCTTTATACAAGATCAAGGACTCATCAATGGCTATATTCTTTCCAGGAGTATAAACCTCTGGAAACCTGGCAGACAAATGTTCCACGACAGGCCGAATTTTGAACAACCTGTCATAGTCTGGATGGTCCCGGGGCAATGCAGCAGAATTGTCATTGAAATGCAGCATGCGCTGCAATAGCAAAAACGATCTCTGCTCATGTATGGTGCAAAGATGGGGGTTAACCAAACCGTGCGAGTAGACCAGTAGGATAGCAAGGTTGGTTTATGCACTACCCCCATTTTAAGTGTGAGGCCCAAAAATATCTTCAACTCCCCTAGTGAAGTGGGAGTCCACTTGCGCGCCCTAGAATGAGGCCCAAGAGTGCCTCCTTGCTCCCTCAGAAATTGTTCGGCACGCAAATTTGTTTGCTGCACAATTTCGTCTAGGAAGTCAACACCAAAAAAGAGATGGAAGTAGTCAATTGGCAAAAAATTTGCCGTATCTACTTTACATCCAGCGTCACCAGTGAAAGGCGGAATTTGGGGCTGAACTAAATTGGGAGGCTGCCAAGACAGCACTCCGTCTGTGCTTGCGGCCGCACGTGCCTGCACTCTGGGTTGCTCTAACCTGTTACGGGTGTCCTGCTGCACAGACTGTGCTGGCAAAGGGACAGCACGACTGACATCGTCTCCTTCAGAATCGCTGGACGATGAGTCATCGGATGGAACTGCGCCGACTGAAAAGTCACTCCCAGATTCGGCTCCATTGTCCTCTCCCTCAGATGCTGTCTCAGTATCTGCTGTCTCAGTCTCTGATCCTGCCTCAGAGCTGGACTCCAGAACCAGATTTAGGGCCTGGGCAGCATCCATCCAACGATATGCCATCTCTGCTAGTGCCTAAACTATCCTTTTAAAACACAATCCTACGTAGAAGGCAGATAGGTTGTTGGTTTTAAAGTGTAGGTGGGTGTGTGCGCGTGAGTGAAGTGTTTAAGTCAATAATGACGAAGTCACCTTACCTTTGCGAACTCTGTACGCTCTCCAAAAAGACTAAGAAAGAGAGAAAAAAGACACAGTATTACTTTACCTTGCCACATACCCATCATCGCAGCCTTTTAGCGCTGGTGGGAGCCATTGCAACCATCATTTTGGCGCCAAGATGCCTACGGGTGAACGTGTGCTTTACAATTGCACACTATGACCTCCTTTGATGCGCCCACTACCATCCTTGCAAACGTGCCCCTCATCTCTCCATAGCCCCTCTCTCACATAGACAATTAATTCCCAATGTCAGAGCGCTCAATACCTGGTGCAGGCAGCAACGGGTAGAATCCTTACCCGATATTTAAATTCAGAAACACAAAGGATGCCGCACTCCAAGACCGGTTTCAGAGTTGCTTTATTTTCACCACCACTACCACCAGTCGTGGTGAAAATAAAGCAACTCTGAAACCAATCTCTGGAGTGCGGCATCCTTTGTGTTTCTGAATATATATATATATATATCCAAGCTCCGTTTCCTTGTTTCCCAAAACGAAAAACAGCACTCGCGTGGGCCAATAAACTCTAGCAACTGCCCCCGCGAGTGCTGTTTTTCTTTTTGGGAAACAAGGAAACAGAGCCTGGATAAATATCGCGGGCGCACCCCCGCGTTTGTGAAGCACCCGTCCGCAAGTGCGCCGTTCACTGTGCATCAAGGAGCATATATATATATATATATATATATATAGCAACTGACAGTATCCCCGTGCGAGCGCGCACACATGGGACCACGGACTCAAGATTAAGCTGTAGCCAAAATGCGTGCTTACAAAAGAAAGGTGCAGCCTCAGACGCGTTTCGGACACCGACTGTGTCCTTGATCACATATATATATAAACCATTTCCGAAATCTTCATAAGAATCGGTCACCGACACAAGGGTAGCATTGCCATTCAGGCTTGACGTTTATTCGATACCTTTGCTATAATATATATATATATATACACACACACACACGGACACATATATATATATATATATATATACATAGATTTTATCTCTACATATATTTATATACATCTATATACATATATCTATACATATATATGTATATGTATATAGATACATATATATATCATTCACTCTTTAGACTTATGTATATATATGTATCTATATACACATACATATGTATATAGATACATATATATACATATATCATCTACAGAGAGAAAGAGACTCTCTCTCTCTCTCTCTCTCTCTCTATATATATATATATATATATATATATATATATAAAGAAAGATCTCTCTCTTGCTCTAATTTTTTTTATAGCTATGGCTTCCCTGGGGGCCGATTGTGGCCCCCACGGAAAGCACATAGGTATAAAAAAAATGCCCCCACAGGGGGTCGGCCACTGAGCAGGAGGACCGACCCCCTGCCAATATTGCCACCATTGTACTTTTTTTAAATTATTTTTAGCATTTTTGGGGGCGATCATGCCCCCCAAGGAAAGCCAACATGGGTAAATAGAAAATATGCCCCCACAGGGGGTCGGCCACTGAGCAGGAGGACCGACCCCCTGCCAATATCGCCGCCATTTAAAAAAAAAAAAATCGTTTTTTTTCATTTTTGGGGTGCGATCGCGCACCCCAAACAAAGCCAACTTAAAAAAAATTAAATAAATATGCCCCCGGGGGGGCCGACCCATTACCACGAGGGCCGACCCCCCAAAGACATCCCTGGTGTCTAGTGGGGTTTCCTGGCCGTGGATCGCATCGCTGCCGCGATCCACGGCCAGGAAACCCTTTCAGGAAGGCCTCGTTTGAAAGGGGAGACTCTCCCTTTCAAACGAGGCCTCCCTGAAAGCTGGGGAGGCCGTCTCGGCCGGATTTCCCCATCGGAGTCGAGCGCGGCCTTACCTGCTGCTGTCCTCGGCTCCGGTGGGGAATCAGTGACGCTGCAGAGCGCCGCGGCGCGCTGACGTCACAGATGGGCGGGAGGGGGCGGGGGAGACGCGGAAAGCCTTCCACGTCTCCCCCAGGGGGAATTAAAAAAAACAATCTCCGGTGCGATGCACCGGAGGTTTAAAGGGGCCCTCCCTGGTGACGGCCAATGGACGTGCGCCGCACCAGGGAGGTAGTGCTTGCGTCGGCCATTGGCCGACGCAAGCACCAAAGGGGTTAATAAAGTGTATATAAATAAAAAAGCAAAATGTACAATTGAACATTTTAAAACATTCTGTAAATGTGACAGAATTTGAAACTGGAGGCTATAAATTACGTTAGTACTCTCAGATTGATTCAAGGAAGCAATGCAAGTGCATCAAACAGAATATAATATGGAACATGAGTGGCCTTAGTTAAATTTAGAAACAATCCATCCTTCCCATTATTATTTTTTTTTATATATTAGTTTGTGAATGAAATAAAATATGTCATCCTTTGTACATATGTTTGATGAATGCTTGTTTCTGTATTTTATATACATTGTTTTGCAGTTCAATTTATCATAAATGCTTAGACCGGTGTCCATGGCTTCGAGTAATTACTCAGTGAGGGTCCCCAGATTCGAATAATGATTCAGTGGGGGGCCCTGGGTTCCAGTAATGATTAAGTGTGGTTCCACAGAAGTCAAAAGGTCAAGAACCGCTGTTATAAGATATGATGATTTTGCACCTGTTAAAGTTTTTTTATATTGTTTTTATTAAGATTTTTTACAAAGAAACCTGTGTTTGCTCTAATACAGTCATTTTTTAGTTAGGTTACATCAAAATTGATGTTATTACTTATGTTTATCTAGGTACAGCGCAAGTGTTGCATTGGTTCGCTGCCTCTAAGGGTCTAGCATAGTAGCATTCATAGGAGTATATTTTACTAAAAACCAACATGTGCAACTGTTTAACAATTCCTGGACATTTCATACCATGCAGGTGGCGTCTGGTATATTACTAGTGTCTAAATGGCCCCTATGGGGGGGGAGGGGTCCCATTTGCATGTGGGGAGTGGCAGAGGCCTTAACTGGATGGGCTGATGCTGACTTCAAGCGCCAGGGCATCGATCTTCGTCTGGGGTGTCCTGCTACCAAATGGGGGGGGGGGGGAGGGTGGGCACCATTCTCCCCAGTGTCCCTAAAAGCTGCAATCACCTCCATCTACTGTGCCACCAGTGGCTCTTTACACAAGCCCCTAGCTTTCTCCATTTTGCCCAGTCCTTCACACCTATCTTCCACTGATTATGAGATGGGCCATCCAGAGACTTCCAGTGCAGTGCAATGTCCCTACAGGCCACACTCAGAGCTAGGTCCAAAAATCCATAACCAGCCTTCTTTGATTTTTGTCGAACATGCAAACCAAGCAGGCAGGTTTCCACTGTGTTCAGATCCCACCTATTCAGGGTTCTCTCTAGGTCGGATGCCACCTGTGACCAGAAGTGGGCAATCACTGGGCAGTTCCAAACCATGTGTGTGAAGTCAGCATCATCAAGAGCACATCTACAGCAGCCCAGGTTGTTAACCTGCATTATCTCATTCAGCTTGTGGGGCGTGAGGTATGTAGTGTGCAAAACATTAAATTAAATTGCGTGAACTTAAACCATGTGTTCCTGGAGACGTTATGTATATGGTCAAGAATCTGTTCCCACTCTCTGTCCCTGATTTGCCTCCCTAGTATGCGATCCCATTGAACATGTAAGTTGTCGGAGACCATGGCCACCAACATCTTGTATAGCCAGGAAATCAGCTGTCACCCATTTCCTAAGGTAAGTATGGTCTGCAATAATTTGTTCCCCTAAGGCTCTAGTCCCGGCTCTTCTATTGTGCTATGTAATGCCTGTATTATCACTCCCTACACCAAGAATTGTGCGCAAGGTAGCCCATTTTTCCACTACTAAGCTATCTAGGCTTCTAAGGGCTCCCTCAGAATAAAGGTCCTCAAGAGTCTCAATCTATGCTGCTGTTGAGGCTTTCATGCGTCTGGCTGTGAAGTATCGTCTCTGTAATGTGGGTAACCCCAATAAGTGCAGCGCTGGCGCATACATCTTCCTGCCTCGACTCTTCCATACCGCTCATTTCTAGCAGTTGAGGGTTATGGGCGGAACTAGTTTTGCCACCATCAGAAGTCCCACCAGGGTCCCCTCTCTTTGTGGGTCACCGAACTCTCCCAATTCCTGTATACTCAGCCCTACAAGCCATCTGGCGGCACACTGCAGTTGCGCAACTAATTCATAGTCTGGCACCCTGAGCCCCCCCACCCCATTTAGGCTGCTGAAGAATACACAATGAAACTCTGTGATGTCCCCCATCCCAGATCAGTTCCTGGTACAAGATATTCAATGACCTAAACCAGCACTACGGGATCCAGATTGGTAGATTATCAAAGTAATATAGGACTCTTGACAGGGCTATCATTTTTGATAGAGCAATACTAGCCATGTTGGGCAGTTTCAAAGTGCGCCAGAATGCTATGTTACTCCTCAGGGTTCATAGAGTCCCTCCAAAGTTACCCTTCAATATGGCCGCATCTGCATTATAGACTTTAACACCCAAATATTTGAGTACCCTTGGCAACCATTAATTTCCCAAGCACTACACCACTGTCGGCAGTCTCTGCGAGACCGGGCATATGGTAAAGGCACATGTTTTCTTCCATTTGGTGCACAGCCCAGAGACTATGCCCAGCTCATCCAGACATTCCATGCTCCATGGTACTCCTACTCCCGCCTCCTGCAGATACAATAGCATGTCATCAGCATAAAATGAAGTAATATGCCCACCTTCTCGCATTGATATGCCTCTCCATAGCACTTTATTGCATAGTATACTTGCAAACGGTTCTACTGCAAGGCCACACAACATTGGAGAAAGAGGACATCCCCGCCTAGAGCCGCGGTGTATTTTGAATGCCTCTGATATCCACTGGGCTGTCTGTACCATCACCTGCACATTCGAATATAGCAAGTTAATCCACTTATCCCATCCAGTATCCAAGTCTATCTTACACATAACTGCCCACAGATAGCCCCAGTGTAAAGTGTTGAATGCCTTATAGATGTCAATGACAACATTGTAGTGGTGTACAGAGGAATTTGGCACCCTTCCTACACCTGTGCAAAAAGCCAAAAACCTAAGCGTCCAAATGGACAGTAAGCTCACCTTCGGTGACCAGGTTAATTCAGTCACCGCATCCACCTTTGTCACCTTGAGGACGATTAAAAAAAACTACACCCCTCCCCCCCCAATTCTCAAAACACAGTTGTCAAATCATTGGTCCTATCTAAACTTGATTAATGTAACACACTCTATCTAAACATGAAGCAATAGCACCTGAACAAGTTGCAAATGTTACAAAATGCTGCCAGGTTACTGTCTGGTTTTCCCACATTTAAATCGGTAACCACTGTCATTCAGAATCTTCACTGGTTCCCGGTTAGGCATTGTATTAAGTTTAAGGCCCCCTGTACCGCCTTTAAGGCACTCCATAATACAGGTCCCTACCACCTTAAGCAAAACTTTAAATGGCATGAACCCAATAGAACTCTTTGTTATTTGGGTGCCAAAACCCTGGCTGTTCCTAAATTCAAGCGAGCCAACTGAGGTGGTAGAAGTTTTCTCACCTGCACTGCCAAGGCTTGGAATCTCTTGTCCTTTTACATCAGATCCTCCCCTAACTTGCTTGCCTTCAGGAAAAAGCAGAAAACGCGGTTTTTCAAGAACTAGGCTCTATCTTTTTCCTTGTTCTAAACCAGAGCTAGCGCCAGGACACCTTCGGGTAATCGAGCGCTCTACAAATATATCTAACATAACATGACACTATCACATCTGGGTAGTGTGATCTTGAAGTGTCTTCAAGTATGTAATACAGTCTCCTAATGTTGTAAGAGGTATTGCACCCAGGAATAAAACAATTTTGTTGTGGGTGGATTAGGTTGTGTAGTTGAGGCAGCAGGCGATTGGCAAATATCATGATGAGGACTTTATAGTCTAAATTTAGCAGAGAGTGCATTTCCGTATGACTTGGGAACTGATACTATAAGGGCCTCAATAGTGGTACCAGGGAGGGAACGACAGCCCAGTGCTCCGGTATATATTTCTGCCAACCTCTGTGCCAGAAGAGAAATGTATGTCTGGTAAAATTCTGCAGTTGGGCCATCACCTGATAATTTCCCTCACCCTGATCTTCAAAACATCTCATTCAATGTTTGTGTGCACCGTCGTATGATGGTTGTGTTGGTAGTATTCCCTGACCAGGTCAGCTAATGGATCTCTGAATGTGGATTCATGCACAGCAATTGTATAGACCGGAAAGATTGCTATGAGGAATTTTCTACCTGAAAACGGCCAATCGTGTTTGCCCACTACAGTATTAAATCCTGGTCCATGTAGTGAAACAAGTGTGTCACCACATGTGGCTTTCAATACTGCGAGGCTCCAATTACCACCAACCTTCACTCTATTAGCAGCTCCCTGCCTTTTTCCCTTTGATGCTACAATGTCCTTTGGTGGGAGGGGAAGGGGACCCAGTGTAGCCACCAGCCTTCAGCATCAGCTAGGAGTCGATGGTCCGGTAATCCAATTTTAGCCCCTCCAGGCCCAAACTTGTATATCTCCCCTTCCTACAGCCAGTCACCACTAGTCACACCATCACAGCCGCCACCAAGCTATGGTCATGTCATCGGGTGTATGATCCTTGGGTATCATCATACATTTCCACAGTTGCGTAGGTAGAGGGAGCTGACTGACTCCTCTTGTCCAACTCCTCTGGAAGACCTTGGCTATCGTTCACTCCTCTGCTATTGTTGACTCTCAATAGCGCCGTCACTCCCAATCACCTTCCCCACCAGGAAATCAGGTCTCACCATTCGGAGCAGTCTCCATGTAAGACCCCTCTCGCAAGACTTCGGTCTTCCATGGGCAGGCTGCAGCCTCTGAGGCCACGCCTCTTCTCCACTAGGCACTGCTTGCCGGTGTCACTCACGTGGCACCCCCAGGCCGCTCGCCTTCTAGTTCCAGGTACCTTTGCCAGGTGGGAACTCAAGAGTCCACCTGGTCTCCCAGGTCCAGGTTCACTATGGTTAGCCCTCTGTTTGGTGGTACACCACACCGCCTCCTGCCAGTCTCTTCCTTATTGCAGAGGGCCACCTGACAGCGCTCCTAGCCACTCACTGCTCACTGCTCACAATTGGCCGTAAATCAGGCCTCAAATCGATCTCTTGGCAGAAGGCCTCTGCGACCATGGGCAGCGGGCACCATTTTGGATCTGCTTTACAAGGATCACCACCACTGCGCAGTCAGGAGTTATGGGCCAGCCCTGTGCCGCACCCTCACCTGCAGGTGTTCCCCACAATGGTGGGATGCAGGGAGGAGATAAATTTACAGGCATCTCCGGCTCCTCAGGTCATCAGAATGGGCTGGGATTGGAGACAGGCGGCAGACACTTAGGGATGTGCAGCAATCTTCCCATGTGGCTCCACTTTTTAAAGTTTTATGGGCAATTAAGTTAACCAGATACTCAGACCTTGCTGTACTGTGGCAATAATAACAATAAAAACAATAAAAGAAAAAATAAGAGAACTTAATAGCAGAAACACAGGCTTCATTTGCAAAACATTCATGAACTGACACTGATCAAGCTTTTCATCAACGCGTAATGGGTTATCGAACTGTTCATTAATCCACACCTGGTATGTCATGCTTCCCAATACTGTATGTTGCTGGTGGGTGGGTGGAAGAGGCAATTTACATCTATGCTCCCAATGGAATAATTGTATTATGTCTAGTGTTAAACCCACCCTTATCCCTGCCACTGTATCACTAAAGACCGCCTGACTACCAAGGATGTATGACTCATTATTGTCAGGATGACATCCAAAAAACTAACTACTCTCTTCCAAGACACTCACAAAAAAGAGAACAAAAATATAGATCCACGTCCTCACAACTTGAGGAATAATTTTAAGATTAAACAAGGCTTCACCTTGAATGCCTCTGGATAACCATCAGTGCCACTAAAGTGGGAAAAATATGGTCAAGTTTTACTTTTTCTCACTTCAAGGGGACTCTGAAAACCAGTGTGAAACCGTGCCTATGTTACATTTGTCCTACTACTAAACCTCCAACCGCCTTCTAGGTAGGACGTACCCCCTCATCAACACATATTGCAGGCAGATGGTACCTCCTCACCCACACAGCTTTATCACAGTGGAGGAGGGGGTGTCAGGAAACTGGAGCAGCGGGGAAGAGCGATATAGAGACTGTGGCCATTGTGGTGGGAGATTGGGGGGCTCCAGGAAACACAGACACCATGTAGGGACCTGGAATACGGTTACAAGTAAGCTCTGCCTTTATAATGTAAGTCAGTCTGCTGTGGCCCACTATATCTTTCATACATCCAGCTTGCACACTTGACACAGATTAGCAATCATGGAAAGGCCTACAAAAACACACAGCCGCAGAAGGCCAGTGTCTCAAAAACTTCCTCAGAATGAGGCAACCTGCTAAGACAGTTCCTATTTGACCAACATACTCCCATTTAGCTACTTAAAACTTGTGCTGACTTTGTTCCAGTTCCTGCTTTACTCTCTGTCCTCCACAGGGAGAGTTCAGTTGGATGCTCTCTCTGCGTGTACCTTTCTCCTGCCATCTCGTACTTTGATTCACTCACTCCTGATCCAGTGAAACTATCCTGAGGGGGTTACATTGGATTGACTCTCCTCATTTGTACTTGTCCCAGTTTCCTATCACTCTCCAGAGGGATTTATCACTGTTTCTCTGACGTTGCTGCTGAGGGTTCAGATTATCAGCACTTGGCTAGTCTGGCAGTTGAATCAGACTTCTCAAAACCATAGACTCACACTATACCATGGAAACATCTTACGGATTTTTCTCGTCTTAATTTAGCTCCCTCGGTGTCACCGCTGTATGTTTTCCTATCCCTGAGAGGTCCTCTTGCTGTCCAGTCAGATATACTGGCACACAGTGGCCCTTTCTGGGTTTGGGGACATGCCTCTTCTGATCCTCTCCTAAAAGGCACGCCTGTCTCCAGCTGCCTGAATGGGATAGCTAGAAGGTGGCAGTCTTTCTTAAGGCTGTGTCAACCTTTGAACTCTGAGCATCTTATTTTGGTGACCTGTGCACAAGAAGAGGAGCTTACCTTACGTGTGAGAAAAGGAGCTAACCCTTACTTGACAGTGCCCCTGCACAATGGATAGAAGATTGAGGGGCAGATTTTCAAACAAGTCGCGCAATGCAGAGCAGCACCCAAAGAGGCTGCGCTGCGTGACAGGGAGGGAGCAGGAGAGCGCCATATCTACATAGACATGGCTCTCTCCTTCCCTCTCCCTAGCACCAGCGCTGATTCCAGCTGCTGAGTGCCAAGCACACACCCTAGCACCATAGCGCACGGGTGTGTGTGTGTGAGTCTAGCATAGGTTTTGTACAGGAAGGGTAGCTTTCCTGCACAAAATTCCATGCCTAGACAAGTTTAAAGCTTTTCCCACTTTGAATGTGTGCTGCACAGTGCAGCATGCAAGCAAAGTTGGAAAAAAGGGCCTTCTTTGAAGTGATGTTAACTTTTGGCGCTAAACCCTGTCTACAATTGTTTGTAGATAGGATTTTGCCTCAAAGGCATGGGTGGTTCCATGCGAATGCCCATTTACCACCCACGTAACGCCCCCTTGTCGCTAAGTAACGCAAAGCAGTGCTTTGCACTGCTTTGCTCTACTTTTAGGGTACTTTCCAGCGCACAATTTGTTTTGCGCTGGGAAGTAAATTCCCCCCAAAACATTTTGTGCTGGTTTGCATCACTTTAGTGACGCTAACCCAGCACAAAATGTTTGAAAATCTACCCCAGATTATTTATGTGACTGTCAGCTCAAAGGATTGAGAAGCCCAGCAACATAGCTGGCCAAAATCAAACACTAAGCATCAGCCATGGTCGAGAGACTGGGTCTCCATTTTCCATAAAACACTGTAGTGAATGTGTATCACCCCCAGCTGCCCTTTATCTGCATCCATAGATACAAGGCCCACAGAGACAGAGAGAGTTTTCCTCTCTACCTCTACCACTACAGTTCTGTTGACTGTGAACAGTCGCCCTCATTACAGAACCATTTGTACATCTCTCTATGTACGGCCTCGGAGATATATTAAATATCATTTGAAAGTTGTGTTTGATCCTAAACCTATATTTCACTTGCAGGGGAAACTAGCTGAGCTTCAGGTCCAGTGGATGCCACTTAGGCTGGGGGTGCCCCAACCACTGGAAAACCTGGCAGCAGCCAGCCTATTTTGTGGTGTGAGTTCCTAAAGTTGTATACCCCTGTGGTTGAAGCTCACTTCACTTTGCTGAGTGTAGATGCACTACAGCCTTTGTCCTTAAGAAACATGTTCAAAATACTGTGAGATCATTTGTGACCTTAGCTAGTCTCAACATGAAGTGTGTCCTGCAAGAAACCAGTTACTAGACCTCCGGTAACACTCCTTCACAGATCACGGATTCTCATTTGGAAATAGCATTCTTCTATTCCCACTCTAACATTGACAACAGTCTGTCCATTTTAGCTCCTGCCCTCTCTCAGCAGTCAAAGCTTAGAAAATACCCATTACTGAATGTTCTGTCACCTTAGCAAGGGCATGCCAGAGAGCTCCATTCCAGCTGTGCACTGAATAGAACAATGTAACTCCATCCTTAATGCAGTGCCAAGAGATGGGCTAAAATGCACTAAATGGGCAGAACTACCCCTAAGGCAAGACATGAGATGGGCATGCCATGCCACCCTGCCCACAGCACTGGCTATCTGAGTAATAATGATGGCTTTACAGCAAGTACCATGTGGTATTCAGTACCTGAGGTCTTTTTAACCATGTGTAACCTGGGTGTTCTGTATCTGGGTGGTGTGGTCTGTAACACATCATCACCAGAATGTTATTGCTAGAATGGTATGGGCAGCAGTTGAGAAGAGGATACAGATCAAGGCTGACGCTGTGGATGGGGTCTCAGTGTTCCTCACACTTAATAAAAAAAGACATCAAATCTACAAGTGTGATTTGCCTGTTATTACATCTACCACTTTAACATACCACTATTTTTTAATTTTAGAAAAAGATGTGGTTTTCTATAACTACTGTGAGAGACATTATCCACTCATACGGAAACACAAAGACTGCATGAGCAAATAACTTGGGTGGGGCAAGCGGATAAGCAGAGCCAACTACAAATGCGGGCCTAAGTCTCTAACTAGAGACACTTGAAGCCACGTCTGGCAAGAACCAATTTATAACAACACGTTTCTCACTCAAGACAACACCCTACCAACGTAATGTTTTATATGATTTTTTTTTTTTAACGGAGCTTCGCAAGCACCAGTCATTTAGACTTGTTGAGGGGTTTTATTCTGCAGAGCCTTGGAACAGCTTTCCAGCATTGTGTATCAATGTACCACTGTCGATGAGCATCTGAACCATTTCTCGCTGTCCCGTCAGCCTGTGGTCTACTCTGAGATTGAGATAAGAGAGAGGATTGTGTTATTTGCTAGAGACTCATCAACCAAAGGGATTTCGAGCTATGGTTGCCTCAGTCCTCCTGAGGTAACTGAAAAGAAATGTGGGATGATTTTCTGCGCCTTTTCCCCCCAAATCTTCCATATGAATTATAAAGAAATCCTTTCTAGAAACAGAGTATACGCTTAGATTCCCCAATGGGTACACCCACATGGGCATCTCAAACACACAGAAGTAACAAATCACTTTAGAGATGGTTTGAATTTGTTTGAATTTGGCCTTTTGCATGGTAGGGGGAATCTCATTAAATTCTGATTTCAATCTCTGATGGAACCAGGTGTTCAGAAAAAAAGGGGTGCCTTGATGTGGCTATTCTCAAATGAAGCATTTAAAAAAACTTTTACTACTATTCCCTGACAGAGAGGAACACTGCACACAACATTGCCTGCAGTGAAACAGACACATGCAATTAGCAGCTTAACTTGTAAACTGTAATACAAATGAATGCATGAGGTTAGATTGTGTGCTCTATAAATTCATGCAATACAAGGGATTGGGCTGCCTTCTAATAATAAATAATTAGAAATGTTTCTAGAGCAATATTAGGGTCCACATCCAGGCCCTGGAGCACCTCACATGTCACGCTTTCTCCTCTGGGTGGGGTGGTTGATGTGAGGAGTATCATCAACTGTTCTTCCACAATCAAGAGCTAAACGCATACTAGATGCCAGAGAAGTTTTGCTCATGGGACAAGGCATCTATCTGCCCGGCCTTCAACCAGAATCTGCATTTCAGCTCCTTTAGGGGAGATGTTAAGGGATGTTAGGTTTGTGTCTGCACCCATGATATCAGATAGAGTTGGAGCAGCTTAATTTGGCTCTGCCCTTATACGTCGCTAATTTACGTTGATTTATGGAGATTACCACATTTCTTTATTTTGTGTTTTCTAATTTTCTAACAAACAAGAGGGATTACAAGTGTATTACTGGAACACTCCATGATAAAACTTAGTGGGATTCTTTAACGTGTGCATACTAATGTTGATTAGAAATGTATTTGTCGTACATGGTTATACAAATGTTTAATAATGTATTCATAATTATATGTAGTCATGACTTACTCCACGTGATGTTTCATATGTGTATTAATTGTGAAATGTGTGAGCCATATATTCAAATGTCAATTGCACACTAACTGCTGTGCTAATTTAGAGTACCCAAAGGCCTGAAGCTTCTGAATTTAAATGTTTAACTTTCATGTGAGAATTGTTTTGCTTGACTGTTCTCTACTCTGCAGGTGCAGATACAAGGCTTCCGTAGCTAGAGTAAGGCATTTTTTGTTTGTAGCGATAGTAAGGTACGGGAGGAATTTCTAGGCAAGAAGAAGGCATGTTAATGAGGTGGGAGACACGTTCTCATGGCAGAGAAGGGACGCTCAAGGACAATCGAATGTGCTCAATTGGAAGTGTGTGAGAAGAGCTGGATGTTGCTGAATTCTACAGAGGACTATGGAAATGTATGGAAAGAGATGATGCTGGCTACCTTGAAGACTTTCCGTGCCAATAGATGTTGTATTGTTAGTTAGAGAGCAGAGACCTTTAGAATTTCATGAGGTACAGACCTCTTATGTGATTCCTCTCACTGTGTAGCTTCAAGCTATACTCTCTGAATTTGGAGGACTTTTTGCGAAAGACTCTTTCATACTGACACCTGTTCCTTGCTTCCAATAGCTTACCAGTATTTCCCTGAAGTTAGTATAGAGCAGGATAAGACAGATTTTATTAGAGATACTAATGACTAGGCTGTAGGATTGAATTCTGCAAATAAACCTTCAGATTCTCTTTCTCATCTTTTGTATCTCAGCCACTGAGTTTTTGGTGTGCTTCCTATTGTTTAGATTGAATTTTATTAGGCGGTTTGGAATAATTCTTGTAATAATATATTTCTACAATATGCTTTTGAGACTCATCTATCTTAGTTTGTTTCTGAGTGTAATAAAACTCTTCAACTTTCTTCAGTCGTCCTAGTCTTATTGTGTGACTAATTGTTGACATTGTTATTGAAATATGAAATGTACCATTACTCCCTCTTACCTGTCAGGCAACTAATAAAGGCCCACTGACCAAGGGGAGAAAATATTGACAGGTTTAGAGCATTCTCATAGTTTTTGTCAAATGAAAACATAGAAATAGAGATGGAGGAAGAGCCATGTATCCTGACAAAACACCTGACTCTCTCTCTCTCTCTGGCCTCTAACCACCATCTGCATTACAGCTACTCTGGAGGGCAGCATGGGTGGTGTTACTCTGCCTCTCTCAGTACACCCAAGATGCTTGCTTGTTTCATGTTTTGTGAAACAAACAATAAGTATAAATGGAGAGGGTAGCTGGGTATACTGACACAATATGTGCCACTCACTGATCTGTACTACCATCTGCATTTCTGTACTCTAGGGGAGCTGATCTCTGCTAACTTCAAAGGATTACTTATTTTCTACAACTGGGGAATTTAAAGGAGCTGGGGATGTGGCATGAAGTCTGATGTTCCTGTGACCCTCACCCAGTTCTCTCAAAATTTACTTGGTCATAATAAGACCGTATATGTGGTGGATTATACTTTAGTGAAAAGGAACAGACAAAAATTGCATCCATGTGTTGATAATTTTTGATGCATTGTTTGTAATCGAGATTTGACAGGTGGTATGTCTTATAGTTATGGGCCAGGTTCGTCTGGCATCCAGGAGACCTTACCAACCCCACAAATCTAACAAATCTAATGAGGTGTGACTTGTGGGCATCACACATGCTCTTGTCACTCATAATACCCAGTAGATATACAATACTGGGGAAAAACACAATTTACTCACACTTACAAAGCGATGTGCATCTGAAGTCAATGCCAGTGTCAAATGTCCTATCATACTGCATTCACACAATGTCATAGTCACATGTTTGCATTTGAGTACTAACCAATCCAAAGACAGAGTAACTCTCACCCACTAACCAATGAAATGCTTCATCGAGTTTCTCCTCTCTTCAGCAAGGTATTTGTGCCCTAAAAGCCTAGTGAGAATTATCACAGAGAAGACATGTTTCGCTTTACAGAGTGTCTGTATTTCTTGCACCTTTCTAAAATAGTGAAAGACGATTTGAGGGATTCTGAATTTAATATGTGTGTGTAGGGGGTGGTGAGTATTGAACTAACATTATTGTGTATATCCCTTGCACAAGTAATGAGATTTTATTAGGAGTCCCTTGACTATCATCAACATTGTTCTACCCTATGTAGTGCTGCACAGGTCATAGGCATTCGTCAGGGCAGGTCACATTTCATCTTTTTCTAACCACTGTGCTCAAGCCCCCTCTTAAATGTGGTGTAAAGAAAAGAGAAAAAATATTTCGGTACACTTTATCTTTTTTTGGGGGGGGGGGTTGATTTATTATTTTCCAGAACAAAAACAAACAAATATATCAAAGCCCATGCAGTGGGATATTGCATTGCAGTAGGTAGTGAGGAGAAGCATGCCACTGGTTAGTGGGCGAGGGTTAAAATCCTCGTTTTCATAAATATTGGTAAAGGTCATCAACAACAGACAAATCAAAATGTATTGTACGATTGATGTAATTTTCCAGCTTCATAAATGTAGGGCCAGTCTCAGTATCCGGGTCTGGTGGCTCAGTGGACTAAAGCAGCCACTGCAGGGGCCTGTGTTTGACCTCATGGTCATAGGTTCAAATCCCGGCGGGTCCACTCAGCCTTTCATCCATTTGAGGTCGATAAAATGAGTACCATTGAGTTGGGTAACAATAAACATCTGTTATTCAGCGCCAGGACACCTTCGGGTAATCGTGCGCTTTACAAATACACCTGTTATGTTATCACTTTTTCAAGAAGACATTACTGCATTTTGTAATGTACAGTATAGTTTGAGAGGAAAAATGTGAGCCTTTAAATAACCTTTCCCCCTATTTGTGGAGGCATGTTGATGAGTAACCAGCAGGTAGGGGAACCAATAAGCTATCAGCCCTAAGGATTTAGAAACCCAGTATGTTAGTCACAGATTGGGAAAAGGTTCTTTGCCGTATGATTGGACCACTGTTGGTCACAGATTGGGAAAAGGATCTTTGCCCATTTAGTCAAGTCTTGGGTCCCTAGACGTGGTCAACTGGAGAGGCTTTGGCCATTTAGTTACAAGTTGCACTTGAGCCCCTGAAGAGCTGGTACGGCTGTGGTAGGATCAATCTTTTCACGGCATTTCATCTAAAAGGAGGTCATTCTGGGACCAATTCGGACAGATTTTAGATAAGTGCCTGAGGGAGGACAGTGGGAAATATTAGACCAGAATGTTGCACCTACCAAATCGCTGAAGTCAAAAGGATAAGTGGAAGGGCAAACGTTTAACAGTAGGAATAGTCACTACTACTTCATCATAATCACAATTTGTATTGCACTTGGGTAACACAATAAGCATAACCTAAACTAAATATTTACGCATGTTATACTAAGAAAACATCTTTTCAAAATATTGCATACCAGTAGTACATTTTTTTCATCTAGTAACACTGTACAAGATTATATACAAAAAGACATATGGTGAGGTGCTTCTGTAGTGCCTGATTTTTGATTCCCCTAATAATGTATTCCTAGAACAGTAGAGTTATTTTACTATTATGAGTTGCATTTGTTGAACTGGATCCATCTTCTACAGCAAACAAAAGCATGTGAAAATGTAGTCTTGACACACAAAGCAGAATCTCATTGAAGTGCAAGTCGCTCAGTTAGTCAGACCTGTCTTGTGGTGATAACAGGTCTGGTCTTGAGGTGCAAACGAAAACATTTCAGATCATAGTGGTGGGGTGAGTGAAAGAGAGGGCTATAAAAGCATATTTTAGTTGAGCGCCTGGCCTGGAGAGGAGGCCCCAATCCATTCTCTTAAAACAGCCAATTATTTGGAGAAAGATATGATATCAAATAAAGAACACTGTTGTGAGTGAACTAAGCCATTCACAAGCTAATTAATATTTATTTCTAAGATGAAATAATTTAGACAGCACAAAAGAGATGAATGAAAATGGTTAAATCTAACTCAACCACTGGTTATTATTCTGGGCTGATTTCATTTCATTGTTTTTAATCTGCGGCGCTGTGCAGACAGGGAACAACCACATGTTATTCTGTCTATGTCATGCCCAAGAAAAAATAAAGCATCCTGAACTCTTGAAACACGTCCTCCCTGAACCAGAGGATAAGCAGCACAAGGCTTAAATGTTGTTGGGCCTTAGTGATGAAGTGTAGGTTGAGTCTCTATGGCACAGAAAGCTTGGGGACGACTCCTGGGTATACCCACATCACATATTAAACTCAGAACTTGACTAGACCAGATAGTCTGGCATTGGTCATTTAGTGCAGATCTTGGCTCCTTGCTGTTCGACCCTACCATGAAGACCTAGGAAAGGAGATGTGTGGGAAACAGTCCATTCAAAACAGATCAATGCCCCTGGATAGCATAAACCTGAATTTGAAGAGATAACAAAACAGTGTGCATTACTCCAGTACTCTAGAAGAGTAATTCTGCTTTGTGGTCTGAGATTCAGGCTACTCAACCCGGGTACTGAAGTGGTGTCTCTGTGCTAAAGACACTGAGAATATTGGCAGACTCAGTGAATCACTGGCCACTGTTACCCCGATGGAGCTGGTCGAAGGATCTGGTGGGAGTAGGGATCTTTGTAAGGTGACGGCAGGTAAATGTGGAGGTTGCTTGAGTCGGATGGAAAGTCTTGGGTGAAGGATCAAGCCTCACATGGGAAGCCGCCTTCTGACACTCCATTGAGATCTAACAGAGATGGTGGGGTAACAAAATATGGCCAATTTGTGGAGGCCCCTGAGGTAGAGAGCACTGGGACTTAGAATGTGCAAGAGGAGGTCCCTAACCAGCGTATGTTCCGTGGGCACTAATGTGAGCAGCAGTCCTTGGAGGTGGCAGGCTGGGGGTAGTTGTGCATTCAAGACAGAAGAGTTACACCTATCCTACGTATGGGGAATAAGCGCAAAAAGAATTGAAAAAGCAGCAAAAAAGAGAGTCATTTTTCCAGAGGCCACCCCCAAAGGGGGCCTTACGGGCCGATATCATAACGGCGACCCTGGACCCGAAAGATGCAGTTTGGGCCGCCACAGAGCGGCCAACGACAAAGGGGGAGTTGTTCCCGCTCGCCTCAGGCCAAGAGTGCGAGCCAAAATTGGTGCGAAGGTAATGATCCAATAGGTGCCCAAGTAATGTTTCAACCCCTCCAATGGGGGGACGCCGCCACCTGCCAGAGAAAGGGGATTATAAACAACGCGCTCCCCCTGCACAGTTTTCAGGTATCATGCACCAAGCCCTGGGCAAAGCCGGCCTTCCACCCGCCTCATTTGGATCACACTCGTTCAGGATAGGGGCAGCAATTACAGCAGCACATCACGGGATGCCAGAGACCGGAATTAATGCGGTGGACAAGTGGTGCTCCAACATCTATAAGACATATGTGAGGCCACAGATGGTATGAAACACAGAAAATACAGTGCAGCGAGACAAAAACTGACACTGTGCTTGTTGCCTCGGCAGGACCCGGCCCATATTGGTTTGGTTGGTCAGTCACTCTTTCGTACGGATGCAGACATGATGGATGCGCGGTGGCCACAGGCAAGGATGCAGGCCAGAAACCACATGCATTAGGTGGTGGGGCTACTCAGGGATGAGATGGGAACAACTGTCGCCGACCCTGGGCAAACTGCAGGCGGCAGCCACCTGGCACCCCGATGTCTTGGTAATCCACCTGGGCTGCAAAAACCTTGCACAGCTATGGAGGAAGGATCTCCTCCATGACATCCACCTGGGGTTAGCTGAAGAAGCAAGATTGTTTGGCATATGGTCAGAGATCATTCCCAGGTTGTCATGGGGAGGTGATATATCAAATCGGGCTGTGGATAACTCTAGAAGGAAGTTAATCATTGCGGTCAGGAAATAATGCAAACCGAATGGCTTGGAGAGGATCAGGCATGGCCAAATCAATCTCAGGAGCCTGGAATTATACGCAAAAGATGGGGTGCATCCCAATTATTACTCTTCCGTATGATGACCTGCATTCATCTACTGTGCCTGTACCATAGATGGATGCAGATTATCATATGGAAGAGTAATATTAGTCTTACTGTTATTTGCATATATATTGGCGGAGAATATATAACAGCAAGAGAAACCTTCTCAGTCTGAGTATTTTATGTATAAGCAACCCAAGTGAGAACTAACCACTGGGTCGCGTAAGTAACACATTTATTGTTGGTCTCCCCAAACGAATGCTAGAGGCTTGCCTACTTGATTAAAAGAGACCCACGGTGGACTCTGTCTATTTAACTAATATTGGCCCTGGTCCCCCTGGGCATATAGTGTTGTCCTTGTGACACAACACATGACAATGCCATAGTGGCATCATCTTCAGAGTTCTTTGGCTGTTCCTAATGCACACTGTACTACAGGCCACCCTACCAGAGTCTTCCATCCCTACAAAACAACCAGACTGCTAAGGACAGTCTCCATGACTCCAACCAGCACGATACAAAGACATTTTTGCTCATCCCGCTAAACAATGCTCCGCCCTCTCCTGTTCCACCCCCTTCACCCTAAGCCGAAGATGACTTATTGAGATTCCAGAAAGCCTTGAAGATCAAAGTGTTTATCATCAATGTCACCTAAAGAACTGCCAATGAGTTTGCCCCTGTTTCCACTGCCTTTGGCTAACAATACCCATAATGCTCTGCAGAACTAAAGCCCAAACAGCAGGCATTTGGGTAGGTTCTGCTTACGTTCACCTACAACATACTAAAGCCATAATGCCTTTACGATCTGACATGATAATAAATGTTCAATCAAGATGAGTCCCTATGGCTAAAATCTGTGTGAACTAGCTGTAATGTGATGTGGGTGATGAAAAAACCTACCCAAATAAGTACATGATTGAATGGTGACATTTGTCTCTCAGCAGTACTAGAAACTACAAGGTCATCTGTTGTAGCAATTGTTGAGATTAGGTCAACTGTGCCAAAGAGTCTCAGTAAGGGCTTTTTATCTTTTCCCACTGGCTTTTCAAATGGCTTTTTCCTGTGATAACCAACCCAAGTCGGTATTTGATGCACAGGTTTGTTCTCCCTACTGCTAAGACTGTATATGTTCAAAGTCCTGTAACGTAAGTTCTTAAAAAGCTAGTGTAAAATTATATTGGGCGCTCAGAAAAATGAAAGACTAGGGCTCTGATTAAGAGTGGCCCATTAAATGGCCCAGATTGTTCACACCCCTGGAGTTACTGTTAGCCGGGGTATGAATAGCTCCAGAGATGGGGAAAATCAGCTTATTTATTACGAGTTGTAACTTGAGGGTCCACTAAGAAGTTATGAATTACCGGGGGAATCGGTAACTCTCGTATTGAGTCAGATTTCGCCCAGAGATTTGCCTTCGGATCTCATAGTTCTGATGGGGTCGGTACCTGCAGTTACCGGCCCCATCGGAATTAAGAGGCCAATTGTAATAAGGACCTCGGTATTCTGTGAAAACTGAAACAAAACATACACTTTTTTAGGATTTCCTTGGTATTGTATGCATACACAAAAACTGGCAAGAGTATGTTTGCTCACACTGTATACAAAACGCATAGGCTGCTGTAACATACTCCTATATACCTGGGTGTTCAGCTGAATAGTTTTATAGCCAAGAATTACTTTATGATGGACGTCATCTTTACGCCACTCTTGTACATTATCACAAATAAGAGTTTGTATATTTGGACAGAAATTGGACTATAATGATTTAACATCTGTGCCTGAGAAACAAGGTTTAAGAGTGTGACTGTTGAATTAATTTTCAATAAAACTGCTGGGAATCTCTTTTAGGCTTCCAGTGGGGAAACACGAAGATGACATGCGGATGTTCTGAAATTAGAAAGGCCAGACTAGATTAGACACAGCTGCACACAACATACCCGAAGGGACCATGAGGAAAGACAAAGAACCATCACTTTTTGACACATAAGGATATAATATTTCATGTATTCCTGGCGCAGAAGAAGCAGAATCACAGAATCCCCTTACCCTTACATTTGAAGGTCTCAGTAGAGGTATTAAAGGCATTTAGAAATAGATCAAAGTCCTACACGCTTAAAGAGGGATGTCAAATTTATGGCCAGCCCAGATCCTGACTTGTCAAATTAGTTCTATGTATATTTATTCTATGTCAATTTATCTTAACAATGTTCTAAAAACCTGCTATGGATCTATGCTGGCACCGAGGCTCTAGCATAACCAGACAAAGAGCATGATAAAAAATTGAACAAGCACATGGAAGGAGGACGTGTCTCAGAATAGAGATAGAGAAATTGAAAAATAATGTAATATCAAATCAAGAGTGGTTGTGCCTTATGGAATTTCAATATGAGTCTCTCATTTACATGCATGACTATTTGGAACACGGAAAGAGGTGAAACATAATTAGTATAAAAGAAGTTGTGGAGATGTCTGAGAAGTCCTGGGCCTGCATTACAGACATTGCCCTGGGGCCGTGTACAGATCTCTAAATTGGGACCTTTTCAGATGGAAAAAGAGCCTAGACCACAGAACATGGAGGAGGGAGGGCCAATTAGATAGAGTATCCCTCAGAAAGTTTGTTAAAGAAGGTAAGTAACTTGTTCTGCTGATGGATACTTCTGAACCACAAATTCCTCACCTTGTGAGTATATATCATAGCAGTACTGCTCATGGAGGTGCGACCGTGAACTGGCTTGGACCAGACGTCCTGCAGGTCTAAGTGGGCAAAATGCCCCTCTCAACAGACCTGACTGTTGCGGCAGTAGTGCTTTGTGAACATGTGAATCGATGCCCACGTAGTCCCCTATCAAATGTCCAGAGAAGGAACTCCACTTGCCACCACAGTGGTAGCAGCTTTGGCCCTGGTGGAATGAGCCCGTAAGCCTTCTGGGGGCTGCCTCCGAGTCAGTGAGTAGCAGATCTTTACACAGAGACCTATCCATCGACAGATTGTCTGTTTCTGCACTGCATTTAACTTCTTTGCTCTGGAAAAACCTTCAAAAAGTTAATAGTCCACTCAATGTTCTTTGGGTGATCAATATGAAAGGTTAGTTTCCTCTTAGGATCCAGCCAATGGAGTCTCTCTTCCTCCTTAGAGGATGAGGTGGAGCAAACAATGCTGGAAGGGTGACAGCCTGGCATGCATTAAAAGGAGTGACCACTTTCAGTAGAAAGGAAGCTCTGGTCATCAGCACCAACTTATCCAGAAAGCACATTGTATAAAGAGGGTTGGCAGAAAGAGCCTGCAGCTTGCTCACAAGTCTAACGTTATGGTGATGAGAAAAAACGTCGTCAGTGTAAGAAGCCTTAATTGACAACTGTGCAATATGAAAGGGGTGCACATAAAAAAGTGAAAACTAAGTTCAAGTCCCACTGTGGCATCATAAAGGGTTTTGACTTTCAAAATCTCATCACAACAGGCGATTTAAATACAGAGGGCTGATCCAGCACCCGCAAGAAAGCTAAAAGTGCTGATAAGTAGCACTTAAACGTGCCCAAAGTAAGTCCTTACTGGACCAGGGACAGAACAAACAAAATGATTCAGACAACTTTTCTTGTAATAGGTCAATTTGTCAAGTACTGCACCAATCCAAAATTTGTCCCAACAAATGGTGTAATCTGATTTTGTGAAAGAAAGTCTCACTGCCAAGAAGATGTCAACAAACTCATTGGGAAGTTCAAAGGAGGTCAACTGCTTCCAATCAATCTCCAAGCATGGAGATGCAAACTGTGCAGGGACGGGTGTAGAACTCCACTGTGATAAAAGATCCTCCGAAGTGGCAACTTGATCAGAGAACAGATGCTCATGTCTAGACAATCTGGGTACCACACTTTCCTAGCCCAATCCGGTGCCACTAGGATGATTTGGAACACAGGACAGGAGAAGCAGTGGTGGGAAGGCATACAGGAGTCCCACAATCCACTCTAGGCAGAAGGCGTCTCCAAGAGAGAGGTGTCTAGGAACTCCAGCGTGCAAAAATGCTCCAGATGCAACTGCCGTATTTGATCCGCTAAGCATTGGCGGCTGAGTTAATCCGCCCTGGCATTTAGAGATCCCACTAGGTGGTTTACCACCAGAGAAATTCCTTGGTGGTTCAGCCACTCCCAGAGGAGCATAGCCTCCTGATGCAGGGCCCAAGGCCCCATCCCACCCTGCTTGTTGCAGTACCACATGGCGGTAGGGTT
The DNA here is from genome assembly GCA_963921515.1 of Calotriton arnoldi. Lineage (NCBI taxonomy): Eukaryota > Metazoa > Chordata > Amphibia > Caudata > Salamandridae > Calotriton > Calotriton arnoldi. Next base: position 2,166,598 of record CAWUFW010002008.1, read on the forward strand.
TTCCATGAGCACCTGCACCAGCCTTCCTCTGACAGTGAGCAGAAAGGCCTTCAAACTGGGATTTGAGGTTCTACTGCTACGTCTGCATGTGCCACCTGGTGTGTATGGCCAGCAGGATGCAAGAGGCCACCCATCCTAGGATACTCAAAGGCATCTGCATTGAGATCCAGGATCGAGGCTGAAACATCAAGATCAAAGCCTGAATGTCCTGGACTCGCCATCCCGGGACTAGGGTATACCGCAACCAGAATAGCTTTGATGAATGGGAGTGCTCGCGAAGGAGTCACGTGTGAGTTTGGCATATTGATAGTGAACCCCAACAATGTTAAGAGGTTTGCCGTTATCTGGGGTGGTTGACGACTGCCTGGGGCGAGCCAGCCTTCAACAGCAAGTCTTCGAGGTAGGGAAAGACCGCTACCCTTGACGTCTGAAGGTGTGCTGAAAGCTCCTCCATCACTTTCGTGAATATCCAAGGGACACTGGTGAGGCCAGAAGGCAGCACCACAAACTGAAAATGCTCCTTGCCCACTGTGAACTGCAGATAGCGTCTGTGGGCCTGCAGAACGGAAATATGGAAATAAGTGTCCTGCATGTCTAATGCCACCATCCAGTCTCTTGGTCGAGGGCAGACAGTACTTGGGCTAGCATAAGCAATTTCAATTTGTCCTTCCGCAGGAAGCCTTTTAGAGAGTAAAGATCTAAAATAGGATGTAGTCCTCTGTCCTTCTTTGGCACAAGGAAGTAGCAAGAGTAATATCCAGTTCATACTACAACCATATATATGGCCTCTGTCTAAAAGGGCCTGCACTTACTGCTGTAGAACGGACAGATGATCCTCCACCAGCCGCACGGAGGGTAATGGAAGGTGCAGTAAGGTCAAAAAGAATGGTAGGGCATTGCCCTGATGTACAATTTGGAGGACACACTTGTCTGAAGTGATGGCCTACCAGCCCTAGAGAAAATATTAGATTCTGCCTCTGACAGAATGGCTGTGTGCCGGCAAGGACACACTAAAGCGGTTTTGCGGTTCCAGATGCACCTGGGCAGAGGACTGAGCTGCACATTGTCCCTGCTGTTGTGGTGTTGTCTCTGAGAATCATGGCTTTAGCCATGAAAGGGCTGAATGGCCTACCCAGCTGGTGGTGGAGTCTGGCGTTGGCAAAACTGAAAACCATGACCAGAGCTAAAGAGAGGATGGATTTGTTGGTGGAATTGTCTGCTGGGAGCAGAAAAGCTCAAGAAACATGCTGTGGCCTTACTCTCCTTCAAACGCTTTGGGGCTAAATCCGTTTTTTTGCAAAAAAAGAAAGAGCCATCAAGCAGCATGTTCATTAGGGAAACTTGGACATCCCAGAGAAGCCCATAGGCCTCATCCAGGTGTGACACCAAAGTGCCACTCCGGTACCCATCGCCTGACCTAAGAAGTCAGTCGTGTCCAAGCCAGAGCATATTACGAATTTCCTGCCATCTCAACTACCCTGAATAACTTGTGCTACCATGTCCCAAAGGGCATTGCAGTAGTAGCCTATAGGGCAGCTGGCGTTCATTGACCTCAGAGCAAGGCTTGCAGAGGAGAAAATTTGGTTACCAAATGATTTTATTCCTTTTGATTCATGATCTGGTAGAGTGGTAGGAAAAGTGTTGGGATTGACTTTGCTGGTGGACACCTGTACCACCAAACTCTCTGGCATCGGATGTTATCTAAGAAAGGCAGAGGGACCAAGTGCTAGTTGATGGCGACTAGTGACCTGCCAATTAACAGGTGACCTTGAACACAGTGTCTCCCAAGTTCCCAAAAGGTTATCTGTGAGGGCCACATTAAATGTCAATAGAGGCTCTGTAGGGGGTCTGACCTGATAGAAACACCTTAGTCAATAGATTAGTCTCTACTTCCATAGTGAGAAGCTGTAGATCTAAGACTTCTGCCAACCTTTGCACAACGACCAAGAAGGAGGTGCTTTCCTCTGTAGCAGGATCAAGGGGAGACATAAAGCCAGCACCTGGAGAAGTATCCAGAACACTGGCATCTTGGAGTTCATCATACCAGAATTCTACCTCATATTGTGGGACATAATTGTCCCCTACATCATAATTGCCATTATCCAAGCCAGTGCCGAAAAGATTCTGTAAAGTGTGAGGCCTGCCATGAGGTAAGGGCAAGGTGTGGGAATCTGAAGAATTGCATGTTGGCTGCCTGTCAGTCGAAGGTAGACGCAATCTTGGTCGAGGTCATGATGGAATCTGCTTGGAGGAGTAGGGAGCACAATGGGCTACAAGTCCTCTTCTACTGTTGATGGTGCCTGCATTGCGGTAAATGCAAAGGCAACTGACGCAGGTGACGGCACCAGACCTGCAGTCAGCACCGGATCAGGTGCTGAATGGATACAGGTTCCAGGGACACAGACAATAACAAGGGTGGACTCGCAATCGGATATCCGACTGGAAGCCACTGCAGATTTTTGGGGGTGAAGGTGCACCAGAGGGAACCAGTTAGGTGCCAAAATAATCATGGCCTCTCTTTGCTGCAATGTCTCCAATGGACCTGGGAACTTGGGGTGCATCGGGACTAGACTTGGAATAGGCTACAATGGTGATCTGGAGTGAGAGTGGGAGGAACGTTGATGTCCTTTCGCCATGCCTGAAGTCCAAGAGTGGAGAGAAGAACTTACCCGAAGACTTAGACTGCAATGATGATCTGCCACAGGAACTATTTCGGGAGCTGGAATGGAACCTTCCTTTTGACTTGGACATGTTGCATCGTACAGTGTTCTTGTGTTTGGCAAAGTAAAAGTTTTCTCATGTTCCCGTATGACCATCAGATTCATCTGGGCATAGTTATCACAGGACCTGTAGTCATATTCCGACCCCAGACACCAAAGACACACTCCATGAGGCTCCGTCACAGAAGCTTGTTTGCAACATTCCCTACATGGTTTGAAGTCTGTTGTCTTACGGGATGACATTTTCCCTTGAACGTTGGAGAATTTTGATGAAAGCTTTGTCTTGAAGACCAAGGAGACACTCCGGATCCGCTTCTGAAGGCACAGAAAGAAAGAATCAAACGTCAACACACATAGGTGGCACTTATATGAGGCTCTGCTCGTCACTTCCGGAGTAGAACAAAGTTAGTGCAAATGAGGCCACCAACCGGCACACAGGTGTACTGCTTTAACGTTTCTGGATCCATTCTGAATATGGGGAGTATTCTTAGGTGAGGAATCTTCAGTTAGAAGTATCCATCAGAAAAACAATGTAGATCCTAGTGGTGCAGTTTCAGTCGGTTAAACTATTCTTGTTCCTCGCTCATTTTTCCTCCTTAGCGCTATGTAGAATCTGAAAAGCAGCATTTAGAACAAAATGAGGCTTCCATTTGAAACAGCGCCTTTCTCACCCCTGAGCATCGCTTCACCCCCTGCCACTGAAGATGGATGGCTTCACTGTATTTATCTACTAAGAACTTTCATAAAGTGCTACGTACCTCCTTTTGGTTACTTCAGAACTACACTGCATAAGCACCTGAGGAGGTCAGACTGAAGGGTAATAGCCATGTCCGCAATTCTTTAATGGCCATTTCTCATCTAGATTGAGCTCCAATTTGAATACTCTAGTTTCCAAAGTGTTTCTGAACTACACGTAGTTAGGTTCATATCTCAAGAACAGGCTGAAGGAATTCAAGGATCTAGGTCCTTGTATGTCTAGGGTCTCCGTCCATGTACCGTCCTCTTGAAGGATCACTGGTGTCTCTGAGGGGCAGTCATTATGGGAACAGCTCTGGTACGGGCATAGCAAAGTACACAATTATGCAGGTGAACAGAGTCCCTTTTCATGGTATAGTGTGTGGACTGGGCTCCGGCCCTGAACTGGATTCTGGTGTTGCAGGAGCCAGTGAAGTATTTTGGGAGCGAGTCTGATTTAGCTTCAGTTTCAATGCTTAACACCGTCTGGCTGCCAGGTTCTGAAGAATAGTTTTATGGGGAGGCCTGAATAAATTATATTTCAGTAGTCATGGTATACTAGGATGAGGGAGATTTTTTGAAGGGGAGATAACTGCATATTTTCTCCATTTGGTCTGTGTTAAGGTCAGGTTGGTGAGAGTGCCGCATGATGTTTAAAACAATCAACTCGCTGGGGTGGGAACATGATGGAGGATGCCCCTAGTTCATCCACCTATGTTTCCCTGCCTCCAGGTGCATGGTCGTGACTGTCATATCTATAACAAGTAGCGCTATGAATGTGGAAGCCACTGTGTAGCGTTGTAACGCAAAATGGTGGGACCCCCCACACATTGTGAAGTGGGGCCCCCGAGTCTCCCGTATCTCACAGATATTCATTGGCCTTGGGCTGAATGAGGACCCCTTGAAGGGTTGCAGCCCCCTGCATCGCAGGGGCTTCATGGGCCTGAGTTCAGTGGCGTAGCAAGAGGGGTGGTGCGGTCCGCCCCAGGCAACATGAGTTTTGGGGGCGCCAGCCTCCCCTGCTCTTACCTGTAGCCATCGCAGGAAGCGCCACAGGCGACAAAAAGACTAGCTAAGCTACTGCCTGAGTTGCACCCCTGTAAGCCACATTCATAGCACCAAAACAGTCATGTAGGGGAACATTTTGTAAGGTGTGTATAAGGTGTGTGCTGTTGAGATGACAACAGTTTGACAGCATAACATGTTCATGGGCATTGTATAAAGCTCCAGAGGGCATACCCGCTGGAGGACACATGGTAGCCTAATGCCTGGTCTATTGTCTGCAGCCTGGCCTTCCCGTGTGCAACCCGAAGTTGGTGTGTTGTTGCACATTGATGTGTCACCGTCTTTATGGCCCTTAGTGCTCTGGTAGTTCCATGAAAGGGTGATGGAGAAGATAAACTGGTGTAATTGTTGCTGTGTACAACACTTATTTAAAGGAAACAATTGATGGACGGAATGCTGGACAATGCAAACATTCACCCCCAGTCACAAGGATCTGGGTTAAATCCATCATTCTTTTGCTCACCACACCACCCCAGTTTGGACCCAGCCATATGCAAATCAGTCTTGACCCTGTTCCTTGTGGGAACAGTCCAGCCCGAACTGCCAAGCCAGGTCCTCCCTGGACCAGAAACAAGCATCCTGGGACCGGTTTCAGGGCATCACCCTTCTTCAGCCACACTTATTTTTGCCATGTGTCATTCATTTCTGTTTCTGTACATTATTCTACCCTGCCAATAGGAATTTACATTCACCTTGCTTAGCAAGAGGGCCACCACAGCGCTCTGTGTACTAACACCAACAAGCATTTGCAATGCACTAGGTCTCGCATTTGCGAGAGTTTAAGCTATTGGCATTGTAAATGATAATGCCTTTTATATGTCTGTTTTGATAATTAACACATAAATAAAAAGGCATTGTCATTTACAATGCCAATAGCTCAAACTCTTGTAAATGCGAGACCTATTTCATTTCAAAGAAGCAGCCGCCATTGTCCCGGGCTGCTTGGAATGCGGAAGCGCGCATGGCGCACTGAACGTTGCAGGAAAGCATGTCGTGCCTGCAGTAGGAGAAACTCATTAAAGAAAATAGTGCTTACAGACTAAATAAGACATACAGTGTAACAATAGAAGTAAAAAGGCCAGTCCTCATGGGAGGTTACAAATGAAGACAAGGCGGTACCAAGGAGGGACTAACAAGCCTAATAACGAATCAGAAGCCAGCATTTACGAAGGACAATGACACAAGCCAACTACAAATATGGGTGAAGAGAGGGCGGGGCCTAAAGTCTATACTCCATTACAGCATGCCTCGCAGAGCAGCGCATTCGCTGCCCAGGCTCGACCTAAAAACTATTTGTCAAGCACATTCTGTTGCTGGAACTGATCTGTAAACTTCCCTTCTTAACTGCGGCTGAGAGCACCGCTGACTGTTGCCTCTTGTCTGATCCTTCTACTAAGCAACAGTATCTAAAATATAACCAAAGCACAATTCCTTGGGCTATTTTTATATCTGGAAATAATACAAAGGAAGACATTTAAAAGTTCGTTTCTGTGAAGCTACATTTGACATTGGAATGTTATGAGTGTAGCTAATTTTATCTGCTGTTTTTTCAGACAGTTGCATTTTGAAGATCACTCCAAAGTTATTTGCAAATAGAGCTAAATCAATTTTATTACTACAGGAAAGCACTTCTAATTGGTCTGCAGTTTTGTATATGGCAGTATTTACAGAGTTCTTACAGTCTTACAGGTCTACACATACACAAAACGCATCGGCGCTTTATAAAGTTTCTAGCAGGATAGACACATTTTCAACTTTGAAATGCACAACAAATAGAAAGAAAGACCGCCTAGATGAGGGCCAATCACAATTTCTTTCCAAGTATTCGCTTTTACCTCTTTGTTAAGCATTTGTCAATATCGCATTTTGCAAACTTTGTACCTTAACCATTTGCGTCGGAAACTAACATGATAAAAGGACAGGACCTGCAGTCTATTAACCCATTGTGGTATCACAGGTGCATAGCAACAGGTTGTACTTTCTTGTTTGCATAAAGTAACAGAACATGTAACCCTGTACCTTGCGCTAATGATGCTATAATGGATTTTTTGGAGAGGTCGCCAAACTGTGGGGCACTGCCAGGTGCTTAATTTGTAAAAAAAAATAAGTGCCGGGGCCCAGGTGAGGAGATCAATGCAGCTTGCACCGCCCATTGCTCCTTCCGGCGCTGCCAAAGACAGCACCAACACAACCACTAACCATCACCCAATTACAAGTGTGACAATTCAGACTTTTCTTGGGCCCTAAAGCTATAAGAATGGCTTGTGTGGCAGGCATAAGTCATTTTAATATATATAGAATTAATAAACAACTGTTGTTGTACTTATCTCTAAATTAGAAAGACAGCGCCACCATGTGGTACACTGTCATAAGTGCCAGTGTTGACAATTAAGTGCCAGTGCCGAGCACCGGAAACCGCTGGCACAAACTAAGCACTGGCACTGCCTATGCCCCTGGATGCCTCACAATGTTACAACAAGGTAGGCACGAGTTCCGCAACGTGAACAGCATGCTGTCTGTGAGTTTCTCGACATCCTCCTTCAATGATACCCTACGACCAGAGTAGAAAGTTCTAAGGTGGTTCTTGCCATACACTGACAGTGTCCACGAGAGTGTTGTGGTCTGGTAGTGGGGCACCCTCCTAGGACAAAAGGTCACCCTGGAAGCCAGCCCTTATCCCAGCCCTGCTCTAACGAGTTCCATACCATACCCCATATTCTGTATGTGGAGAACAAATCGTGCATTGTGAGCTATAAAGCCCCATATGCATTTGCCATATCATCCTTTCCCTGCATCGAAGCCGTGCAACCACCCGGACCCCACTTTACGACCAGTAGTAGGAGGTAGGAGGACCCATAGGCATGACCTGCTCTCACCCTCACACTATTATCTATAGTTTACGGCACAAAGACCCCAACCACCAGGAGCCTGCCTCCTGACCCCCTGGGCACTATACTTTGGGGAAGTAGGCCCACAAAACCAGATCCATGCATACATGACCCACATGGACAATGTAATCTTTGTAAGTCATCTTGTAAGATCATGGCCTCTTCCACTACTACTAAAATGAACTGGGGGGGACAAGGATTCCAGCAGTGGGCCCATGCCCTACCAGCTGCCAGAGCACTGTATTCACAGCCAAAAGACCTCTGGTGTGAGACTCCTCTTGCCATTATCAAACTTTTAGGTTCAGAGGCCCCAGTCCTCAGAATTGTAGATGGCCCATGTCCCACTGCTTAAGAACCATGTGGGTAGTGGGTCTCAGCCTTAGCTCACACACTCACACGTTTGGGTCTGGAGATAGGTCTCCGCCTCAGCTCACGCACTCGCTCATTTGGGTCTGGAGACTGAGAACAACCAGTTCAATCCCAACCATTCAAACTCAGGGTAAGAAGGCCTCCCTATCCTCACTCCTTCACATATCTGGGCAGCAGGGTGACACCAGAAGGAAGGTCCCTCATATCCCTGCCCTCACCTGCACAAACAAAGGAAGATGGCCTGGGGCAGCAGCCCCATCACAATAAATTTGCACCCAGGAGGCCATCAGGCGCAGGTCACTGTCCCTAACCTTAATGTGAGAGAAGGCACATAGCCTTCCACTAACCACTGCCAGGAACATGAGTAAGTGACCTCCGGGCATGCCACATGCCACCCCAAACCAAAACATTTAGATATGACACATGCCTGCCAATGCACCCCGCTTTGCTATGCTGCAGAACATACCCATGGTAATGAAACAGGGAGATACATTTTTTTATAATAACAGTTACAAAAGTGTAAGTTTACTTTTGGGAATCAGGCCCTTTGATTGTGCGCCCACCTATAGCGAAAGTTGAATCATGCCCCCTCACCAGGCTTTGGGAAGGCTGATGGTTGGTGGCTTCTAATATATCTGTAGGGCACAGGTGGTTACAAGAGCAGCTTCCCGATAGGGAGGAGAGAGTGATGTTGATGAGAGGGAACCAAGGGGGCAGCTAGAGGAATTAGAGGCTGAAGCCCACGACAAGCCCAGATCATAATTAAAAAAATTAAAAGAGAGGATCTGCTGAGCATTCCAACCTCGCCATGGCATCAGAGGAAGGACATACCACCTCACCTCCCACTATAACACAACAATTACAAAACTTCTTGACACTGTTGCTCCTCTAAAGCTCAAGAAATCAATAAGTATCCCTGGTTTAATAAAGACCTTAATAAAGAACTACGACAAAACAGGCTGGCTGAAAGAACCTGGAGACAACCCTCGCAGACCCATCTCTCTGTACTCTGAGCAACATCTAACTGTCAACTCTGTTAAGCACTGTGAAGAGTTCGCTTAATTCTTCTCTATAAAAATAATAAAGATCAAACCCTCACTAGACCCCTCCACCTCTTCTCCTCTCTCCAATGATGCCCCTCCTCCCAAAATGTGTCCCCCATCTACCACACCTCCAACCAATGGTGCCACCCCCAAATCCACCACCTCATTGAGCCAGTCCACCAACCACAATTGCATACCACTGAAAAACAATGCAACCTGGACCAAATTTGAAAATATCTCTGAGGAAGGTCATCAAAATACTTTGATGCATGAAGCTAACATCACACCTCACTCACCCTCTCCCCTTCTCTCTCATCAAAAATCTCAAATACATAATTTCCCCAATATGGACCAAATTCCTCCTTATCTAGCGGCCTTATGCCGGACTCCCTCAAACTCGACCAAGTCAATCCCCCTCATCAAAAAGCTAAACACCGACCCCAATAATTACAGACCTATAACTAACCTTCTTCTCCTTGCCAAAACTATTGAAAAATGTGTCCTCTCACAACGTAAAAACCACATCGAAAAATTTAGCCTACATGACACCTTCCAGTCTGGGTTCAGGAAAGGCTGCAGTACGGAGACTGCATTCCTGAACATCACGGATGACCTACATAGATCTCTAGAAAATGGTCATATCAGTCTCTTAATCATCCCGGACCTCACAGCGGCCTTTGATACAGTCAACATGCTACTAAACACTCTCTCACAATGTGCAGGCATCAATGGTACTGTCCTTCAGTGGTTTGCCTCATACCTGAACCAATGTTCTCATCTAAGCAAACTAAAGAGTTCTACCTCACCTGCAACATCAGTCCCACATGGAGTTCCCCAAGAATCAATCCTGTCCCCTACCTTGTTCAACCTAAATATGAAACCTCTTGAAACAAGCCAGAAATGCCTACCATTTCTATGCAGATGACACCCAACTCTGCATTAAAATCTCGTCATCTAAAGACATCCAGCACCTAAACAGCACTCTCTTCATGTTACAATCCAGGCTGACCAACAACCACTTAAAGCTTAACACTAACAAAACCGAACTCCTCCTCATCCATCATAAAGGAAAATCATATCCTATTTATAACTGGCTAGACATCCTAACTGCTTTAAATTGCAAACTATCGATCTCCAACTCTGTTAAATCACTAGGGATTACACTAGACAAAAATCTGAATATGAAGGACCACATCAATGCCTCAACAAAACGTGCCTTCTACCCGCTGAAACACCTAAAAAAATAAACCCTTTATCTCCTCTGAAGAAATAAAGACTGTAGTGCAATCCCTGATCCTCTTCAAGCTGGACTACGGTAATGCAACAATCACAGGCGCCCCAAAAAGCCACCTTATCCCGATGAAATCCACACTCAACGCAGCCGCTAGACTCCTTTCTGGGGAGAGACAATATGATCACATCACTCCAACACTTAAGAAACTCAACTGGCTACCAATCGAAGCAAGAAGTATATTCAAAATGGCCTGCATAACGCACAAAGCTCTCTACACTGAAAAACCTACCTACCTTGCAAACAAGTTATCAAAAGCTGGCTGAAAGAGGCCTCTGCGAAGTTCAAGCACTTTACTTCAGATTCCGCCCAAATTTAAGAAAGAAAAATCACTCGCCCACTCTTTCTATGAGAACGTACCCAGAATTTGGAATGCGCTTCCACAGGATCTGTGTGACAACCATTCATTCCTACACTTCAGAAAAAAACTTAAACTGCATCTTCTCAACAAATACCTGAACCCTCCCTCCTAAAATAATCTACTTCCTGTGTTACACTTCCCTCTTCCAGTATCTTAGAGCCAGAACCCCACTACTTCTGGAATTTGCGACACATCGACTCCTACTAACTCTGTAATTACCTTCCATCGCTACCTTCTACCTTTTTCAGTCATCCATGACAACTTTTATTGTATATTTTTACTGGTATATTTGTACTCTGTATGTCTACTCTCTCTTGTATATTTTTGCCCTGTATGCCTGCTAGCTTTCTCCCCATATGTATTCCTTGTAAATATTCTGTGCAATAACTGTATATGTATATGGGTACGTATCTATCTTGTATGTCTACTATCTATTGTTGATTTTTATCCTGTATGTCTACTACTTTTCTCCTCATTTGTACTCCTTGAAAAGTTTTCTGTGTAAACTCTGTAAATCACTCTGATACCCTCGGGTCAAGTTTGCGCTATACAAAACTCAAAAATAAAATAAACAAATAAATACATGTGATAAACGGAGGGCATCCCGACATGGCGTGAAGTTCTGTGAAAACTCAAAAAAAGATGAGTGCCCACCGGGCCCACCAGGGACAGAAAGAGAAGGGGAAGAGGAGATCACCAAAAGGATGGAGAAGCATGGTGGATCCTACAGGATCGATGCAACTCTGTGCAGCTCTGAGAGCAATAGAAGAGAGCGAGTTCCCAAAACTCAGGAGCAGATTCCAGAGACAGTGTCTGTGCAACCTTGGACCTGGCCTCAAACATGAACACAGCACCATAATCCAAAGGTTATTCAGCCACAAGAGAAAGGCATAATAGGAGGCAAGATCTGTAAATTCCTGTTCTACTCTATTGTACATTACAACAAACTCTGAACAATGAGTCTTCGAGTATGTCCTGCAAAGATTCAAACATATACTTTCATGCACACATTTTTGAAAAAGGCTTAACATAATATACAAGTTACTCACATGCATTCTTTGCTGTTTTCAAACTAATTTTTCAGCAGAAATAATTCATAGGAATTTGTGAAGTGAAGGTTGCACAAGGATCTCTTAATGCACAAACCCACTGCACTACATTACTAGAATTTGGCCTTGTTGTCTAAAGGTTTCATACACTGTTTTTTTGTTTAACCAATTCAAGACAGTACATCCACAAGGAACAAATGAAATATGGTGCAACATTCTGGAAAGCAAGACAAAAGTCAGGCTGAGCCCGCTTATTCCAGGAGTAAGGGAATTCACACGGGGCACTCAGGCAACCTTGGTTCCAGTGATGTATCATGAATCAAGAGCAAGAAACATTTGGACCGTGAGGTATGGCCCTGGGAAGTTCCAAGTGCCCTGTCTGCTGTCAGAGCAAAAGAACTACAATAAACCAGTGTGGGCAACGCCCTTGTGGCAGCACAGGACAGGGTGGTCGTGGTGGAGTCCAAGCTCTTGATGTTGAAAGCAGGAGTCTTGGGCAGGGGACAGAAATAGGAGTAGGGCATCGTGGGGGGTTCAAGAACAAGGGAGGGATACAGGTGAGGGTAAGGTGGAAGTGGGGAGGGCACTGGGGGAGACCCTATAGGCAAGGGTGAGGGAGTGGTGTTGGGTGATAGGGCGGGGAAGCCTTGCGGGGCTTCAGGGACTTGTAGCCAGAATTCCAGGGTAGGGCCGGGGGAGGGGTAGGTAGGGGGGGCAAGTGTGTCTCGTGTTTCTCTCTGGTCGGCCATGAACCATCAGTGGGTGCACTAGTAGGGTGCCGGAGACTGTCCCATTTCCCCAAGGGCTACAATAAGCTGGTGTCTTGGGACATAACTAGGGTGTGTGCATGTAGCACAGCCAGCAAATTTATGGCCGGTGGGGTTCAGAAAAAGGGTCCATATGGAAGAAATAAAGGTCCATACGGTCCTCAAGTCAGTATATGATTCGCTTGTAGGATGATATTTTGTGCATCTCTGACATCCGTTAGTCACAGGAAGGGTAGCTGTGGTGACCTCCAGTGCTATAGAATGCATAGCTTGGCGGTGAACAGTGCTATGGTAAGAGGTTTGCGAGCAGGACATGAGAGGTCAGAGAGGTCCTCTGTATTGTGCTGCATAATGAGCGTGCGTGATAGGGTGTGCAGCAGGTTTATGGAGGTGACTGAGTACAGATCTAACCTGGGACCATAAGCGGAGCATCTCCGGGCAGTCACAGAGGATGTGTGTTATGTCACAGGCAGGTGTATCGCAGAGCCAGCAGCGGGAGTGGTGCAGGAGGCCAGAGGTCGCCAGTTTCTGTGGTGTCCCGTTCCCATTTTGGATCGACTTAAGGGGACAAAATTTCATTCGAGATTCTCGGATCCCCTTATCCAGGACTTTAATGAGTTCTGCCGAGACCTGTTAATCGTATTCTAATTGAAGTCGTCCTTGCCATTTAGCACGTAAAAGGGCCAATAATGGCCTTGAGTGTATGTGTTGAACTATAAGGTTGTAGAAGCCTGACATTACCCATTTGAAGGAACCCCATATGTTCAGGTATTGTGAAATGGGGGAGTTGGAGAGTTGCCACGGTCTGGGCCCTAGTACGCTGCACAGGCAGTGTTGGAGCTGCCCGTATCTTAAGTGTTGAGAGCGAAGGAGGCGAAACTCGCACTGCAAGTTCTCAAATGGTTTCAGATCTCCACCTGTTACTAGATCATTCAGGGTGGCAATCCCCGATGCCTGCCATGTATTCCAACACACTAGTTCGCTGGCCTATTTGTTTTGCTGAGTTATTCCAAAGAGGGGCATGTAGATGCAATCATGGATGGCATCCCAACAATTTGTGACATGGTTCCAGACCCCTACCATGGTCCGTATAAAGGGGTTATGGGGAGATGTTGCCGGGTGCGGTAACGATACAAGAGATCTAGATATGTCTCTGTTGAGAGTGGCAGGTTGCACTATAATGGGTAGCATGCCTAGGACATAGGTAAAGCAGGGGGCCACCACCATTTTCACCACCTCTAGATGTCCCCACATAGAAAGGTTAAGGTGGAACTATTTCACGTATTCACTGGCTGTTTTAGCAATGAGTGAGTTCAGATTGAGGGGGAACTATCACTGATAAACTCCTGGTCACCAGGATGCCCAGGTACTTCAGGTGATGAGTTCACAACTGCCACTCTAGTCGTAACCCTAGACATGGGCAGCACTTCACTTTTGTCCCAGTTTACCCTGTAGCCGATAGGGCTGAGAACTCGGGCTTGAGGGCTGGAAAGGGAGATTTCGAAGGTTAGGAAGAGTAAGCAGGATGTCATCCTCATATAAGAAAAGTATGGACTGTCCCACTGGGGTGGGGAGTCCGGAGATTCTCAGGGTGTGGTGAATAGCAAGTGTTAGGGGTTTTGTCACCAATAGGAAGAGCAATGGCATCAAGGGGCAACCTTGTCAGGTACCCCTTTGGACCTTAAACGTGTCAATTGAAAACCCCGGCAGTTAATCTGGGCTGTAGGTGATGCACACAACCATTTAAACTTAGTGATGAAGTCCTCGCCTATGCCAAAGCATCACAAGGCACAGAACAAGTAGTACCATTCGATGCAGTCAAATGCATTTTCGGTGTCTAACGTAGGAGCCATAGTCGCCTCCAACAGGTCCTTGGCCAGCCTGAGTAGATGCGCTAAGGAGCGCAAGTGATCCCAGGAAGATTGTCCCGGCACAAACTCCACTTGTGATTGATGGATCAGGGTGGGTATGACCCGCAGACAGTGAGCAGCCCAGATACTGGCCAATAGTTTTGATTTTGAATTAAGCAGGGAAATGGGGGGATAGGTCCCGCAGATTAAAGGGTCACAGGCGGGTTTTGAAAGGATGGAAATAATCACTTTATTGGACAAATAGGAGAAAGAGCCAGTATCATCGGCCTCCTGGAAGGCTGCGTAAAGGAAATCCACGTTGTCTTTTATGAGTCATCAGTAAAACCATCTTACCCCAGTGCTTTATTATATGAGAGGTGGGTAATGGCCTGCACTATTTTCTCTTTGGAAATTTCACCCTCTAATAGTGCTCATCCATCAGCATTGAGGCGATGCAGGGGTAGAGCATCCAGAAATGCATTCAGTCTGTCCGTATTGCCATCCGATTCAGAGCTGTACAGCTTCACGTAGTGTGCCCCAAAGGTGTCCGCTATCTGCTGTGGGGTGCGGAGCACACTAGCCTTGTCGTCTCTAATTGCTGGGATGGCCCTGCTACCTTCCGCTGTTTAAGCTAGGAGGCTAGGCGCCTCCACATGCGCTGCTATGTTGCACACATATAAACCTTCTGAGATATTTTATGATTATTTAAATATGTAACAAGCGGATTACACTCAGATCTCTGCAGCAGGTGCTTTAAACCATTACCGCCAATAGTCTAAAAGCAAGACCTATTGCTCTGCCAATGCTTGTTAGGTCTCGGCCCATCACCACTGTGATTCTGAGCAAATCAGTTAATCTCCCCATTCGTGAAAAAGAAAAAAAATATGCCAATTGGCAAAAAAACCTATTACATACAGAAAGCAATTGCACCAATGTCCATGTCTTAGTGAAAATACATTTGGAAGTAGAATACATCTGTTGTCACAATAAAAACAGATAACATCTGTTGTGACAATAAACATCCACTTAAAAGGAGAAAAGGGCTTCTTTGATGTGTGTATGGCATAGTAAAACATAGCTACAAATGGCAAGAGGTTCAACAAGGACAACAGGGAAGAAGAAATATAAAAATGGTACCTCAATCATAACGTGATCAGTGGAAGGACAGCAATCAAGCTGTAGCAATCAGTACTTGGTCCATGCTCCAGGTGAAAGAAGAGAAAGTGAAGCCAGCACACAGTGGCCAATTAGAAGACAGCATGTAGGAGTGGCAATGAAGCCAACAAATGGTGAGCAATGGGTGAGCTACAAGACCCTTGTATACAATATATCTTGCAGGCAAGAGTGCATGCAATGCATGCTCTGTCACAGGTGAAACCTAATATACACAGGTAAATGCCATGTGTATAGGCACCCACGTTTGTAAAAAAAAACAGTGATTCTAAAGAGGCATGCTACTTTTATGTGGGGGGTCTTAAACTCTGGATTTTGCTTGTAGCAAAGACGGCAACTCCACACCAAAGAGTCACCAGAAACTCTGAAAACTTACCCTTGGTCATCAGATAAAAGATCACCAGAGACTGCAACCTTATGTTTGCAGAAGATATGTCACGCAGGAAGAGACAGTGCCCATTTCACTCTTTTGGATTTGAAAAGCATCCAGCTACTGCTCATCTCTGAGAACAGAGGCCAGTTTCAGCCAGTTGAAGCTAGAAACCGTTTGAACTCTGTCCTCTCTTTGCTTCCGGTCCGTCCCCCTGTGAACCCCCGTCCTCTCTTCCCAGAGAAGGGAGGGAGCACGCCCTGGAAGACAGCCAGGAGACAGGGTGGGAGATAGATGAACAGCGCGCACTCACACTAAAACCAACAGACTGTCCAGGGCTCTGGAAAATGTCTCCGAGCAGCTGCCTGTGGGCGGATAATAACACAGCCTGCTTTGAGGCAGGGAATCAGAAAAACTGCATCACACACAAGGCTGCTGAGAAGAACCCAGACGTTCTAGGAAAACATCTACAAGGAATCACAGAGGGCCGCTTTCATTTCAATAGGATGTACAGCTCACAAAACAGGAAAATACGGTGTAAAAGGAGGGCTAATTGCAAGCTTTCAGAAACTGCGGTTGTCTGAAAGGCTGCACACACCGTGCATTCAAATGACTGAGCCAGTACAACTAAAATGGTTTTATGTGTGTTTTTACTTAATGTGGTCGGTTGGGTGGTCCAGAAACCTTTCCCGTCAAGGAGGTCCCGCCCCTCAAGGGTCTAGTGAGGGTCCAGGTTTGAAGTTTACTTTAATCATGCACTTTTTTTTTAGATCTCGCCTACAGACAGCTTAAGTTGTCTGGTGAGAAAGCCCGTGGCATCTCAACACCACACCCTCATACAACCACAGCACATAACATACACATACAATGTGCTAGAGTTGGGCAAGCCAACAAATTAATAGGGGGAACCGAACATCGGGCTTAAGTTGGTTCCAAGAACTCTTACACGAGCCAAACCAGTGGTCGAACACGAGCCAAACCAGTGGTCGAACACGAGCCAAACCAGTGGTCGAACACGAGCCAAACCAGTGGGCGGGATGTGACGGGAATGACTTGCACATAGTTTATTAATTTAACAAACAGTTCCCCTACTTTTAGTGAACAGACAACTGTCCCGGGATGGTTAATTTCGAGAGTTGACATGCCACAGCTGAAATGTAAGGCAATGAGTCTCCTGTGCTGTGAAACCGAGGGAGGGGCAGACAGCTAAACAAGCCTTCTGCTTCCATGACAGAAATGTGAATGTGCACAACTGGTTAATCTGCAAATGTAAAGTGTGCTTGGATAGGCATTGGCTTTAATTCATGGAATTGGTTGAATCCTCCTGATAACACACATTTATTCTTTTTGAGTGGCATTGCAAGCTAAGCTGTGAAATGGGTGCTTTTAACGGACAGTTATAAAAAAACAATTGCACTACATGAAGTCTGGGTATTACTAAAATCTATATTTTGGAGGCACTTTTTTATCTAAAACCTTTCTGCACATTTTCTAGCAGCCTGTCTTATACTGTGTGTAATACAAGTTTAAAATAATGACTTACATATTCACAGTGCTTTCTGTTACATACTGGGACCTCGTAGCACTCAACATGCACAAGTAACTATTCTCCACTGCACAAACCAGGATTACATTCTCTGGCTCTCTGGTTACAGACACAGACCTCCACAGTGCAATAACTAATAGAGGTTTTATAATGCACGATAGTTCATTTCCCACTGATTAACTTGACTTGCATCTATTTTTCATTTAGGCTGTGCGTTATTTTATATATAGTTACTTGAAGGTGAAAGACAGAAAAAAGTTACAGAATATTTTATTTTTTAGTGTGCCTTTGACCCCGCGCCTACACTCACTCACCCTGCCCCCTTTGCACTCACTATCAGAGTTCGCATACTTTTTTTTAATGATCTTTGACCACTGAGCCAAATTCTAAAAATGTTTGGCATGTAAATTGGGCAATAAACTTCATTTAAAAATATGATAAAGATTCTTCAAAATTCATAACAGTGTATTTCTTTAACATGCATTAAAAGGGATAGTTTCTAAACATGACCTTAGAAGCATTCATGCCCTCCCCTCACCCTGACAACAATGCCAATGCTGAACTAACAGCCAAGTCAGGTATCATGTGCATCCCAAACGTGGTCTAGATAGATTCATATATGGAGCAATATTATAGTCTATTAAATCAAACACAAGAGAGGTTCTTGCGCATTACACATCTTATTTGTGTATTTCAAGAAGCTCAATAATGAAGAAAAAAAAGAGGCATGATGAAATAAAATATCTTCCTAGGAACACACAACTTAATCAAACGTGGAGCTGGGACTGATCCACTGATCCCAGTTTTTCTGGGTTCACATGGTACAATGCAGCTGTTAAATTGGTATCTATTTCTCTCCTGTTTTACATCAAAGGTTGTTGTGTTGTCTTTAATTCGGTGAGCATGGGGTGAGAGAATGAGTGTCAGGCAGAAGCCACATGAAAGTTTGGGCTTTTTGGGCTCAAGGTTTCAGCCACTTGCTACTGTGGTTCAGTTGGCCTTAGTCATTGGCCAACATGCTTGTCTATCAGTGTTGGTATCAGTGCATGGCATTTTACAGATTTGAATGCATGCCCTTAATTCCTTTATTTATTTATTGTTCCACAGGTGGGTCCTGCCTCCAACTCTTTCTCTCAGAACTTCCAACCTCGACCCCCTCACCCCTCTGTGCTTGTTCATCCTGTCCTCCTTTGCCTGATCACATTCCTCATGTTTTTTTGTGAGGGCCCAGCAACTACAATGTGCTATTGGGCCACTCGCTTCACTTTTAAGTTCTCCTGTGCATTTAACCTTTTATGTTTATTTTACTTTTCGGACATGGCTGTCAGATGATAGTATTTTTTCGGCTTTTTCTCAGATTTCAGACTTCATTTACCTTGATGAGAATGGTCTGGCAAATGTGCTATCTTCAGAAGTCTAAGACTTCGGTAGAAAAAGACTATGTAATTTCTGTCTTTTGTCCAATTAGTTGTTCGATGTGGTTGTTTCCTTTCCAGGTGAGATCGCAGGGGATTTTAAAACTGTCCACTCAGGAGACCCCTTTATTGCATTTTGTGGTGTTTAGGACTTTCCTTGATTGGACCCATAGAATTTAAACCTGCTCAATCAATCAATCAGGATCTTGTATGGCGCAGCTGCTCACCCGTGAGGGTTTC
This sequence comes from Calotriton arnoldi, assembly GCA_963921515.1. Classification (NCBI taxonomy): domain Eukaryota; kingdom Metazoa; phylum Chordata; class Amphibia; order Caudata; family Salamandridae; genus Calotriton; species Calotriton arnoldi. Next base: position 2,185,480 of record CAWUFW010002008.1, read on the forward strand.
AAGGTGCTGGGGGAGAGGGGATGTTGGTCAGACTGGGTGGAGGATCATTCGAAGAGCCAGGTCTTGAGGTCCTTCTTGAATTGGGTCAGCGACGACGATTGCCTGAGATAAAGAGGCAGGATGTTCCAGGTCTTGGCCGCAAGGTAGAACCTTCCTCCGGTTCTGGTCTTAGTTGCAGTGTGATTATATATAGGTTACTGTGCACAAAATGCCTGGCCATTAATTGTAGTGCAATTAATACTTGTCCATTAGCTACTTTGTACAGAGTGCATATCCATTAGTTACTTGGCATAGATAGTCTGTGGATCAGTTGTCATGAACTAAATGGCTAGTCATCATTTTATGTGTACAGCTTTTTACCCACCAGTTATTGTAGACAGAATACCTGCCAATACATAACTGTTTCAGATAAGTCTTCCTAAACATTGTCAAAGCCTAAAGGTCTGGTGTTTACTGCCAGCCTTTTAGCACAGCCGGTTTAGTCTTAGTTTTTGTAAAACATTTTTGTTGGTTGAGCTGCGGAGCCCCCCCAAAAAAGTGGCTAAAAGCAAAAATATATTTTGGGTCTCAAAAGCATACATTGGTATAGCAGTCCTTGGTAAAAAGGAACTACTTTATGTGCATATGTGCTTCTCGTGAAAGAGCAGAATGCCATCCCTCACAGTGAAGTTAGCCAGTGTCTGGAGTTGGCTGACCTACTGCCCCTTCCTGTATGCTTTAGTTGGCGGAAGAAAAATGTAAATGCCACAACAACAGACCAACGGGGGGAGAGGGGTGGCTGAAAGCCTCTATAAGTAATTATATTATAAATATAATTTTAGTCAAATCAAAAAGTCTTGGCTACTGCCTTACCTAAAAATGATTGCCTATAAGAGTTAGTAGGTGAAAGGCACATAGATAAAGACTACATAATCACATATTAAGGAACAATACCACAGCATAAACACCACCACAAACCAACACCGAATCTGCCATGGTAAAAAATAACCACATTGAGGCAAATCCTAGAGACGTCAAATTCTTAATGTCAAAATGAGAGGGGACTCATTGGTCCAATTTACCGTTCACCCAAGACACTGTGAAGCTTCAGCTCTAGAAGCTTGAGCCATGAGGAGCTGCTACTCTCTCCTCTCCCTTGAGCTTCAGTCATACTCAGAGAAACAGAAGGCAAATCAGTCTGCGCAGTGCTTGTCAATGTTTTTTCAATAGAAAAAACACAAATCTTATCAAACAAAGATTTGTGATTTTTCTATTGAACAAACATCATTGAGAAAATTTAAAGTGATTTTGATTTATGTATGGTATTGGCTTTCAAAGCCTGTACATTTACATTAATATATAAAAATATTTGTATTAGAATCCCAGCATTGAGTACACCTCTTACTATTTACTATTATTTTGCTTGTTTTTTAATTTTGATTGATTCCCTTGATTGGATTCATTTGACCAATTATCTAATGTATGTTTGGAAGGATTTCTAAAACAATTTCTTCAGGAGTTTTTGTGTTGTTTGCATTATGTACTCATCTCCCGAGGGAAGATTGGGTTGGCCTATTATTTTTACAGTGGTTGTCTGAGTGTCACACAGTACCGGCTGGATACACCCATAGCAGGGAAATGGGGCTGTGCTGCATCATAGGGGTTGTGGCCTACAGACCTGTTTGTCTTGCTGATGACCTGATTGTTTGGACAAATTCCCCAGAGGGCCTGCCTGGAGCTGCCTCTATTGGTGGGTGACACTGAGTGCAGTGAAGTGTTTTACTTGTGCAGTAGCAACGGGTGTTACCTGTGCTCCAAGTACAGTGCCTGTCAAGAGAGGACAGCAGTGCTTAATTTGTAAAAGAATAAGTCCTGGCGCTATTGAAATTCGGCATGCTGAGTACCAAGACTTTGTAATCTTGATTCCACCTCATGTCTCTTTAATCTACTACAGACACTCCCTCCCCCTTTACATCACTCTTGCAGGTTCCTCCCTTTGTCCCACTCGTGTGTTTTTCACTCTCTTGCTCTGGGTCAAGGTCTGTTGAGGACAAATAAGTACCGGTCCCCAAAAATGAGTGCCATTGGTCCTACCTTCAACCACTGGATTCAACTTAAGCTTTATAAAGGGGCAGTTCCTGGCAACAAAGTGGGGCCCACTTTGACTGTCACCCGCTCACAACATGAAACTGCAACCTCCAGTACTTACTCAGTGGCTGGAGGTTTTCTCGCTCTGCAGGCACATGACCTCATTATAATATCCACTTAATTACCGATGGGGCTGATAATGAGCTATTACCTCCTTGTCCGAGCTCCCTGTCATAGTCCTTACATTAATGAGCGTCAGTTCCTCCCTGCAGCCTCAACCAAGCAAAAAATAGAAACACACATATAGCTCCCATCCCGTCCCTCTAGGCCACACCCACATCCTGTGGGATATAAAACCTCTGACCTCACATCCTGAAATCCTATTGTTTTTTTTCTGCAGGTTCGTCATCAAGCAGGATCATTGGATGGCATGTCTCCAGGATGTGCAGGTAATTATGATTGCCAAGGGTCTGCATTAGCGACTTTGTTGTTTAAAATAGGTTTAACAAAGCAATAGAGTCCCTGCTTTAGAGGGACCAGCTCCTGTTCCTTTTTTTGTTCGTAAGAGCTTCGTGAAACAAAGCCGGAGTGTCTCTGTGCTACAGAAGGCGCACCGTGTTCGGCAAAGCCAGAACGTTTCAGTCTAGGGGACAGAGTTCGGGAGGCAGCGCTGTCATTGGCTGAGACAGTCCGAGCATCTTGATTGGGCAGTATCTGGAGCCTCGCGCTGGGATTGGGAGTTCAGCGCAAGTTCTCGGTGTTTGTGGCATTTAGTCGGAGACGTCTCCTGGCAGTGATTGGGCAGCACGAGTCTCCTAATAGTTTTTGGGGGGGCTCGCGAGATGATTGGACAGCGCGAGCCTCATATAGGGGGTTTTCTTTCTGAAAGTCGGGCTACATATTGATTGGGCCACATAGTTGGTTGACTGGAGGGATTTCCATTGATGGTCAGCTTCCTGGCAACAGTTGTTGAAGGAAGCAGGAAAGGTTGTAGTTTTTGAGCTTTTTCATTGTACCTGGTTGGTTCTGGATACATATAAAAGAGGGTTTTATTTTTCTCCTTCATTGATCTGCGATCATGGAGGGTGGAAAGAGAGTGGAGAAGAGAATGAATATTGAAGAAGAGGTGGTTCCTATTCCTCAGGCTACCCCTTCTTTTTCAGAGGTGCAAATAATGATTGAGGCGGCAGTTTCACTGCTTTTCAAGCCAGAGATTCTGTGGTCCCTAAAAAACAAAAGTTGAATTCCTCTGAGCCTCCAGATCTTGACTATAATTCTGAGGAGGAGGTGATGTGAAGGTTTATTCAGGGGTTACTGCTTAAGAGTATCTTGCAACATGTAAGAGACAATTTAGAATTTCCAAACACCCAGTGTGCAGAGGAAACAGAGGATTTCTTTGAAAACTACCAGAGGAAGGAGCCTGAGTCTCTTCCTATACATAAATCTATCCGGAATGTTCTGGAGGGAGAATGGAAAGATGTGGACAAGCATGCATTTATGAGATTCTGGGCTAAGAGATATCCACTTCAGGGATTTGCGGATGAATTCCCTACGGTGGTAAAAGTGGATACGCTAATGGCTGGGCTAACTTCTCAGGGTATGATAGTTTCTGAGGATGCAGTGCCTTCAAACCCAGCTGACAAGCAGGTTTAAGGGTCTCTTAAGAGGTCCTTTGCGGCTTCTAATTTTGTGATCAGGTCCACGGCGTATACCAGCTATGTGGTGCAGACATTGCTTAAGGACTGTCAGAGTATTTCAGAGCAAATGCTTCAGGATGAAGATCCCACAGAGAACTTGGCTATGTTGGAGCAGGAGTTGCGTTTTTTGGCAGACCTTCCTTTCGATTCTCTTAGTGCGTCAGCAGCAGCTGCAGGTGCAGGTGCAGCCATTGCTGCAAGACGGCAGTTGTGGCTTAAGTCATGGAAGGCGGAAGCAGCACAGAAGAATATCCTCATGAAAATTCCCTTTGCGGGTACTAAACTGTTTGGGGAACCACTGGAGGCAATGATAAAGAAGACGATGGAGGACAAAAAGCTTTTGGCTCCAGTCCATCAGTCTCAGAAAGGAAGGTTTTCTGGCTATAAAAGGGGTTTGGGGCAGACTTTTCGAAACAAAATGGAAATTCAGCCCTTTCGTGGTAGGGGACGAGGCCGGTGAGTCCTTTCCTTTAATAAGTCCCGGGGTCAGCAGGGAAGTTCCGATAATGCAGGACTGTCCATCAGACTCCGAAAGGGAAGTTTTCTGGCTATAAGGGATTTTGGGCAGACATTTCAAAACAAAATGGCAATTGAGCCCTTTCGTGGTAGGGGACGAGGCTGGGGAGTCCCTTCCTTTACTAAGTCCCGGGGCCAGCAGGGAAGTTCCAATAATCCAGGTGAGGCTACGTCATGACTATTCTCTGGCTCAGGATGGTGGCCCCGTTGGGGTCCTGTTGCAAAAGTTTGGAGTTCCCAAAGTGATCTTTTTGCAACTCGAGTTAACGCGTTGAGGGACAAATTTTGCTCTTAGGTCAGTCGAGCAGGATTTGGAATGTGGATGCAATGTCATTTCACTGGTGGGAGAGGTTGATGTATGCCTTTCCTCTGATTCCGTTAATTCAGAGGGTTCAGATAAAAATCAAATGGGACAAAGCTTCAGTGATTCTGGTGGTTTCTGGCTGGAGCAGGAGGTCTTGGTTCCCTTTTTAGGTCTCGCCTAGCGTTGCAGCGCGGATGCGCGGCTCGCTCTGCGAGACATATTGTGGTAGAGGAGATTTCAGAAGGGGACTTGAAGCTCTGCCCATCATTTTCATTGGCTGGCGTCATCGTTTATGCTAAACGGTGGCCTCCGATTGAAAATGAGGCTTCTTTATTACCGCCCTGATTCCTTTTGGGACGGCCCATCCGGACTGGATCGTTTGCTTAACGGCTGTCGTGAGGGTATTTCTTATCTAAAGGAGGCGTGTAGTGACGGATCATGTTTCCGAAGTCTGGTTTTTTTTTCTAAATGTGAATATGTCTGCCAGTGACGACATTACAAAACAGCACCGCGCACAGTCTACACCAAAATAAAACGTTCACGCTACTGTATTTTTCCTCACCCTAAATCTAATGTTTAGTTTAAACAGATTTCTGTGCTGATATACATACACCATCTCCCCCCTCTGCCTCCAGAGCACACGTGTGCACCATCTCCCCCCTCTGCCAGCCGCCGAGGCTCCCTTCAACTCTTCAACCAGTCACTGCTCAACACCAAAGTCCAGCCTTCCTTTGTTGTTTATTGAGGTCTCAAGACGCCCCTTCACACCCAAGGGGCTCCTTTCGCTTGGCCTTGCTGTAGTGATGTGCTAACAGTAAAAAGGTGTGAGATCACCATCACTGCAGATATAGGTGTGAGATCACTACCACTGCAGATATAGGTGTGAGATCACCATCACTGCAGATATTGGTGTGAGATCACCATCACTGCAGGCATAGGTGTGAGATCACCATTACTTCAGATATAGGTGTGAGATCACCATTACTTCAGATATAGGTGTGAGATCACCATCACTGCAGATATAGGTGTGAGATCAATATCACTGCAGATATAGGTGCGAGACCACCGTCACTGCAGATATTGGTGTGAGATCACCATCACTGCAGATATAGGTGTGAGATCACCATCACTGCAGATATAGGTGTGAGATCACCATCACTGCAGATATTACTTCAGATATAGGTGTGAGATCACTATCACTGCAGATATAGGTGAGATCACCATCACTTCAGATAGAGGTGTGAGATCACTATCACTGCAGATATAGGTGTGAGACCACTATCACTGCAGATATAGGTGTGAGGTCACTATTACTGCAGATATAGGTGTGAGATCACTATCACTGCAGATATAGGTGAGATCACCATCACTTCAGATAGAGGTGTGAGATCACTATCACTGCAGATATAGGTGTGATATCACTATCACTGCAGATATAGGTGTGAGATCACTATCACTGCAGATATAGGTGTGAGATCTCTATCACTGTAGAAATTGGTGTGAAATCACTATCACTGCAGATATTGGTGTGAGATCACTATCACTGCAGATATAGGTGTGAGATCACTATCACTGCAGATATTGGTGTGAGATCACTAGTACTGCAGATATAGGTGTGAGATCACTATCACTGCAGATATAGGTGTGAGATCACCATCACTGCAGATATAGGTGTGAGATCACCATCACTGCAGATATAGGTGTCAGATCACCATCACTTCAGATATAGGTATGAGATCACTATTACTGCAGATATAGGTGTGAGGTCACTATCACTGCAGATATAGGTGAGATCACCATCCCTGCAGATATAGGTGTGAGATCACTATCACTGCAGATATAGGTGTGAGATCACTATTACTGCAGATATAGGTGTGAGATCACTATCACTGCAGATATAGGTGTGAGATCACCATCACTGCAGATATTGGTGTGAGATCACTATCACTGCAGATATAGGTGTGAGATCACTATCACTGCAGATATAGGTGTGAGATCACCATCACTGCAGATATAGGTGTGAGATCACCATCACTGCAGATATAGGTGTGAGATCACCATCACTGCAGATATAGGTGTGAGATCACCATCACTTCAGATATAGGTGTGAGATCACTATCACTGCAGATATAGGTGAGATCACTATCACTACAGATATAGGTGTGAGATCACTATCACTGCAGATATAGGTGTGAGATCACTATCACTGCAGATATAGGTGAGATCACTATCACTACAGATATAGGTGTGAGATCACTATCACTGCAGATACAGGTGTGAGATCACTATCACTGCTGATTTAGGTGTGAGATCTCTATCACTGTAGATATTGGTGTGAGATCACGATCACTGCAGATATTACTTCAGATATAGGTGTGAGATCACCATCACTGCAGATATAGGTGTGAGATCAATATCACTGCAGATATAGGTGCGAGACCACCGTCACTGCAGATATTGGTGCGAGATCACTATCACTGCAGATATTGGTGTGAGATCACCATCACTGCAGATATAGGTGTGAGATCACCATCACTGCAGATATAGGTGTGAGATCACCATCACTGCAGATATTACTTCAGATATAGGTGTGAGATCACTATCACTGCAGATATAGGTGAGATCACCATCACTGCAGATAGAGGTGTGAGATCACTATCACTGCAGATATAGGTGTGATATCACTATCACTGCAGATATAGGTGTGAGATCACTATCACTGCAGATATAGGTGTGAGATCTCTATCACTGTAGATGTTGGTGTGAAATCACTATCACTGCAGATATTGGTGTGAGATCACTATCACTGCAGATATAGGTGTGAGATCACTATCACTGCAGATATTGGTGTGAGATCACTAGTACTGCAGATATAGGTGTGAGATCACTATCACTGCAGATATAGGTGTGAGATCACCATCACTGCAGATATAGGTGTGAGATCACCATCACTGCAGATATAGGTGTGAGATCACCATCACTTCAGATATTACTTCAGATATAGGTCTGAGATCACCATCACTGCAGATATAGGTGAGATCACCATCACTGCAGATATAGGTGTGAGACCACTATCACTGCAGATATAGGTGTGAGGTCACTATTACTGCAGATATAGGTGTGAGGTCACTATCACTGCAGATATAGGTGTGAGATCACTATCACTGCAGATATAGGTGTGAGATCACCATCACTGCAGATATTGGTGTGAGATCACCATCACTGCAGATATAGGTGTGAGATCACCATCACTGCAGATATAGGTGTGAGATCACCATCACTTCAGATATAGGTGTGAGATCACTATCACTGCAGATATAGGTGAGATCACTATCACTACAGATATAGGTGTGAGATCACTATCACTGCAGATATAGGTGTGAGATCACTATCACTGCAGATATAGGTGTGAGATCACCATCACTGCAGATATAGGTGAGATCACTATCACTACAGATATAGGTGTGAGATCACTATCACTGCAGATATAGGTGTGAGATCACTATCACTGCAGATTTAGGTGTGAGATCTCTATCACTGTAGATATTGGTGTGAGATCACGATCACTGCAGATATTACTTCAGATATAGGTGTGAGATCACCATCACTGCAGATATAGGTGTGAGATCAATATCACTGCAGATATAGGTGCGAGACCACCGTCACTGCAGATATTGGTGCGAGATCACTATCACTGCAGATATTGGTGTGAGATCACCATCACTGCAGATATAAGTGTGAGATCACCATCACTGCAGATATAGGTGTGAGATCACCATCACTGCAGATATAGGTGTGAGATCACCATCACTGCAGATATTACTTCAGATATAGGTGTGAGATCACTATCACTGTAGATATAGGTGAGATCACCATCACTGCAGATAGAGGTGTGAGATCACTATCACTGCAGATATAGGTGTGATATCACTATCACTGCAGATATAGGTGTGAGATCACTATCACTGCAGATATAGGTGTGAGATCTCTATCACTGTAGATATTGGTGTGAAATCACTATCACTGCAGATATTGGTGTGAGATCACTATCACTGCAGATATAGGTGTGAGATCACTATCACTGCAGATATTGGTGTGAGATCACTAGTACTGCAGATATAGGTGTGAGATCACTATCACTGCAGATATAGGTGTGAGATCACCATCACTGCAGATATAGGTGTGAGATCACCATCACTGCAGATATTACTTCAGATATAGGTGTGAGATCACCATCACTGCAGATATAGGTGAGATCACCATCACTGCAGATATTACTTCAGATATAGGTGTGAGATCACCATCACTGCAGATATTGGTGAGATCACCATCACTGCAGATATAGGTGTGAGACCACTTTCACTGCAGATATAGGTGTGAGATCACTATTACTGCAGATATAGGTGTGAGGTCACTATCACTGCAGATATAGGTGAGATCACCATCCCTGCAGATATAGGTGTGAGATCACTATCACTGCAGATATAGGTGTGAGATCACTATTACTGCAGATATAGGTGTGAGATCTCTATCACTGTAGATATTGGTGTGAAATCACTATCACTGCAGATATTGGTGTGAGATCACTATCACTGCAGATATAGGTGTGAGATCACTATCACTGCAGATATTGGTGTGAGATCACTAGTACTGCAGATATAGGTGTGAGATCACTATCACTGCAGATATAGGTGTGAGATCACCATCACTGCAGATATAGGTGTGAGATCACCATCACTGCAGATATTACTTCAGATATAGGTGTGAGATCACCATCACTGCAGATATAGGTGAGATCACCATCACTGCAGATATTACTTCAGATATAGGTGTGAGATCACCATCACTGCAGATATTGGTGAGATCACCATCACTGCAGATATAGGTGTGAGACCACTTTCACTGCAGATATAGGTGTGAGATCACTATTACTGCAGATATAGGTGTGAGGTCACTATCACTGCAGATATAGGTGAGATCACCATCCCTGCAGATATAGGTGTGAGATCACTATCACTGCAGATATAGGTGTGAGATCACTATTACTGCAGATATAGGTGTGAGATCACTATCACTGCAGATATAGGTGTGAGATCACCATCACTAAAGATATAGGTGTGAGATCAATATCACTGCAGATATAGGTGCGAGACCACCGTCACTGCAGATATTGGTGCGAGATCACTATCACTGCAGATATTGGTGTGAGATCACCATCACTGCAGATATAAGTGTGAGATCACCATCACTGCAGATATAGGTGTGAGATCACCATCACTGCAGATATAGGTGTGAGATCACCATCACTGCAGATATAGGTGTGAGATCACCATCACTGCAGATATTACTTCAGATATAGGTGTGAGATCACTATCACTGTAGATATAGGTGAGATCACCATCATTGCAGATAGAGGTGTGAGATCACTATCACTGCAGATATAGGTGTGAGATCACTATCACTGCAGATATTGGTGTGAGATCACTAGTACTGCAGATATAGGTGTGAGATCACTATCACTGCAGATATAGGTGTGAGATCACCATCACTGCAGATATAGGTGTGAGATCACCATCACTGCAGATATAGGTGTGAGATCACCATCACTTCAGATATTACTTCAGATATAGGTCTGAGATCACCATCACTGCAGATATAGGTGAGATCACCATCACTGCAGATATAGGTGTGAGACCACTATCACTGCAGATATAGGTGTGAGGTCACTATTACTGCAGATATAGGTGTGAGGTCACTATCACTGCAGATATAGGTGTGAGATCACTATCACTGCAGATATAGGTGTGAGATCACCATCACTGCAGATATTGGTGTGAGATCACCATCACTGCAGATATAGGTGTGAGATCACCATCACTGCAGATATAGGTGTGAGATCACCATCACTTCAGATATAGGTGTGAGATCACTATCACTGCAGATATAGGTGAGATCACTATCACTACAGATATAGGTGTGAGATCACTATCACTGCAGATATAGGTGTGAGATCACCATCACTGCAGATATAGGTGAGATCACTATCACTACAGATATAGGTGTGAGATCACTATCACTGCAGATATAGGTGTGAGATCACTATCACTGCAGATTTAGGTGTGAGATCTCTATCACTGTAGATATTGGTGTGAGATCACGATCACTGCAGATATTACTTCAGATATAGGTGTGAGATCACCATCACTGCAGATATAGGTGTGAGATCAATATCACTGCAGATATAGGTGCGAGACCACCGTCACTGCAGATATTGGTGCGAGATCACTATCACTGCAGATATTGGTGTGAGATCACCATCACTGCAGATATAAGTGTGAGATCACCATCACTGCAGATATAGGTGTGAGATCACCATCACTGCAGATATAGGTGTGAGATCACCATCACTGCAGATATTACTTCAGATATAGGTGTGAGATCACTATCACTGTAGATATAGGTGAGATCACCATCACTGCAGATAGAGGTGTGAGATCACTATCACTGCAGATATAGGTGTGATATCACTATCACTGCAGATATAGGTGTGAGATCACTATCACTGCAGATATAGGTGTGAGATCTCTATCACTGTAGATATTGGTGTGAAATCACTATCACTGCAGATATTGGTGTGAGATCACTATCACTGCAGATATAGGTGTGAGATCACTATCACTGCAGATATTGGTGTGAGATCACTAGTACTGCAGATATAGGTGTGAGATCACTATCACTGCAGATATAGGTGTGAGATCACCATCACTGCAGATATAGGTGTGAGATCACCATCACTGCAGATATTACTTCAGATATAGGTGTGAGATCACCATCACTGCAGATATAGGTGAGATCACCATCACTGCAGATATTACTTCAGATATAGGTGTGAGATCACCATCACTGCAGATATTGGTGAGATCACCATCACTGCAGATATAGGTGTGAGACCACTTTCACTGCAGATATAGGTGTGAGATCACTATTACTGCAGATATAGGTGTGAGGTCACTATCACTGCAGATATAGGTGAGATCACCATCCCTGCAGATATAGGTGTGAGATCACTATCACTGCAGATATAGGTGTGAGATCACTATTACTGCAGATATAGGTGTGAGATCACTATCACTGCAGATATAGGTGTGAGATCACCATCACTAAAGATATAGGTGTGAGATCAATATCACTGCAGATATAGGTGCGAGACCACCGTCACTGCAGATATTGGTGCGAGATCACTATCACTGCAGATATTGGTGTGAGATCACCATCACTGCAGATATAAGTGTGAGATCACCATCACTGCAGATATAGGTGTGAGATCACCATCACTGCAGATATAGGCGTGAGATCACCATCACTGCAGATATAGGTGTGAGATCACCATCACTGCAGATATTACTTCAGATATAGGTGTGAGATCACTATCACTGTAGATATAGGTGAGATCACCATCATTGCAGATAGAGGTGTGAGATCACTATCACTGCAGATATAGGTGTGATATCACTATCACTGCAGATATAGGTGTGAGATCACTATCACTGCAGATATAGGTGTGAGATCTCTATCACTGTAGATATTGGTGTGAAATCACTATCACTGCAGATATTGGTGTGAGATCACTATCACTGCAGATATAGGTGTGAGATCACTATCACTGCAGATATAGGTGTGAGATCACCATCACTGCAGATATAGGTGAGATCACTATCACTACAGATATAGGTGTGAGATCACTATCACTGCAGATATAGGTGTGAGATCACTATCACTGCAGATTTAGGTGTGAGATCTCTATCACTGTAGATATTGGTGTGAGATCACGATCACTGCAGATATTACTTCAGATATAGGTGTGAGATCACCATCACTGCAGATATAGGTGTGAGATCAATATCACTGCAGGTATAGGTGCGAGACCACCGTCACTGCAGATATTGGTGCGAGATCACTATCACTGCAGATATTGGTGTGAGATCACCATCACTGCAAATATAAGTGTGAGATCACCATCACTGCAGATATAGGTGTGAGATCACCATCACTGCAGATATAGGTGTGAGATCACCATCACTGCAGATATTACTTCAGATATAGGTGTGAGATCACTATCACTGTAGATATAGGTGAGATCACCATCACTGCAGATAGAGGTGTGAGATCACTATCACTGCAGATATAGGTGTGATATCACTATCACTGCAGATATAGGTGTGAGATCACTATCACTGCAGATATAGGTGTGAGATCTCTATCACTGTAGATATTGGTGTGAAATCACTATCACTGCAGATATTGGTGTGAGATCACTATCACTGCAGATATAGGTGTGAGATCACTATCACTGCAGATATTGGTGTGAGATCACTAGTACTGCAGATATAGGTGTGAGATCACTATCACTGCAGATATAGGTGTGAGATCACCATCACTGCAGATATAGGTGTGAGATCACCATCACTGCAGATATTACTTCAGATATAGGTGTGAGATCACCATCACTGCAGATATAGGTGAGATCACCATCACTGCAGATATTACTTCAGATATAGGTGTGAGATCACCATCACTGCAGATATTGGTGAGATCACCATCACTGCAGATATAGGTGTGAGACCACTTTCACTGCAGATATAGGTGTGAGATCACTATTACTGCAGATATAGGTGTGAGGTCACTATCACTGCAGATATAGGTGAGATCACCATCCCTGCAGATATAGGTGTGAGATCACTATCACTGCAGATATAGGTGTGAGATCACTATTACTGCAGATATAGGTGTGAGATCACTATCACTGCAGATATAGGTGTGAGATCACCATCACTAAAGATATAGGTGTGAGATCAATATCACTGCAGATATAGGTGCGAGACCACCGTCACTGCAGATATTGGTGCGAGATCACTATCACTGCAGATATTGGTGTGAGATCACCATCACTGCAGATATAAGTGTGAGATCACCATCACTGCAGATATAGGTGTGAGATCACCATCACTGCAGATATAGGTGTGAGATCACCATCACTGCAGATATAGGTGTGAGATCACCATCACTGCAGATATTACTTCAGATATAGGTGTGAGATCACTATCACTGTAGATATAGGTGAGATCACCATCATTGCAGATAGAGGTGTGAGATCACTATCACTGCAGATATAGGTGTGATATCACTATCACTGCAGATATAGGTGTGAGATCACTATCACTGCAGATATAGGTGTGAGATCTCTATCACTGTAGATATTGGTGTGAAATCACTATCACTGCAGATATTGGTGTGAGATCACTATCACTGCAGATATAGGTGTGAGATCACTATCACTGCAGATATAGGTGTGAGATCACCATCACTGCAGATATAGGTGTGAGATCACCATCACTGCAGATTTTACTTCAGATATAGGTGTGAGATCACCATCACTGCAGATATAGGTGAGATCACCATCACTGCAGATATAGGTGTGAGACCACTATCACTGCAGATATAGGTGTGAGATCACTATTACTGCAGATATAGGTGTGAGGTCACTATCACTGCAGATATAGGTGAGATCACCATCCCTGCAGATATAGGTGTGAGATCACTATCACTGCAGATATAGGTGTGAGATCACTATTACTGCAGATATAGGTGTGAGATCACTATCACTGCAGATATAGGTGTGAGATCACCATCACTGCAGATATTGGTGTGAGATCACTATCACTGCAGATATAGGTGTGAGATCACTATCACTGCAGATATAGGTGTGAGATCACCATCACTGCAGATATAGGTGTGAGATCACCATCACTGCAGATATAGGTGTGAGATCACCATCACTGCAGATATAGGTGTGAGATCATCCTCACTTCAGATATAGGTGTGAGATCACTATCACTGCAGATATAGGTGAGATCACTATCACTACAGATATAGGTGTGAGATCACTATCACTACAGATATAGGTGTGAGATCACTATCACTGCAGATATAGGTGTGAGATCACTATCACTGCAGATTTAGGTGTGAGATCTCTATCACTGTAGATATTGGAGTGAGATCACGATCACTGCAGATATTACTTCAGATATAGGTGTGAGATCACTATCACTGCAGATATAGGTGAGATCACCATCACTGCAGATATAGGTGTGAGATCACTATCACTGCAGATATAGGTGTGAGATCACTATTACTGCAGATATAGGTGTGAGATCACTATCAATGCAGATATAGGCGTGAGATCACCATCACTGCAGATATTGGTGTGAGATCACCATCACTGCAGATATAGGTGTGAGATCACTATCACTGCAGATATAGGTGTGAGATCACTATCACTGCAGATATAGGTGTGAGATCACCATCACTGCAGATATAGGTGTGAGATCTCTATCACTGTAGATATTGGTGTGAGATCACCATCACTGCAGATATTGGTGTGAGATCACTATCACTGCAGATATAGGAATAAGATCACTATCACTGCACATATAGGTGTGAGATCACTATCACTGCAGATATAGGTGTGAGATCACCATTACTTCAGATAGGTGTGAGATCACTATCACTACAGATATAGGTGTGAGATCACCATCACTGCAAATATAGGTGTGAGAACACCATCACTGCAGATATTGGTGTGAGATCACCATCACTGCAGATATTGGTGTGAAATCACTATCACTGCAGATATAGGTGTGAGATCTCTATCACTGTAGATATTGGTGCGAGATCACCATCACTGCAGATATTGGTGTGAGATCACTATCTCTGCAGATATAGGTGTGAGATCACCATCATTGCAGATATAGGTGTGAGATCACTATCACTGCAGATATAGGTGTGAGATCACTATTACTGCAGATATAGGTGTGAGATCACCGTCACTGCAGATATAGGTGTGAGATCCCTATCACTGTAGATATAGGTGTGAGATCAATATCACTGCAGATATAGGTGTGAGATCACTATCACTGCAGATATAGGTGTGAGATCACTATCACTGCAGATATAGGTGTGAGATCTCTATCACTGTAGATATTGGTGTGAAATCACTATCACTGCAGATATTGGTGTGAGATCACTATCACTGCAGATATAGGTGTGAGATCACTATCACTGCAGATATTGGTGTGAGATCACTAGTACTGCAGATATAGGTGTGAGATCACTATCACTGCAGATATAGGTGTGAGATCACCATCACTGCAGATATAGGTGTGAGATCACCATCACTGCAGATATAGGTGTCAGATCACCATCACTTCAGATATTACTTCAGATATAGGTGTGAGATCACCATCACTGCAGATATAGGTGAGATCACCATCACTGCAGATATAGGTGTGAGACCACTATCACTGCAGATATAGGTATGAGATCACTATTACTGCAGATATAGGTGTGAGGTCACTATCACTGCAGATATAGGTGAGATCACCATCCCTGCAGATATAGGTGTGAGATCACTATCACTGCAGATATAGGTGTGAGATCACTATTACTGCAGATATAGGTGTGAGATCACTATCACTGCAGATATAGGTGTGAGATCACCATCACTGCAGATATTGGTGTGAGATCACTATCACTGCAGATATAGGTGTGAGATCACCATCACTGCAGATATAGGTGTGAGATCACCATCACTGCAGATATAGGTGTGAGATCACCATCACTGCAGATATAGGTGTGAGATCACCATCACTTCAGATATAGGTGTGAGATCACTATCACTGCAGATATAGGTGAGATCACTATCACTACAGATATAGGTGTGAGATCACTATCACTGCAGATATAGGTGTGAGATCACTATCACTGCAGATATAGGTGAGATCACTATCACTACAGATATAGGTGTGAGATCACTATCACTGCAGATACAGGTGTGAGATCACTATCACTGCTGATTTAGGTGTGAGATCTCTATCACTGTAGATATTGGTGTGAGATCACGATCACTGCAGATATTACTTCAGATATAGGTGTGAGATCACCATCACTGCAGATATAGGTGTGAGATCAATATCACTGCAGATATAGGTGCGAGACCACCGTCACTGCAGATATTGGTGCGAGATCACTATCACTGCAGATATTGGTGTGAGATCACCATCACTGCAGATATAGGTGTGAGATCACCATCACTGCAGATATAGGTGTGAGATCACCATCACTGCAGATATTACTTCAGATATAGGTGTGAGATCACTATCACTGCAGATATAGGTGAGATCACCATCACTGCAGATAGAGGTGTGAGATCACTATCACTGCAGATATAGGTGTGATATCACTATCACTGCAGATATAGGTGTGAGATCACTATCACTGCAGATATAGGTGTGAGATCTCTATCACTGTAGATGTTGGTGTGAAATCACTATCACTGCAGATATTGGTGTGAGATCACTATCACTGCAGATATAGGTGTGAGATCACTATCACTGCAGATATTGGTGTGAGATCAGTAGTACTGCAGATATAGGTGTGAGATCACTATCACTGCAGATATAGGTGTGAGATCACCATCACTGCAGATATAGGTGTGAGATCACCATCACTGCAGATATAGGTGTGAGATCACCATCACTTCAGATATTACTTCAGATATAGGTCTGAGATCACCATCACTGCAGATATAGGTGAGATCACCATCACTGCAGATATAGGTGTGAGACCACTATCACTGCAGATATAGGTGTGAGGTCACTATTACTGCAGATATAGGTGTGAGGTCACTATCACTGCAGATATAGGTGTGAGATCACTATCACTGCAGATATAGGTGTGAGATCACCATCACTGCAGATATTGGTGTGAGATCACCATCACTGCAGATATAGGTGTGAGATCACCATCACTGCAGATATAGGTGTGAGATCACCATCACTTCAGATATAGGTGTGAGATCACTATCACTGCAGATATAGGTGAGATCACTATCACTACAGATATAGGTGTGAGATCACTATCACTGCAGATATAGGTGTGAGATCACTATCACTGCAGATATAGGTGTGAGATCACCATCACTGCAGATATAGGTGAGATCACTATCACTACAGATATAGGTGTGAGATCACTATCACTGCAGATATAGGTGTGAGATCACTATCACTGCAGATTTAGGTGTGAGATCTCTATCACTGTAGATATTGGTGTGAGATCACGATCACTGCAGATATTACTTCAGATATAGGTGTGAGATCACCATCACTGCAGATATAGGTGTGAGATCAATATCACTGCAGATATAGGTGCGAGACCACCGTCACTGCAGATATTGGTGCGAGATCACTATCACTGCAGATATTGGTGTGAGATCACCATCACTGCAGATATAAGTGTGAGATCACCATCACTGCAGATATAGGTGTGAGATCACCATCACTGCAGATATAGGTGTGAGATCACCATCACTGCAGATATTACTTCAGATATAGGTGTGAGATCACTATCACTGTAGATATAGGTGAGATCACCATCACTGCAGATAGAGGTGTGAGATCACTATCACTGCAGATATAGGTGTGATATCACTATCACTGCAGATATAGGTGTGAGATCACTATCACTGCAGATATAGGTGTGAGATCTCTATCACTGTAGATATTGGTGTGAAATCACTATCACTGCAGATATTGGTGTGAGATCACTATCACTGCAGATATAGGTGTGAGATCACTATCACTGCAGATATTGGTGTGAGATCACTAGTACTGCAGATATAGGTGTGAGATCACTATCACTGCAGATATAGGTGTGAGATCACCATCACTGCAGATATAGGTGTGAGATCACCATCACTGCAGATATTACTTCAGATATAGGTGTGAGATCACCATCACTGCAGATATAGGTGAGATCACCATCACTGCAGATATTACTTCAGATATAGGTGTGAGATCACCATCACTGCAGATATTGGTGAGATCACCATCACTGCAGATATAGGTGTGAGACCACTTTCACTGCAGATATAGGTGTGAGATCACTATTACTGCAGATATAGGTGTGAGGTCACTATCACTGCAGATATAGGTGAGATCACCATCCCTGCAGATATAGGTGTGAGATCACTATCACTGCAGATATAGGTGTGAGATCACTATTACTGCAGATATAGGTGTGAGATCACTATCACTGCAGATATAGTTGTGAGATCACCATCACTAAAGATATAGGTGTGAGATCAATATCACTGCAGATATAGGTGCGAGACCACCGTCACTGCAGATATTGGTGCGAGATCACTATCACTGCAGATATTGGTGTGAGATCACCATCACTGCAGATATAAGTGTGAGATCACCATCACTGCAGATATAGGTGTGAGATCACCATCACTGCAGATATAGGTGTGAGATCACCATCACTGCAGATATAGGTGTGAGATCACCATCACTGCAGATATTACTTCAGATATAGGTGTGAGATCACTATCACTGTAGATATAGGTGAGATCACCATCATTGCAGATAGAGGTGTGAGATCACTATCACTGCAGATATAGGTGTGATATCACTATCACTGCAGATATAGGTGTGAGATCACTATCACTGCAGATATAGGTGTGAGATCTCTATCACTGTAGATATTGGTGTGAAATCACTATCACTGCAGATATTGGTGTGAGATCACTATCACTGCAGATATAGGTGTGAGATCACTATCACTGCAGATATAGGTGTGAGATCACCATCACTGCAGATATAGGTGTGAGATCACCATCACTGCAGATTTTACTTCAGATATAGGTGTGAGATCACCATCACTGCAGATATAGGTGAGATCACCATCACTGCAGATATAGGTGTGAGACCACTATCACTGCAGATATAGGTGTGAGATCACTATTACTGCAGATATAGGTGTGAGGTCACTATCACTGCAGATATAGGTGAGATCACCATCCCTGCAGATATAGGTGTGAGATCACTATCACTGCAGATATAGGTGTGAGATCACTATTACTGCAGATATAGGTGTGAGATCACTATCACTGCAGATATAGCTGTGAGATCACCATCACTGCAGATATTGGTGTGAGATCACTATCACTGCAGATATAGGTGTGAGATCACTATCACTGCAGATATAGGTGTGAGATCACCATCACTGCAGATATAGGTGTGAGATCACCATCACTGCAGATATAGGTGTGAGATCACCATCACTGCAGATATAGGTGTGAGATCATCCTCACTTCAGATATAGGTGTGAGATCACTATCACTGCAGATATAGGTGAGATCACTATCACTACAGATATAGGTGTGAGATCACTATCACTACAGATATAGGTGTGAGATCACTATCACTGCAGATATAGGTGTGAGATCACTATCACTGCAGATTTAGGTGTGAGATCTCTAACACTGTAGATATTGGTGTGAGATCACGATCACTGCAGATATTACTTCAGATATAGGTGTGAGATCACTATCACTGCAGATATAGGTGAGATCACCATCACTGCAGATATAGGTGTGAGATCACTATCACTGCAGATATAGGTGTGAGATCACTATTACTGCAGATATAGGTGTGAGATCACTATCAATGCAGATATAGGCGTGAGATCACCATCACTGCAGATATTGGTGTGAGATCACCATCACTGCAGATATAGGTGTGAGATCACTATCACTGCAGATATAGGTGTGAGATCACTATCACTGCAGATATAGGTGTGAGATCACCATCACTGCAGATATAGGAGTGAGATCTCTATCACTGTAGATATTGGTGTGAGATCACCATCACTGCAGATATTGGTGTGAGATCACTATCACTGCAGATATAGGAATAAGATCACTATCACTGCACATATAGGTGTGAGATCACTATCACTGCAGATATAGGTGTGAGATCACCATAACTTCAGATAGGTGTGAGATCACTATCACTACAGATATAGGTGTGAGATCACCATCACTGCAAATATAGGTGTGAGAACACCATCACTGCAGATATTGGTGTGAGATCACCATCACTGCAGATATTGGTGTGAAATCACTATCACTGCAGATATAGGTGTGAGATCTCTATCACTGTAGATATTGGTGCGAGATCACCATCACTGCAGATATTGGTGTGAGATCACTATCTCTGCAGATATAGGTGTGAGATCACCATCATTGCAGATATAGGTGTGAGATCACTATCACTGCAGATATAGGTGTGAGATCACTGTTACTGCAGATATAGGTGTGAGATCACCGTCACTGCAGATATAGGTGTGAGATCCCTATCACTGTAGATATAGGTGTGAGATCAATATCACTGCAGATATAGGTGTGAGATCACTAATACTGCAGATATAGGTGTGAGATGACTATCACTGCAGATATAGATGTGAGATCACTATCACTGCAGATATAGATGTGAGATCACTATCACTGCAGATATAGATGTGAGATCACCATCACTTCAGATATAGGTGTGAGATCACTATCACTGCAGATATAGGTGTGAAATCACTATCACTACAGATATATAGGTGTGAGATCACCATTACTTCAGATATAGGTGTGAGATTACTATCACTGCAGATATAGGTGTGAGATCACTATCACTGCAGATATAGGTGTGAGATCACTATCACTGCAGATATATAGAATACCTACGTGTTCGGTATACGAGAGTTTAAGCTATTTGCATTGTAAATGACAATGCCTTTTATTTATGTTTTAAAAACGAAAACAAAAATAAAAGGCATTTTCATTTACAATGTCAATAGCTCAAACTGGTGTAAATGCGAGACCTATTGCATTGCAAATGCTTGTTGTTGTTGCAGTTGGCAGTGTTGCTATGTTGAAGGATTCCCCTGTGTCCGTGTCCACTGAGCTTTCCCAGTCTGTCTCAGGAGGATCGAGCCAGATTACAGTTGGCGGGCTGGCTGTTGAGAAGCTAGACCTTGTGGCTCTTGACTGTTCTCCTGAAGTGGCTCTCTTTATTCAGGAATCTAGGAAACCTTCTACGCTAAAATCATATACCAAGCATTGGGTTTCTTTTTAGATATGGTGTTTAGGGAAAGGTCGATCACCTTTAACTGTGGACAAGATTAAAATCTTAGACTTTCTTAAAGACGGTTTTGATTTAGGCCTAGCAGTTTCCACTTTGCGTACACAGTGTGCAGCTGTTAGGGCATTCAGAGAACCAGAGTGTGAGAGCCTGGCTCCATTGGTACAAAGACTGTTAAGGAGTTTTTTTCTTAAGAAACCAATGATTAAATCACAAACTCCTAGTTGGGATTTGTCATTGGTGTTGCAGGCTTTGCAATTGACACCTTTTCAGCCTTTGGAGGAGGTTTCCCTTATGTTTCTCACTATCAAGGTGATTTTTCTACTGCCCATTACGTCAGCAAGAAGAGTTGGGGAATTATGAGCATTGCTGTGTTCAGAACCATTTTTAAAGTGCTATCCGGATCAGGTGGTTCTGAAGCCAGATCCTAAGTTTGTTCCTAAGATGCCTTGAACTTTCCATTGCTCAGAGGAGTTGGTCTTGCCTATTTGTTTGTTCTAAACCTCAGACGGAAGATGAAGTTCTTCTGCACAGATTGGATGTGAAGCGGGTCATTTGTGTGTATCTGTCAGGACTCCTAAAGATCAGAACCTTATAGTCTGCTAACGAGGCAGGAACAGATAATCTCAAACACGCAGAAGGTTAAGGCCATTACTTGGAAAGAAGCTTGGAGGTTGAACAACTCCAAGATGGCCGGCGATGCATGGAGGGTGTAGTTCTAGTCTTTTTCTTACTTCACGGAATTCTACTTGGAGCGCTCACAGTAGAACGCTGGCGCACTTCACCTGGAATTTGGACTGGAGCACACGCACTTCTGATTCTCCCTCGTCGTTTTAGTCAGGGTAGTGGTTCGTCGAAATCCGTCGGATATTCCTCGTTCGCGTTTCCCTTCGGTGCCGTATTTCTCCAGAGTGTCTCTTGCTGATTCTGCGCACTCGCGCCTGGCTTCTCACTTCGTCGAAGTGGTGTTCGCCTGGTGTACATGCGCGGAGAATTCCTGACAGGTTCACAACTTCGTAAAGAACAATGTTTCAAGAACGGAAGAGCAGTCAAGCATTACGGCAACGTTAGAGATGACAGCTCTGGACCTCAGCGAATAAGCTAAGTACTACCGGAATGACTGTAAATATAACCTTGTAATGAACTGTATTGTTGACAACTTTATTAGACAACGAGTTAAACCATATGACAAGACATTTTCAAGAGAATAATAATACTCACCTGAATAGCCAGAATAATTCCGCATCTGTTACCTGAAAAAAGAAGAAAAGAAATTAAACGAGTTAGAGATAAGAAAAATAGGTATGTAGAGTAATAATAATAACAATAGAGATAAGATAGAGAGACAGTTAATTGAGGAAACACTAAGTAAACAAATACTGTTTTTTCCCTTAGTTATCTCTAGAAATTCCCATGCAAGATAGAGCGAGTTAGGACTCTTA
This sequence comes from Calotriton arnoldi, assembly GCA_963921515.1. Taxonomy (NCBI): domain Eukaryota; kingdom Metazoa; phylum Chordata; class Amphibia; order Caudata; family Salamandridae; genus Calotriton; species Calotriton arnoldi. Next base: position 2,208,536 of record CAWUFW010002008.1, read on the forward strand.
ATTGCAGGAAGAATAATGAAGACCAATAGAAGAGAGGCTAAAGTCTAAAGTTAACCTGGTACGTTGTTAGCTACTAGAGAAATATTCAAGTTAGTAGAGGGCGTAAAGAAATGTAAGCTAAGTATTTGTTATATTTAGTTTTCCAGGACACTCCGCCAGAGGCATCTACATAGCGCTGAGGTGAAGCAGGAATTGGAAAGCAGATAACCGCAGGCAGTCTCTTCTTCTTCTTCTTTATTATTTTATCCACTCCCCCTTCCCCCTTTGGGAGATTCTTCGAGGCACTATTCATATTAGGTGTCAGATAGATTTCCCGGACGGGGGCATTGGGAAAAGGCATCTCTGTTCCTGCGCAAGTATTGGATACCGCTCTGACAGTATCTGGATAGAACTGGTTCTTTTCGTAAGGTAGATTCCCTTTTTGTAACATTTGGTTTGGCAGGACAAGGTCTGAAGCCTTCTGTGTCTACTATCAGTAGGTGCTTGAAATGGGCTATTATTGCGGCATGAGTCCATGGGTGAGTCTGTGCCTGGTTCAGTTCAGGGTCACTCTACAAGAGGGATGGCTGCTTCTTGGGTGAGTTTGAAGAGTGCTTCAATGGCAGATATTTGCAGGGCCGCCACTTGGAGTTTGCCACACACCTTTATGTCACATTACAAATTGGTGGTGAGCGGTGATGTTTCGACAAGTTTGGTGACGCAGTCTTGAGTTCTGTACACAATTTCTGATGGGTTATTCAGTGGAGGTGGTAATAAATATTTCTGTTTCTGCACCAGTAGTGTATGAAGCCGATGTTATTGCTTGGGTATCACTCATTGATGTAAGGACTGTGAGGGGGAGGTCAGACGAGGAGATAGTGCGTTACTGGTAAGTTTCATTACTAAGAGTCTACGACCTCCCCGTCACAGTCCAGGTTCCCATCCCCCCTCCATTTGTTCGGCTTCATTTTGGCTTGGATTACAGGATTTCAGGATGTGAGGACAGTGGTTTTATATCCCACAGGATGTGGGTGTGGGCTAGAGGGAAGGGATGGGAGCTATATGTGTGTTTTTGGTTTTTGCTTGATTAAGGCACTGCGGGGAGGAGCTGACGCTCATTGATGTCAGGACTATGATGGGGAGGTCGTAGACTCGGAGTAATGAAACTTACCAGTAAGTAACCCGGCATTCCTCCCTACTGAAAATTAAAAGATCTACAAGAACTCCACAGATCCTGTGCATATCACCTGGTGATGGTTGCTGGTTCCAGGAGCCAAAATCCCTGACCAAACCACTGGGGAGAAGGGAGGAATAGCCAAGGGAATCAAGAGCAAAATTACAAATTTCCTTGGTAAATCCTCATTTCTAAAGGGACTCCCATAGTCTCCACTTCTAATCCCATTACCCCTTGTATCAATAACTAATCAGTGGAGTGGACTTAAAGGGGCAGTCACAATGCGCTCATAATGAGGCCAGCGATGAGCTAATCAACTTGTATAACATACAATGCAAAGTTGCTTTAGTGCCATGACTAAATATGTAGGCATTTCCATCATGGGTCTCATTATGAGTTTAATGTTTAAATTAACAATACTAAGTACCCAGCAGTTGAACTTGGACTGTCAGCCTGCAACCTGAGAGCAATTTCTACTCTAAATCACCTTTTGAAATCTTACAGTATATTGTTAATGCATTTTATTACCTCTAGTAAAGTGCATGGTTTGTCCAAAAACGTTTTCTGTGCCAAGTCAGGGAAGTCAATGATATTAATATGTAAATGAGTCTTCAGTTTACATCACATTTAAATGTGTTTTATTGCGAACCAAGCAGACCGATTTTTAAACCATTTACTTTGCTGGAATGTTTTGTACCATTTTCTTCTGAAAATCTTTTGCGATTGCCCATGGGTCTGGGTCTGCAGAGAATTTCTATTTGGGGTCAGTATCTCTGAGAGCCTCTACCCTTTTCCCATTGATGGTCACCCAGGTGCTGTATTTCTTTGTGTTAGGGGGTACCTGGTTTCCTGGGACCATCTCACTGTCCACAAATGAGACGAGGGTTATTTCTGCGGGATCCCCACCCTCCTGTGGGCACCCCTCCTCCCCAAGCGCTACACTAGCCAACACCTTTGACTGCCCACCGGTGGGTAGCTGTGCCCTCTTGGGACACTTGGGGTCCCCCTTCAAGTGACCCACCTGATCACATGCAAAACACTTGCAGGGGCCGGTCTCAGCATGCTTTCCTGAAGAGGCCACTGCTTTATATCATATGAAAGTCTGATTTACACAACACATTGACCACACTGTATTGATGTAACATCCCGATAAGCTGCATCAAGCATTGGCCTTTCCTGTAAAACTAGAGGCAGGAGGAAGTAACATCTGTTGCTGAACGAATGACTGTTTGACCAGAAAACCTACGCTGAAATCAAGGCTTTCAAACTAGGCCAAATTTGGCGGTCCTTGGCGCATAAAGTTATGTCACTTTACCTCAGTGGCTGCAAAAGTTGGGAAACCGACAACTAAGCCAGTTAGCCATATTTCAATGTTTCTCAGTATATGATAACATTAATGACCAATTTTATATTGGCTTTACAGCTCACTCCGAGGTAGCAGGACTAGAACTAAATTGGTCACTGGGAAATAGTAGCGTAGCCAGTATGTCGTGGGCCCTAGTGCAGGGAAGGAAATGCGCCCCCTGGTTGCTGTTTCAAGGATAAAATGCAGCTATAATCAGGGTTCAATGGGCCCCTCAGGCCTCCAGGCCCCGGTGCAACTGCAGCTGCCGCACCAACAGAAGCTACGCTCGGGCTATGGTAGCGTAAAACATGATGGCTACGTTTTCTACGTTTCGAAGGTGGGCACCAGCGCAGCATGCACTGGCGCCAACATAAATAGAGCCAGAGGCACCATGACACCTAGGGGTAGCCATCTTTGGGTCAGGCCGCTACAAAGTCAAATGCAAAACCCACCTCCTGCAGGACTCGTCGCTGTCACACACACATCGTCGCCCGCTATGTATCTCTCTCACCTCAGCTGTTCCTGTCACGCATCCTGTGACTTCCCTCGCTTTCCTCTCCCACAGCTGATTCTTGGACTTTGGCTGCTGCCCCAGTCAGCTGCATTTCCTCTGTTCCCTCGGAGGGCGTGGGTAGATGCGCGTCTCGCGCTGGCAGCTGCACATTTCTCGATGAAGTCGGTATTCCATCCCGCCCGATATGTTAACTGAGCTTGGTCCTTGCAATTAATGGTGTCCGCGATTGCTGGCTTGGTGAAATTGTTCTCACAGTGCCCTGCATACTGGATACACGGACATCAGATGTATGAGTCACATGTATGAATGATGTACGCAGTCACAGTGCAAATAGCAAATGTGCGTGATCCACCCAAATGCAGGATTACATGATAAACACATGCATACAACTTGTAGGTGTGACATGCTCTGAATCTAAGACGCCCAGTGCATGTATCAGAAGCAGAACTCTCACACAGTGTGTCCACGATGCACACACCAACCAGATGCCGACCTGCAGTTCACACAGAGTATACATTACAAGTACTGGCAAAGCCAACAGTTCTCACTTTAAAGGAGTGACCCAGGCAGATGCACACATGCAAAAGGAAGATCGCATGCAATAACATGTTAAAGCTAGATCTTTTGGCTTTGCTAGTGCTTGTTTTCATTCCAACCTCTCTATGGTAGTAGACTGTCCTGTGTTTCACCAAGTGGCGCATGCACTGTGAGATCCCTGCAGCCAATCCTGTTTTAGTTAGCACTATTAGTATCCAAAATAACCAGAAACCAACTCATGCAAAAGGGCGTTGACTAACCAACCACACTGGTCTAATGGGGCCACGTACTAGTGATGCTCTTTGTCCTTCCTGTCTTATAATCAGTGCCACTGGGATTTATAGATTCTGCGGCTGTGGCATATATCCCATAGTTATGACTTTACCGCACTTGTCGCATAATTTATCATTTGCCTGACAATTTTCAGATTTCAACAAAAAAAGTAGCTGGCAGTTACTAAAAAAGTGCCGCACATTGTGCCGCACGGGGTCAGACACTTTGAAAAGATTTACCGGTCACCTATTAGTTGCTGATTAATGTATTCAATCAAGTGTTACCCTGGTACTAATGAGGTGACACTTTACCCAAACAGTATTAACGTGTGTTAAAATGACGAAGAGCAAAATAATACTGACACTGATTTGCATTATGACTCATCATTTGCTTTTTCTTGATGCATAATTTAGTGAATCTTGCCGCATACTCTGGCCCTGCTGTGCCGCACAATTTCAGTGCCTCTGCTCATAGCGCAAAGGGAAATGGTCCAAGTCATTAGCGAGTACTGTAGTATATCTAGTGTATTACACTACTTGAAGCCCTTATTCTGTGCACATGTGCAGTTGCTGCACACTTCCCATTCAGAATCCCACCTCTGCTTTAAAAGAATCTGTGTAACTGCTTTCCGAATAGAATCAGAGATGCCTAGGTTAAGGAAGCAGGCATCTTTGTTGATGGTGGAGGGCCTAGACTTGCTAGAAAACATGGGGGCATATTAGCAAGACTGGCGATAAAATTATCGCCTAATAAGCGTTATAGAATTCCAATAGAAGCCCAGGTTAAATGTCCTGCACATCTAACCTGGGCTTCTATTGGAATTCTATAACGCATATTAGCAAGCCAATTATCGCCGTTTTAGCGGCAGTTTCCTGCCGCTAAAACGGCGATAATTTTATCGCCAGTCTTGCTAATATGCCCCTTGAATTCTTAAGTGAGCGTGTGGAAAGAGAGGCAAATATACATTGCAAGCTGCAAGCCTTTCAAAGAAATAGAAATGGGTGACATCAGCTCTTAAAACTTGGGGCATATTAGCAAGACCCACGTTAAAATTATCGCCGTTTTAGCGGCAGAAAAACGGCGATAATGGGCTTGCTAATATGCGTTATAGAATTCCAACAGAAGCCCATGTTAGATGTGCAGGACATCTAACCTGGGCTTCGATTGGAATTCCATAACGCATATTAGCAAACCCATTATCGCCGTTTTAGCGGCAGTTTCCTGCCGCTAAAACGGCGATAATTTTAACGTGGCTCTTGCTAATATGCCCCCTTGTTTCCTTTTCACAATGACTCGCTGTACATTGTTGTTTTAGAATTGCAATGCCTTTGCCAATGGTTTTTAGCCATACTGTACAGAATCCCCAATGCTAAATAGGGGAAAAAAGCTTATTACGTGTACAGCTGCATCATTATTTAGTCCAGCACATCACGCATGTGCGTGCCTACAAAACAACGTGGTTGCTTTTTTTCTTTTTCTTTTCTGATACAAGTTGGATCGGCAAAGAAAAAAGTGCATGAAAGCGTTTCTTTCAGCATGGTTTGGGGGAGCAACACGGAGAGCGTCGGTGGGGAATAACACAGATGCCGCCAGTGGGGAGATGCAAAGCAGGGGGTGTTAATGATAAACAATTGATGACAAAGAAGGGGGGCATAGTTGGGATAGGAACACAGTGGGGCGTGGGACGGAAGCAACATGAGATGGGGAGAAGAAACAATCGGTGAGCTAGCAATGTGGAGCAGGCAGGGCAGAATCACATAGCGAGAAAGCCACTTGCATGCATGCTACTCAACACCCACTCCCTCAACAAACACGACACTGAGGTTTGGGTCCTCATCCACACCGATGCACCAGGCCTCGCCTTCCTCACGAAAACATGGCTCAACCTGTCATCCGCCCCTGACATCGCCAATGTCATCCCAGAAGGCTGCAAGATCCTGCACCAGGACAGAACTTGAAAACCCGGAGGAGGTGTCGCAATAAATCAAAAAGACAATATAGAGTGCATCGGCACCAACGACCCAGATACTACCTTCATAGAGCACCTCCACTTCAAGATCCAGACAGATGGTAAGTCCACCACTATGGAAATCCTCGTCTACCATCTACAGTGCCCCTGATGGAATTTCAGCAACCTCATTAATGACCTTATCACCCCGCTGCCCTGAGCTCCATGAACTTGCTCTTCCTCTGTGACCTCAACTTCCACCTGGACGACACCACTGACCCCAACACCACCGACCTTCTAGACAGCCTCCTCAATGTCAGCCTCATGCAGCTCATGATAGGCCCCATGCACACAGCAAGCCACACACTGGACCCATCTTCTCCACCAGTAGCACAGCCATGATCAGCCACACCCTTCAGCTCACCTGGATGGACAATCTCATCATTCATTACGATATTCTCACCCCCCTCGCACATGCTGAACAGTAACACCCCCCACCCAGAACCACAACTGAAAAAACATCAGCCAACAAGCGTGCATCAACACCCTCAACCTACACTATCCCACTCTCTCCGACGCCACCGACAGAAATACCCAGTGCTCCAATGAATGGATCAACACCTGCACCAACAGTCTTGCTACCCTCAAGGCCAACAAATCCAGAAGAACCTGAAAACATGCAAGCAGGTACACAGACACCCTCAGGAACACCAAGAGACACTGCAGGCAGCTGGAAAGGAAGTAGCGACCCTCTCAGAAGCCCACAGACAGGAGCACCTACAAGAACTCTCTCATATCCTACCAACAGAAAATGAAAGAGGCCAAGAAGTGGGCCCTGTCCCAGAGAATCAAAGTCTGCAACAACAAATCTAAAGAACTCTTTGTTAAATAATCGCCTCCACACAAGTTGGTCAAGAGAAGGGCGTTTATTCAGCTACAGATCCTCCAGCACCAGCTGAACAAGTGAAGAACACCAACATTCTAAGGTGAGCTTCACACCAAGATTCTACAGGGATGGAACGTACTACTAGGGGAAGAGGAGGAGGGGGAGAGAAGGAGAGAGAGAGAAGGAGTGAACCAAATAGGGAAGAGAGGTACAGGCTTGGGGAAATCACTAGTTACAACACATCTCCCTTTGAATAAGGGAGAATAGAGGATAATCACGGTGAAGGAAATAACAATATAAGTAGAGAACAATGCAATAAGACCTAAAATTAAAAAAGATTACATTTTGCAATCCGCCGCCCAAACTGGAGGTCGGCGACTTCTGGATTCTTTCGAGCTTTGTGAGATGGAAGATGGCTCATTTTTATTTTCTTCACTAGAGGACAATGAGGAGTGTACCTTGGAGCAGAGAGCTACATTGTCCATGCTCCAGGTGCTCCCGTCTTCTAAAACAACAGAGTTGTTATTGGCACGTTTTATTCTCATAGGTTTGGAAAATGATGAAACTTTGGCTCGAAGTACATTAGGCCTTTTTATGACCACCCATTGGCCTTCCTGCAATTCCTTGTTGACCGTACCCCATTTCTGGTCGTATCTGGATTTGTAGTCTTGTTGATGCTGTTCAGCTTTTTGAAGCACAGACTTCCTGTCTACCCAAACTGGACACCCCCCATTGAGCCAATTGGGTGTAAGTTTGGATCCAGGATTTCTCCCTTTAAGGGAAACAAAAGGAGAAACACCCGAAACAGCATTAGGTGGGATGTGATATGACCATAGCATCTGTCTTATGGCTTCTTCCACGGGTTCATGAGATGTCAAAGCTAATTGAATAGTGTCCTTTATCATCCTGTTGGCTCTTTCTACCAATCCATTAGCTTTTGGACAGTAGAGTGGTGATTTGAGATGAGCTATGGATAATGTGGTCATAAATTGTTTCATTTCATCGGAAGTGAATTGAACACCATTGTCTGTGATCAATGTGCCAGGAATGCCCTCTTTGGAAAAGGTATCTTTAAGGAATTCAATTAACGAAGATGTGGTGATTTTGGAGACCATTTTTGTGGAAATCCAGTGGGAATGGTAATCAATAAGTACAAAAAGTCCCAGAGAAGGCCCCGGGGAGGGAACAAGAGGCCTGGGGTACTAGAAAAATTATTTTTACCTCCTGAAGGTTGAGGGTGACATTTTTTCACCCCACCAAGTGGATTCCCTTTTTCCATAAAATTGGTAAGGGCGGAGCCTTTAGTTTTTTGCAAGTCCTGATGAATGCCATGGACCCCAATGGGCCGAAGGGCAGAAACATGTTGACTTTATACATGACGGTGGGAGGACAATAATTTCCTCATATACACCGCAATGCTGTTTTTAATGACCATACAGATGCTATCCACATAAAATTAAATTTTGATTTGTCATTTGTAATGGTTTTTAGTACACTTTATTTTTGTAAGGGCCCCCACTTAGTTTTAGAAGTGCATCCCTGTCGTCAGGTGTATGCCCGCCCCTTATCAAACCAAGTTTTTAAGGGGCGAGGACTGGTCAATGATGAAGCATGACACCAGGTGGTGTGTGAGACCAGTCCTTCACTTTTTGTGAGATGCCAATTTGCACATCACAAACTTAGAGACATTTAGGTCATCACACTAGGAGTGGCTTTTTCTGTGGTAAACAATCAATAAGTACAAACATGTATTTTTGAGAGTAGTTGAGCAAGTTTAATGGACCAATAATGTCCAGGCCTAATTTGTCCCAAGGTTTAGTAGGGATGGGTACAGGGATGAGTGGAGCTTTGCGGATAACTTTAGCTTTGTCACTGGTTCCACAGAGGTCGAGAACGCTAAAGAATTTTGCTCCTTGTATGACCGTGAGCATCTCGTTGATGTTAGGGAGGGGGTGTCTGTCCACCCATATGTTTGAATTCAAGTCTCTGTGGTCAACACATAAGCGAATGCTCTTTCCTCCTTCTTTAGATGTTACCACAATGGGGGTCAACCATTCAGAACTTTCAATACGCTCTATCACTTTGTTGGCTTCCAACCTGTCAAGCTCTTTCTTGAGCGGGTCTCTTATGAGTAACGGAACAGACCTGGCCTTGTGGACAACTGGTTTGTGCTGTGCTTTTAGTTTGATCTTATGCAGGAATCCTTTCAACAGTCCTAATTTATCAGTAAACACTTCGGGAAGTTTCTCGCATATTTCTTTCCCTATATTTGACCTTTCTACAAGGTAAACTGGTTCAGGAGCATTTGGATCCAGCTTGATCCCCAAGTCTTTCTGGTGTTTCCACCCTAGTAAATTTGAGCCATTCTTTGTGATGTAAACCTTCCCCAACGTAGATCTGTCTTTGAAATCAATGTGCATGAGAAGCATTCCGACAAGGGGTATGGGATCATGGTTGTATCCTCCCGGTCTGATGTCAGGAGGTAATAGGGTGTATTCTTTGTTTCCTGAGTTCTCTTGAAACGTGGATTCACTGATGAGAGTATATGGAGAACACGAGTCAGCAAATACTACATACGGGATATTGTCAAGTAGGGTTTCACATTTAGGATATATGTTATTGGTAGGATCCGTATTGTTAGCTATTTGGAAAACAATATCTTCCTTAGGAACTGGTTCATTGCTAACCATATGGGTAACACTCTTCCTAAATTCCTTGCAGACCTTAGAAAAGTGTCCTCTTTTATTGCATTTCCTGCAAGTGACATTTCTCGCAGGGCATCTTACGTTGTTGGCCAAATGATTAGGATTACCACACCTGTAACACCTAAATTTGCTCCCATCAGTATTTTGTTTCTTAAACTCAGCCGGTGAAGATTTTGACTTAATATCTTTTGTGGATATTTTATTTATTCCATTGTCCAACACCTGCTTGACCTCTACTGCATCCCTCATTTCATTCATGCAAAACGCTGTATGTTCTATACTCTTCGCGATATCAATAGCCTGTTTTAAATCAGGGGCTTCAGCTAACAGTTTTTCTTGAATCTTCTTATCACATGTGCATCTGACTAATTGATCCCTGATAAGGGATTCTGTTAAAGTGCCAAAATCACAAGTTGAGGCTAATCCCCTCAAAACAGCAATATAATTACACACTTTTTCATTTTTTCCTTGTGAACGTGAAAAAAACTTGTGTCGTTCCAGAACAACATTAATCTTTTCCCCAAATTGTGCTTCTAGTTTCTTCAGGGTGTTTTGATACACGTCATGCTGTGCATCCCCACGATCTTCCTCATTAACATCTACATTTTCAATTATAGAATCAGGAAGATCGTCAAATATTTCTCTTGCATGCTTCCCTAAATTATGCAACAGGATATGTTGTTTCCATACAGATGAAAACCTATCACCCCCTATGGCAATTAAATAAGACTCAAAAAGGTTTACCCATTTTTTCCATGGTATAAGAGGTTCCCCTGCTTCATTGAGAAGTGAAGGAGGTTGAGACATTGTAAAAGCAGCCATAGGGAAAAATGAAAAATGAAAGTAAGTTAAGATAGAGAAGGAGAAAGTGAAGTGCTGCTAGAGATACAGGAAGAATTCAGAGAGAAGAGAATTAAGGAGAAAGTGAAGGTAGAGGTACCAGTTTGAAACTGCAGGCAAAGTAGCAGAAAATCACTGATAATGCTACAGTAAAGGTGAAGTAGGTACTGTTGTATGTAAATCACAACACAATTGTTCATATACAGTTATTGCAACAACCACTTAAAGTCAGGAAATGCAGGGAATGGAAGAACACTCTGGTATACCAGTTATAAGCTGTGCCTGTCAGCGATGTAATGGTTGGCAGGCCTTGAGGATAAATAGCAATTAAGATTTGAAATATTTGGCACACGACTGAAGAAGAAGGTTGAGAGGTTTAATAGCACATCCGTAGTTTGTATAATTAGCAGCTGTGCCTGTCAGCGAAAAGCTTTACTGGCAGGCTGTAATGGATGATGGCAGCCCCTCTGTAACATAACAGGATTCTGAAGGAACGAGCAAAGTGGCCAAATGTACATGAAGCAAGCTGTGCCTGTCAGCGTTGAAATTTGCTGGCAGGCTGAATGAATAGCGAAGTTGTGTAGGTAAAATTAAGGGAGTGCCTGAAAGTGAGGAGAACAAGACGCGGGCTGCGTCATAACAGCTGAGGTAAAAGTAATTAAAGCCGCACTGTGAAGTTGACGGAAAAAAGACAACAGCTGAGAAAATAGTAATTAAAGCTGCTCTGTGAAATTGACAGAAAACAGATTTGCAGCTGAGGAGAAAGCACTCAAAGCTGCGCTGACTGCCCCTCCCTCTGAGAAACTGACACAGCGCTCAACGCTCTGAGGAAAAGGAGCGGAGCGCTGCGTCAATCAAGACAGCTGAGGGGAGGGGGCGGGAACCACCAAGCGCGATGCCGACAGTCCGCTCCCTGCGGCAAAGTGTCTGGAAAGGGATGGATCGGGCCAAGAGATGACAGCCGGGCTGGTGTCCGCCGATCACTCCACACGCTTGGGACTGAAGGGTGAAGGTGCAGAAAATGCTGTACGGACGGCTACCGGGTGGTAGAGGCAAGCCGCTCCTTTGTGGAATCCGATCAATACTTTCAGGACTCACAGAACTAGAGGCAGAGGGGTGAAGGCGCTGAAGGTGTTGGTCAGACGGCTACGGTGTGACAGAGGCAAGCCGGGCCACACTCAGATAAGCGCCGCCGAGCGAAACAGGAAAGTGAGAGGAAGTGCTGCAGACTGCCTCAAACGCGCAGAACACTCACCCAACAGTTGAATTGCAGAAGCAGGACCGCTATGAGATTGAAATTCTCCCTCAGTAGCACACAGGATAGCGGTCACGGCATGAGAATGAGCAAATGTGCCCATAAAGGAAGGTGCCTCTCACAGCAGGAACTTTGGCTCTATTACTTCCACCTCGCAGGTGGGAGCGCTGGCAGCTGGTGATAGAAACTGGGGAAAGGATCTGCGCTGCCCCCAGCACAGCTGAATCGTCGCCAAAATGTTAAATAATCGCCTCCACACAAGTTGGTCAAGAGAAGGGCGTTTATTCAGCTACAGATCCTCCAGCACCAGCTGAACAAGTGAAGAACACCAACATTCTAAGGTGAGCTTCACACCAAGATTCTACAGGGATGGAACGTACTACTAGGGGAAGAGGAGGAGGGGGAGAGAGGGAGAGAGAGAGAGAAGGAGTGAACCAAATAGGGAAGAGAGGTACAGGCATGGGGAAATCACTAGTTACAACACACTTCACGATCATCAAAGAATTCACCCACCCCACAGCCACATCCAACTCTATCACCCCATTGCAGGACCTCTGCAACTAACTCTCAGACTTCTTTCACAACAAAATCTCCAACATCTACAATAATTGCATCCTCCACCTCTTACCATGACCCTTCCTCATTCACCAGCCCTCACCACGTGAGCCCCAACACTCTCAAACTGCACCCCGATGACCACCAAAGAACCCACAGCTATAATCACATCCACCCACTCAGGGGCACCAATCTAACTTCCACACATCCACCGCCACATTCCCGGACACCTGGAAACACAAAGATGTCACCCCCCTCTTCAAGAAACCATCGGCAGACCCGTTAGTACTCAGTAACTATTGACCAATCTCACAGCTTCCCTTCGCTGGAAAAACCATGGAAAAAGCAATCAACGGCCAGCTTTCCTGCTACGTCAAACAGCACAAACTCCTTGACCACTAACAATCAGGATTTTGCAGCAACCATAACACCGAGACAACCCTCATTGCAGCAACAGACGACATTCGCACTATCATGGACCAAGGACACTCCGCAGCCCTAATTCTGCTTGACCTCTCTGGCGCCTTCAACACCGTCGCCCACGACACACTCATCACCAGACTCCACAACTCAGGAATTCAAGGGCCCGCTCTCCAATGGATGCACTCCTTTCTAACCAGAAGAACACAAGGGGTCATGCTTCTGCCTTTTACCTCCGAACCCAAAGACGTCATCTGAGAAGATCCACAGCAGTCATCCCTCATCTCCGCTCTCTACAACATATACCTGGCACACCTTGTGAAAATCCCACGCTCCTACGGACTCAGCATCAACTTGTACGTCGATGAAACACAACTCATCTTGTCCCTCTCAGAAGATCCCAACAACACCAAAAACAACTTCAAAAGCTGCATGACGGTAGTCGCCACATGGACGCGCACCAACTGCCTGAAACCCAACACAGAGAAAACGGAAGTCCTGACTTTCGGACCCAACAACTCCCGCAGGGATGCCACCTGGTGGCCCACTGCATTGGGACCCACAGACCGGGCACGAAACCTGGGCATCATCCTGGACACTGAACTCTCCATGAGACCCCAAATAAATGCTGTCACATCTGCCTGCTTCAGCATCCTCTGCATTCAGAGAAAGATCTTCAAATGGTTCAACCTGGACACCAGGAAGACCATCACACAGGCTCACAAACCACTTAGACTACGTCAACACCCTCTACTACGGAATACCCGCCCTCCTTAAACAAAAGCTCCAAACCATCCAAAACGCCTCCACAAGATTGGTTCTCAACCTTCCCCACCTCACCCACATCACACCTTACATCCAGGAACTCCACTGGCTCCCAGTCCAGAAACGCTGTCAGTTCGAAATACTCACCCTAGCCTACAAAGTGCTGCATCAGAAAGGACCCGCCTGCCTCAATCGCCGACTGCACTTCCACCAGTCAACCTCCAATCCACCTCGCTATCACTTGCACACGTTCCCACATTCGCAGAAGCAGGCCAGGAGGCAGCTTGTTCTCCTACCTAGCAGCAAAAACCTGGAACGCCTTCCCCAGAACATCAGAACAGCCACCACGATCACAACATTCCACAAGAAACATAAGACCTGGCTATTCAACTGATGCTCCGGACATCCTGCACCTACTCAGCGCCTAGATACCCAAGCGGGTGATTAGTTCACGCTATGCAAATTATTTTACATTACATTACATCCACTGTGGGCATATTCGGAAAAATGTATCCTTTTTCACAAACTTCGAAATTCCACTATTACCCATCATCCATCTGCCCTGTCCAAGTCATTACACGCATGAGGGTGGAGCCCGCCTCCCACAGGTCATGATTTTAGTAAACAAAAAGAGAACACTGGTCCTATTTCTATGTCAATTGGTTCTCATGCAAAGGTACCTCCCCTTCCTCTCCCAACCCCTGTTTTTTTGTGTGTCGATCATCAGCTTGACACGTGACGCAGGATGAGGCGATCAGCTAAGTAAACATTTAATTTTTTTATTATTTGATGTTCAAGCTTTCACTTACATTTGCTCCACTCCTAACTTGCTCTCCCTGCCAATGTGCAGAGCTGGGACAGGAAAAATTCAGTCTCGTAGAGTTGGTCTGGCGGAGATCGGCTTTTTGTGGTGTTTCGGTTACGCATACACACACCTCTGTCCTACCAAGGTTCGGTGCCTCCTTTTGTCTGACCTCTCTCTCCTATCGCGAGGTGAGAGTTGGGGGCTAGGCAACAGTATTTAAACAGGAAGTGTTACTGCCAAGTCGACTTGGCTGTTTCTTCTGGGTGTGTATTCTTCTTTCCAGCCAGCTATGCCATTGAGCATACTAAAGCACCTTGCAAAAAGAATCACCCTGAGCCTCCTGAAGGGGAGGTGTTGCAGATATCTCGAAGTGATCTGCAAGCTTTGATAAAACATGCAGTTCATTCTGCCTTGCGTGAACCTGCTGCCAAAAGGGCTAGGACAGATTTAGATGAGGAGCAGGAGTCTGGTCCTAAGAAGCGCTATGCTCAAGGATCCCAATTACAGGAACTGTTGGCGCATATTCAGGATGTCCTGGGGATTGACAGCGCACAGCAGGAGCAGGATGAATTTTATTCCCAGTATAGCTCCTCTCCAGTTGATGATCTCCCTTTACATGATGATGATGATGAACGAATGGAAAGACATTGATAAATCCTCTCTACCTCTACCTTTGCTAAGAGATATCCCATTGACCATTTTGAGGAATAGTTTCCTCATCTTCCAAAATCAACACCATTTTTTCCTCTATGGCTTCTTCATCCTCTTTGGCTACGAAAGATGCTGTTTCGTTGGATGTGGTGGAAAGGGAAGGCAGGTTCTCCTGCAGGACTTTCAGACCTTATATGATGCCTTGCATGAAGGTTCAGATCATGTCCCAATTTTGGGTAATATGGCGCTGTTGGCACGGTTTTTGTCAGACGTATCATTTTACAACTTATGGTCAGCAGCATCCTCGGCTGTTGCAGCAATTCAAGGAAGAAGATTTCTGTGGATGTGTTCATGGAAGCACAAAGCTCTCTCGTCCAAAAGCTCCCTTTTACTGGTCCGAACTTGTTTGATGATGAGCTGAATGCGATGGTGCAGAAGTCTGCACATGAGAAAAAGATATTGCAGCCCTTCAAGTTAACTCCTGGGAAGAAAAAATTTCTTCAGAAACGGATGTTGCAGAATCAGAAGGACAAGCATCCCTTTCATGGCCGGCCCCAGGGCTGGGACACCATAGTTGCCACACAACAACATTCTCAGTCTTCAATTCAGTCCAAATGACTATATGATGGTGGGAGGACAATTGAGACTCTTTTATCATCCTTGAAATGGGTACATTTCAGACAATTGGCTCCTCTCGGTCATAAAAGATGGTTATCAGTTGCAGTTCAAGAGCGACCCTCCGATGAATCTCTTCAGATGTACCCCCTTGCCTAGAGATCAGACTGAGAGAGATTTTTTGTTGCAAGGCGCTCCATCTCTTCTAGACAAGGAAGCAACTGTAATAGTTCCCACAAGTCAGTTTTTTCAAGGATTCTACTCTTGTATGGTACTTATTACAAACTTGGATGGTTCCTATCATCCAATTCTGGATCTGAAGGAACTCAGCAAGTTTATACTCGAGACATTCAAGATTGTGTCACAGCAGAGCATCAAATACCTGTGATTTGCAATCGGGAACATTCATTATCAATTCCAAGCTCTTTTGTATGGCCTGTGTACTTCTCCAAGGGTTTTCACAAAGGTATTGGTGCCAGTAGATGCTTCATTACAATTGAAGGACGTTTGTGTATTTCTCTATCTTGACGACAAGCTTTTCTGTGCTTCTTCCATTTCTAAGGCACAGCAATACATGGAGATGGTCTTCAGGATCTGAGTTGGATGATCAATCACAAGAAGTTATGATGGTTCCATGCCAGGAGGTGACCTTTAAAAGGGAGCTCTTCAACACTCAACAAGGGACTGTGTCCCTTCCACAGAATATGGTTATCTCTCTTCAGTCGCATCTTCAGTGTCTACTGACACTGAGACATGCTCCGGCCCGAACTTGGTTAAGAGTACAGGGTTACATGGCAGCAACCACAGCGGTGGCCCCAAGAGCCCGATTTCATTCAAAGCCTCTCCTCAATCATCTTCTGGAGCATTGTGTTTAGTCGTCTCAGAAATTCAAGAGCCTGGTTCCGGTGATGCCAGCCATTGTCAAAGATCTTCAGTGGTGCATGTCATAGTCCAATCTGGTGAAGGGAGCCTTTTTCATCAACCACCTCCACAAGTATTGACAACCGATGCAAGTCTGTGAGGTTGGGGAGCTGTGTTTATCGGTCAGTGGTCAATGGTCAGAGACAGGCAAGACTTTCCCTTCCAACTGAATGGAGTGGGCAGCGGTTTGGCAGGCTCTTAAGGTTTTTCAGTGTCAACTGAAGTGGGTGAATTTGGTAGCTAGAACAGACAATCAAGTAGTCATATCTTAAATAAATCATCATGGGGGCACAAAGAACTTGGGCCTGAACGATCTGGCGATCAAATTCTTTTAATGGGCAGAGGTGCATGTGTTGGCAGTGAGGGCAATTTATATTCAGTGGAAGACAAAATATCAGACAGACGCTCTGAGTCGCAATCGACCTTCTTCTTTCATCTTCCATTAATTTCTCTCTCTTTTCCATAAGATCTGCCTTCGGTTTGGAAAGATAGACTTGTTTGCCTCTCAGGAAAATGCACTGCTTCCTCTTTTATTCAGAGCTCTGGTGTTCTCAAGAATTGGCAGCGGATGCTCTGTCAATTCCATGGCTGCTGCATCTGTTGTATGCCTTTGCTCCAATTCTCCTCCTCCTGAAGGTGCTGCAGAAGATTCAGGAGGAGAAACTCCAGGTGATAGTGGTAGCTCCAATTTGGCTGCGACGTCCCTGGTTTGCTTGCGCTTGGAGATGGTACTAGAGGACCGGTTTCCTCTTCCTCTTGTCCCCTCTCCTCTTCAGTTTCCTGTCCTGGACTTTCAGGTTCTCAAGAGATTGAGCTTGACAGCCTGGAAATTAAAAGGCGAATTTTTGAGAAGCTGGGGTGTTTTTCGGCAGGTAATGGAAGACATACAAGGGTCTAGGAAGCCTTCTACTCGTAGGTATTACAAGTAATATTGGGCTTCTTTTCAATCCTGGTGCTCTCAGAAATCAGCAGACCAGGCTCCATTTCCCCTTTTCAAATTCTGGAGTTTTTGAGGGAAGGCTTTGTAAAAGGGTTAGCCCCACCCACCCTCACCGACCGGTGAGCTGCAATTTGTGCTTTCAGACGTCCATCTCATATTTTATCTCAGATGTTTATTTTGGTGGCCCACCTTCTTAAGAGTTTTAGACTCAAGAAGCCAGCAGTTCACAATATGGTTGGGATTTGTCAATTGTGTTCTAATGCCTCCAGTTGGCTCCTTTTGAACCATTAGATGACATTAGTATTCAACATATGTCAAAGAAAATGACCTTTCTCTTACCCATCACCTCGGCCAGATTAGGGGAACTTTCTGTCCGTTTGATTACTTTTCACTATTTGCGTTTTTTTTCTGGAAAAGGTTGTACTTTGGTTAGAACCTAAATTTGTTCCTAAGGTTCTCTCCAAGTATCATTCTGCTCAAGAGATAATTCTGCTGGTTATTCCATCATCTTCTGGTTCTGACATCCATTCTACACTAGATATATGTAGGTGCTTGTTGATCTACTTACATAGGACAAAGCCTTTTAGGGTCTCTTGCTCCCTTTTTGTCTTATGTGGGGCCTGAGTAGGTGAGTTAAAGGGGCTATCACGCAGGTTTACAGGTCAGCTGGGGGTGACCCCCCTCAGGATCTACAAGAGCGGTTTCAGCTTCCTGGACTGGGGCGGGTGGTGCTTCTTTACTTGAAATTTGTCAGGCAGCAACATGGTCATCCCCTCAGACATTTACTGCACCATATCGTTTGGAGTTGTCAAATTCTGCCAATAAGAATTTTGATTCTGTTGTGTTGGATACCTCATTGGAGTAATTTGTTATACAGTCCAACAATTTTTTTTTTCACCGAGCATATTCAGGAGTTGGTGCAACTCACTTACTTCCTCATGCGTGTAATGTCTGGGATAGGGAGGGCGGATGATGGGTAAGGATACATTTGCTCTGAAGGAGTTTGCTTGGATGAAATGAAAAGTACGAAATCATTTCAACAATGGTGAGTTAAATGTGTGGTAATAAAATTATACCAATTAGTGACACAAGAATTGTCTGAGCATATGTCCCAACTCTTCTGTGAGAAGAACGGTGCCAGGGAGATCAGAATAAGGAATCAAGTAATCGTTTTGCAATTTAGTGTGTTGGGTGCAAACTCCTACGGTTCAGTTATTATAATTTAGATACAACTACAGAGGTGCCAGAAATATGACAAAAGTAATGCATTCATGCTGTGTTTTGAGGATGCAGGAAGCTATGGATGGATCTAAAATGCATATAAAACCAAACTACAGTTATCATGCATGCACCACATATTACATAGCAAGCTGCTCCTCATGCATGTACACTTCACATATGCTTTGATTTCACAAATCTTGTGTGACATTTCCAGAGTCCAGGCTTTTCAGACTTTGGTTGCAACAATCTGCATGCTGGGACTTGCAGTTTCACATTTGTTCTTTAAAGCGAGCGCATACAACTCACGTTCCTGCCAGCTTCGAAAACACTCTGACCAGGTAATTGAAGAGGCTGGGCCTCAGAGGTGGCGGGCCTAGAGTTGGGTTGAACCTTTGAGACCCTCACATCCAAGGAGGGACATTGGAGAGCGTGGGACCTGGTGAGGGGTTGGGGTTGCCACTCCTAGCCCACCTAGGCAAAAGGCTCCTGAAGCCACTTCCTAGTGAGGTTTCAAAATCCGTATTGGATTTCATAAGTGCAGAGCCGCTATATGTGAGCTGGAAACCTACTCCGTGTACTGGCTTCCAGATCACTTTGTGCTCATCAAATGATACAGGCTCTTCATTGGGCAAAGTTCTTTTGAGTCTGTTGACTAGGAGGCCAGGTTTGGCTGAAGCTGTTGCACATGACATTGGGACACTTGGCAGGTATGCTTCTTTCAACATACTAGCAGCACAGTCCTTCATACTTATCACACAAAGTATATATATATATATATATATATCTCAAAAGGCAACACCTAGCGCCTGAGTTTTTTTTAGGGGAGGGCAACGCTCCACTACCCATTCAGAGAGGCTAACCCTGTGCCTGTGTGTGATACTTTTACCAGGCCCAGTGACAGAGGGCATACATATCAATACAGTTCATAAAGATTGTATGAAAAAAATATATCTAGGAAGTGCCTCACGTAAGCGAGCACCATGAGCCTGTTGGCTATTATTCACCAACTTGCTTGCTTTATCGTTATTGGCAGCTTTCCTAAAAAAACAGTGGAACCAACACAGAGACTGAATCTAATAGTGCTACTTGTGTGTACTTCTCTAAAGTCAAACACACACATCAGTTTCCTTAGGTCTACATAAAGGAAGAAATGGCTATTCTATATTCCTCACAAAAATACACTTAAAGAGTTAAATGTGGCATCTAGCATATGTCTTTATTCCATGCTCATACTCATGATTAAAACCAAGTCACATGTTTAGAGCATTTAAGTGTCAATGGCCGACATATTTCATTGCCACACAAAGACTTACTGGCAACTTCATCAGGGCATGAGGAACAGTAATCACCCAATTATGCACCGGACCATTTGACCCCCAGGTGAACGCCTACCAGTAGGCCATAGGAAGAACGTATCTGGACTCAAAACTGTGGTTGCCGCCGGTGCCGGCAGACTATCTGTTTAGCCACTGTTGGTGCTGGCAGACTTTAGCAACCACTGAGTTGTGGCTAAACAGACAGTGTGCCGGCACTGGCGGCAATCACAGTTTTGAGTCCAGATACGTTCTTCCTATGGCCTACTGGTAGGCATTCACCTGGGGGGTCATATGGTCAGGTGCATAATTGGGTGATTACTGTTCCTCATGCCCTGATGTAGTTGCCAGTAAGTCTTTGTGTGGCAATGAAACATGTTGACCGTTCACACTGATGTAGCGGAAAATACATTTCCATTTGTAGGGGTGTATTATAATGACACAGGTAGAACGCACCCGCATATAATCCTTTGTCATGTTAACATAAGGTGTTAGGACTTTGAAATTTAATAACATAAATGTGACGTATTTAGGTTATGGATAGTAAATGTGAAGAGTTCATGTGGAAACCAAATATAACTAGCAGAAAGCACTAACGTGAAGAATTTGTGTTGTGTAACTGATATTATTAAATGTGTTTATTAATCGTGTCATTTTATATGTAGGTAGGAATATTAACCGAATGTGCCTTATTTTCTATGCAATTTCATAAAGCTCATGCTCCATTTCTCTTATGTTAGCTAAATATTATAGGCCTGAATTGAATTTCCCTGGAAGCTCTCGCTTTCAAATTAACAGTTTGAA
Source organism: Calotriton arnoldi (assembly GCA_963921515.1). Classification (NCBI taxonomy): domain Eukaryota; kingdom Metazoa; phylum Chordata; class Amphibia; order Caudata; family Salamandridae; genus Calotriton; species Calotriton arnoldi. The sequence continues at coordinate 2,229,002 of CAWUFW010002008.1, forward strand.
TTTCATATGTGCTGTGGATTTCGTTCTTTCTCATGTTTGTGTTCCAGGTGGAAGAAACACCCTTGTTAGTTAGAGTAATGTCTTTGTTTTAGGAGTTAGGCAAGGAGAGAAGAGGATACAGTGAGAGCTAAGGCTGATAAGGAGAGCTGTTGCACTTTCACACCGGAGAAGGCCTGGGAATCAAGGTCACCATGCTGCTGTTCAGGAACATCGCCGCCCTATGGAAAAATATCCACATGAAGACACCTTTCTATTCCTTTTCCCTGGAGGATGCTTAAGTAGGGATGCCATGTTAGCGTTGTTGTGGGGATAGATTGATGCTTTATATTTATTAACCCTCTATGCAGGGAAATTTGGACTCATGCTTTTGGTCCTCTGCATCCTATTTCTTGAGTTAATTGTCTTGTGCATGTTGCACCGACTCAACTTTATTCGCAGATTTTACTTTATGTTGATACCAATGTATTTCTACACTCTCATCTTGAGGTGTCTTTATGTCCAGTTATTTTTGGCTTTGTAATAAATTAACTAACCTTACGTAGTGGTCTGTGGTTACTATGTGTCATAGAAATTTCTGATTGAATTGATTGACTTGTTAACGATTTTCTCCCCTCTACGCTTACATGCTGCGAAAAAGAGCCATCGAATTGTGACTCTAGAACAGATCTAAAACTTATAGGGCCCGACCCTATCAGCACAAAAATGGCAATTCACTGTAAAAATTGACAATGAATGAGCCGTTTGTGATAAAAATTTACCGCCAATGCACAGGAGCCACGCGCAAGACAGCGCTCGAGTGGCTGTTGTTGACAGTGCTTTTCTTTATTTGCACTTTTTTTTTTAGTACGAATTGCATCCAATGTGGACGTGGGGATTTCATGCTAAAATACTGCCAAATCCCACTTTTGAATTCCGTGTAATTACGCGTAATTGTACCAAAGTGTTGTCTAATTTCGTCAAAGGAAATTACATGACCCACTTATAGAGCCAAGAAAGGACATATACATTTATGATACAACATATTTAAAAAAGTCTTTATAAAAGCAGTGCCTAGGTTAAGAGTGTCCTGATCCATGCGGTCAGTCTCCACACTTCCTTTTGTTTACACGGACAACAAAACTGACAAAACACACAGGGAAAGTGAACGAAACCGAGAAACTTTACTTTGCGTAAAACTTTAACAGGGTGGGAGTAAGGGTGGTGGGGAAGTACCAGCGTAACTGACCCCCTGCGGATCGACCAAAGAGCGCTGCATGCTCGGCAGGGCAACTCTCCCTCCCCCAAGCAGAGGCACCTGGTGGCAAAGGTCCTTTCCGCTTTGTCATGGCGTACGTGCACCTGGCAGCAGCCACTTTATCAAGCCCACGCTATTCAGCGAGATAAAGGCCATTCATTATTATTGGAGGTCAGATGAATATCAGTGGGACAAATTTGGTATTAATTGAACAGCAGGCCACACAATGGCTGACACACAGACACCGCGGTAGGACGCGCAGCTGTGAAGGAACGCACTCGGGGGGAGCTGCCCATCAGAATCGGCGTGTTTGCTGATCACAACAGGCCTCCAAGGCAAGGTCACGCTCCAGGGGGAGAAAGTGTTGTGGGAGGTAGAGTTAATGGTTAAGCGCGCGCAGTGTTGACGCGCACGCCTGGTGACTTCTACGAAACAATGATGTCACCACGTGCAAGGAGGCCTGGGTCCACGGAGCTGTCCAGCTGTGCCAAGTCCTTGTGAAACTTTCAGCCAGGCCTGACTTCTAGCACTCTTGACTTTTTAAGCTCTGACTTTCTGGTACTAACATAATTCTGCATTTTCATCGAAAACGTGGATTTATCATGCTGCAATTTAAAGTGATGTGAATTACAAAAACTAACATTGCGTGAATATTGACTCCTGATATGGGCATTGAGGGTAATTAGGGGTAGCCAAGGGTGGCAGCAGCTGCCCCAGCTTTCTTTTTTGATACCTACGTATCGCCGTTGCTACGCCTAGTCTGACGACACAGAAGGCAGGAGGAACAGAAAGCAGAGAGGGCTTAACAACCTTCTTCACATTCTGTGGTGTTCACTACATGTCCTTCCGCTAGTCCCTTAGCAGCACTTGGAAGTTGTTGAGATTTGAAAGGGGTTGAGGCGCAGGTACAAGTGGTTCGTCTACCCCTGATATTTAAAGAGCATGGATGGATGCGTAATGGGTAAGCCCAAGGATGAATCGTTTCATACATGAACGCATCGATGAATGCTTGGATGCATGGATGCATGTAGTAAGCGCTATATATATGCAATTTAAAAGATGAAGGAGTGGATGGATGCAGACGTGTTAAACCATTAACCCATCTTCACATTCACTCCCTCATCCATCTACACTATCACACGCAGGCTCTTCTGCACCTGAAAAGGATATACCCAATAAAAATAGAGAAAATGCGCAATCTCTGGAAGTGCCTGTTGAGGCCTGAAGTCTAATGAAGCCAACATTACCTCCTCGTCCGTCTTCCTCGCCACAGTAATAACACATGAGCATTCTGCTCCCACAGAAACTCCAAGTAAAATTAGTTAGCTTACTAGTCTCCCTATCCCTCCAACATGGCCCCCATCGTCCTCCACCAATCCTATAAAAGGATAACAGACACGAACCATGACCTGTTTTTTTGTTTCTGCATTACTCCGAGTGCTGTTTCAGGTAAGTGGGGGCTGCGGTCCTGCTGTAGCGGACTCTTTGTGCCCCAGGAGGTCTTTGTATGCGTGGCATACGATGGTCGACCTCTGCTGTTGTGCTCCCTGTGTCCTGCTCTAGCAGACTTCATGAGTGCACAGTATTTGTATTTGATAGTGGCGTTTTTGCCACGCCGTGCCTGCCGGGTCCTGCTCTAGCGGACTCGGCGGGTTTGGCGCATTTTTGCAGGTCGGTTGCTCCCCCTATTGATTGCCTTCATTCCCTGCGGGGACGGTGGGTTCTTGGGGATCTACTCACCGGCTTGCCTCTGCTGCTTGGTCCGGGAGTTGTCGGTGTATTGTACGGCAGCTTGGGGGCAGGGCTATGGGCCGGCATGGTTTTTCAGTGCCGCGCGCTGTACCAGTCGCCATATTTGTGCATTGTGGTGAGTGCTGCTTTAGATTCGTCCCACGCTGTGGAGGCTTCAGGTCCTGCTGAGACTTTGCCGTCTTTGGCTGTGATCCAACAAATGATCCAGGCAGCTGTTGCTGCAGCTTTTCAAGATAGGGAGGCTGTTCCTCCTTCAAAGAAGCCTCAGTGTGATCCTGGTCCCTCCCATGACTCTGATGTGAGGAAGATGTTGAGCTTAAGGGTCGTTTTGTGCAAGGGTCTGATCTAAAAGACGTCCTTCAGCATATTCGCTGTAATCTGTTGTTACCGGAATCTGGTGTTGATGTGGAAGATACGGATTTCTTTTCCCAGTACCAGAAAAAGGAACCTGAGTTGTTGCCTCTTCACTCCTCTATTTTGAAGGTGTTGGATTCTGAGTGGAAAGATGTCGATAGGAATGGTTTTCCCCGGTTTCTGACAAAAAGGTACCCCTTGCAGGACTTTGCAGTTATGTTTCCTGCCTCGGCGAAGGTTGATTCTTTGATGGCCGGCTTGTCTTCTCAGGGGACTATTATTTCGGAGGATGCTTCTCCTGCAGACCCTGTGGATAAGAAGGTTGATGCGGCTGTGAAGCTTACTTTTGCTGCCTCCAATTTTTCTATTAGGGCTGCTACTTATTCCTCAAATGCAATTCAGTCATTATTAAAGGACTTCCAGTCATTGGCTGAGTTGTTGGACCGGGGCGAGGACATTTCTCCCACTCTCGCTCTGATGGAGCAACAGGTCCGGCTCCTTTCTGACAGTTCATTTCATACCTTGGGGGTGGCGGCCTCTACGGCTGGGTCTTCTATTGCGGCACGTCGCCAGTTGTGGTTGCATTCCTGGAAGGCTGATGCGGCTCAAAAGGGCTTGCTCATGAAAATTCCTTTTTCTGGTGTTAAGCTCTTTGGTGCTCCTTTGGAGGAGATGATCAAAAAGTCTGCTGAAGATCGTAAACTTTTGGCCCCTGAGAGATTGACATGTTCCCGATTTTTTTGGGGCGCGTAGAGCCTTTGGTCCGGCTCATCAAGGGAGGGTTACCCAGCCCTTTCGTGGAAGGGGGCGTGGCCGGGGTGCTCCTTCCTCTGACAAGTCCAGGTTCACTGCCGCTTCTTACACCTCTTCTGCCCCCTCGAAACCCTGACTATCTGGCTCCGAGCGTGGGGCCAGTGGGTGATCGCCTGTCTCTTTGTGGAAAGCTGGATGGGGACTGTTTCGGATCAATGGGTCCTTCAGGTTGTGTCAGAAGGTTTTCGCATTGGGTTTGTCATGACGCACCCAGACAATTTTCGGGTCACTCCCTGTCCCAGAGAAGAGTTGAGAAGAAAGGCACTCCTGGCAGGAGTCTGTTGTCTCGTGGACAAGGGCGCTGTGGTTCCGGTGCCCCTGGAGCAGAGGGGGCTCGGGTGTACTCTGTTCTCTGTCTGGTGGAGAAGCATACTGACGACCTCAGGCCGGTGTTGGATCTGAAGTGGTTGAATTGGTCCATTCCTCCGGTCAAGTTCAAGATGGTGTCCCTACAGGTGATCCTTTCTTTGATCAATCAAGGGGATTTTCTGGCTTCCCTCGACCTACAGGATGCGTATCTACATGTCCCTGTCCATCGGGAGTTCCAGAGGTTTCTGCGCTTCTGTGTGTTGGGCCTTCATTATCAGTTCAAGGTATTGCCCTTTGGCCTGTGTTCCTCTCCTCGTGTCTTTACAAAAGTTCTGGCCCCCCTGATTGGGCTTTTACATGGGAGGGGTATTAAGGTTTTTCCCCACCTGGATGATTTGTTGATTTCTGCTTCTTCTTTATCTAAGGCGGAGCTTCATGTCCAGGAGGTTTGCCAGGTGCTGGAAAGACATGGATTTCTGGTGAATCGGAGGAAGTTTTGCCTGGTTCCTACTCAGGATCTGACGTACATTGGGGCTCATTTCGTGACTCTGTTGGTCATGGTATTTCTGCCTCAGGCCCGGAAGATGACGCTGATGTCAGAGATTCAGTCCCTGTTTTCCAGGACTTGTTCTCCTGTGAGCCTTTGGTTGAGGGTATAGGGTCTGATGTCCGCCTCCTTGTTGATGGTTCCATGGGCTCGTCTCCGTATGTATACTGTTGTGAACCATGTTTTGTCCCATTGGCACCCCGGTGGTCAGGATTTCACTCAAGGGGTTCCTGTGTCGGCCCAGGTCAGGGAGGATCTGGGGTGGTGGTTGGACAGGGACCATCTCTCCAGGGGTCGTCCTTTTCTGGTAGTTCCGTCTCAGGTGGTTACTACGGATGCCAGTCTGGTGGGCTGGGGGACTACCCTGAATGAATCCTCAGTTCAGGGCAAATGGTCCAGGATGCTGATGTCTTGTTCTTCCAATTACAGGGAGCTGAAAGCAGTTCAGTTGGGTCTCTTGGCATTTTCAGCCTTGCTGGAGGGTCACCATGTTCAAGTCCGGACGGACAACCAGGTCGCAGGGTTCGTTCCCTCCGTTGCCTCAGTCGCCTCATTTGTTCGTGGGCGGAGTTGAAGTTGGCGTCCCTGTCTGCTATTTACCTGCCGGGCAGGGAGAATGTGGTAGTTGATTGTCTGAGCAGAATTTTTCCCTCCATGGGGTCGTTGTCTCTGACCCAGGTGATGTTCTGGAAGTTGCACAGGATGTTTGAGTGTCCGGTGGTGGACTAGTTTGCGTCCCCGGACAATGCCAAGATCCGTTGTTTCTGCACGATTATGCCTTGCCAAGAGGCTTGGAGAGTGGATGCGATGTCCTTTCTGTGGCCGCTGGGTCTGTTGTATGCTTTTCCCCCCGATTTCCCTGATTCCAGCAGTATTACAGAAGATCAGGAGGGAGGGGGCTTTGGTGTTTCTGGTGGTACTGAGTTGGCGTCGCCGCCCGTGGTTTCCTCTGTTGTTGGAGTTGGCGGTGCGTCCGGGTTGGACGTTGCCATTCCATCCTTATCCGTTGATGGGTCCTCCGGTTCCCGTTCCGGTCCATGGGTCTTCAGGCTTGGCTCTTGAAAGGTGTTCTCTGATCCAGGGTGGTTGTTCCCAAGAGGTTGCAGGTCTTATTCAACAGTCCAGGCACCCTTCTACTTTGAAATCTTATGCTAAGCATTGGGACAATTTTTCTGGTTGGTGTTTGCGCCATGGTTGTTCTATTGCTGAGTTGGATCCTGCTCCTGTTCTGGACTTTTTGAAGGAGGGTTTTGATTTGGGCTTGGCACTTTCTACCCTGCGGGCCCAGTGGGCATCTATTCGGGCTTTCCATGGTTCCCCTTTTGTGGCGGTTGAGCCCCTGGTGGCTCGTCTTTTGAAATCTCTGGCCTTTCAACGCCCTCGTCATGTGTTGTCTCCACCTCCGTGGGATCTTCCGTTGGTGTTGAAGGCATTACAAGGGGTTCCCTTTGAACCCCTGGAATCTGTTGACTTGAAGTTTTTGACCTTGAAAGTAGTTTTTTGGGTGGCTATGACCTCTGCCAGATATGTTGGTGAATTGGGGGCTTTCTTGAGGTCTGCTCCGTTTTTGAGAATTCTGGAGGATAGGGTGGTCTTACGGGCCCATCCTACTTTTGTCCCTAAGGTGGATTCTTTCTTCCAAGGGTCGGTGGAGGTCGTCCTCCCTGTTTTCGTTCCGGATCCTTCTTCTGGGGAGGAGTCTCTGTTACATCTTTTGGATGTGAAGCGTGCCTTGTTGATTTATTTGTCTCGCACGGCTTCTTTTTGTAAGGTGGACAATCTGTTCGTCACTTTCGGTGTTGCACGTCAGGGCTTGAAGCCGTCCCTTTCTACTCTTAGCCGGTGGATTAAGGAGGCTATCCTGTCGACTTATGATGTCCAGTCGGTGGTTCCCTCACACCCGATTATAGGGCGTTCTACTCGTTCTGTGGCTGTTTCTTGGGCCGCTTTTAAGGGTGTTTCCATGGAGGATATTTGCAGGGCGGCCACTTGGTCTTCTCCTCATACCTTCGTGTCGCATTACCGGCTTGATGTTGGGGGTGGTTCTTTCATTGCTTTTGCCTCTGCGGTTCTGGACTCTGTGACTTCTTGAGTTCTGTTTCTGTGTCACTTGTGTTTTCATTAAACATTTGTTTCGGCTTTCACTGTGTGGGCTGTGTTTCCTTATCCATGAAGCTGATGTTGCTTTGGTATTTGCTCATGTGTTATTACTGTGGCGAGGAAGACGGACGAGGAGGTAATGCCCCGGTTACTTACTGGTATTCTTCATTACTCCGAGTCCTAGTCTTCCTCGCCACAGTATAGTTTCCCTTCTCTCCCGGCCCTTGTGGTTGCTTCATGGCCATGGCTTTGTGTACAGGTCATGGTTCATGTCTGTTATCCTTTTATAGGATTGGTGGAGGACGATGGGGGCCATTTTGGAGGGATAGGGAGACTAGTAAGCTAACTAATTTTACTTGGAGTTTCTGTGGGAGCAGAATGCTCATGGATTATTACTGTGGCGAGGAAGACTAAGACTCGGAGTAATGAAGATTACCGGTAAGTAACCAGGGCATCACTGGGTACCCAGAGCAGCATGCAGCCAGGCAAGGTCACACTTCACTCACACCGGCAGCTTGAAATACTGGAAGCAGCGCTTAGCTCCATATTTTTAACACACTGTGACCCCCAAAATCTGCAGCCACTGATAGGCAATAGATGCGAGCACAGTAGAACCTGCAAGTGCTTCTTGGGGAATCAGATGCACATCACATGCCCCATGTATATATTGATATGTACCCTGCTTCCGGATAATGTGTTAACCCAAGAGCAAGGACCAAACGTTGGTGTTTACCTGGTGTTTAGCTCATCCATAAAAGTATATGGGGCACACAAATGAGAGACACTACCACCCTATGAGCAAATGATGGATTTGATAAATAGTTTAGTTAATTAAGAACTCACTGACGAAATACGGGAGTGACCTGCAGACCACAGATTTAAGGACTTGCAGATCAGATTCAGCTCTTACACTCCTGATGTTGATAAATGGAGTACCATTAAATTGAGTTATAAAAGCATGTTAGTGACAGCATTTTGTTTAGTTGAAATTGCATTTTTTTTGTTGTACTCATATGCCACCAAAATAATAATAAGAAAAAAGAAAACCTGCTGGCACCTAAATGTTGTGGCAATAAACTTTCATTAAACATTTAACCATCGCAGGTATGTTTAATAATTTAATAGTTCAGTATCGTTGCTTCCTATCAGACAGGTGTAATTAGACCTGTTATAAAACCCTTTTTTGTTTTAATGCAGATCACAGGAAAATATGATTCTTATTGGCGACCAGACTGGGGCTCATCCACCTTTGAGAGCCTTCAAATGCTTGGGAGGTGGCTTGGGGTGTGAACTCCTGCTCTAAATGTTGGCTTCCTTCAGCATAACAGCAGCAGGTGGAATCTGGGCCTTTTAAAGTTTGTGTAGTCTCTGTTCAGATTGCCAGCCTTCATTACTCTTCCACTTCCTTCCTCCTTCATATAGTGTATTTATTAAGCAGCAGGCAGTATTCCTGCCTTTAAAAATAAATAAATACATCAAGTAAAATAGTGCATGGCTACTGCTTACACCACCAATTCCTGTTCTTACCATTTTGGTATCCTTTTATTCATTCAACACCAGCTCCGCCGGGCTCAAGTCACCAGGTGAATTACTGGGCTTTCGTTGATTACCTTCTTCCTCTTTAGTGTACATGCAAACGGCATCCTGCTGCCTCTGTGGCTAAGCTGGTTTGTCCTTAACATAATTATGATTTGCGGATCTATCTCATATGTACCCTCAACCATCACATCGCCAGGCGCTGCATCCCATAACACGATAACTGCACCTCACTGCTCATCACGTATGACATAAAAACATTTCCCATATAGGCTTAAAACATAAGCAACACCCTCCCAACCACACACGCTACACAGTGTAGCTAGCTATCTGTGTGGGTAAGTGCTTCCCTGCGCACATAGTGGTAGTAAGCGCTATAGAAACACTAATATACAATACAATTTAAATTACTGTCAACTGGAGAAATACTTTAAACATACAAGGATGAATACAAAAAGAACAAGGAATTGATGTGCACTTAGTTTTAGGCAGATGTATACAAGTGATCGGGCAAAGTACCTTCACTCAAAGTGCCCCGATTACTTACCGGTAATCTTTATTACCCTTAGGTCATCTCATCCTCGTCACAGTCATTAATAATGAGGTGACTGTCACCTCACGACAGGAAACAAAGCAGGAGGCTCCAAAGACATGCTAGCCCCACCCACCCAGCCTGGGTGCCATAAAAGGGGCTGTGACTCATGGCTCCTCCTTTAATTATCCAAGCCTTGTCACGGGTCTGAAAGGAGCGTGGGTGGGCGGGATGTAATGACTTTGACGAGGACGAGATGGACTATTGGTAATGAAGATTACAGGTAAGTAACTGGGGCATTGTCCCACGTCCTCATCCCATTTATTACTAATGAGGTATACCAAAGCTGAAGTCCTTTGACTCAGTCATAAACATTAATTAACCAACATCCACTGCAAAGAGTCAACTATGCAATACCCCATTCTAATAGTTAATAACAGAAAACATCACACAAACTTTAAATTATTTTTCAGAATTCAAAATCCCTGTTCTCACATTCAAATGTAAGTCTGAAACAGAATTTAAACGGTAATGCCTAGCAAAAGTATGTTCTGATTAGGTAGTGGCTGCACTAAAAACTTCCTGGATAGATGCTCCCTGAAATTCTGACCAGGAAGCAGCCATGGCTCTTGTGGATTTTCCCTGTACTAGAAAGGAAACTGAATTGTATTGTCCTACTTGCAAGATAGTTGACTTAATCTACCTGCTTAGATTAATCGTTGTTGCCTTCTTTCCCCGTCCAGTCTGGCCAAATGTCACAAAGAATTATCAGTCTTTCTGTTGTTTTGAGACCTGCCAACCATTAATCAAAACAGTCCTTTTAACATTTAGAGTACTCAAAAAAACCTCATCGCTGGAGGAGGAGGAAAAGAAAGAAGGAATCATTAACTCTTGGGATCTGTGAAAAACAGAATTAACTTTTGGAATAAACGTAGGATTAGGTTTGAGAATAAACCTGTTCTCCATAAAACTGAGAAAAGGAGGATTACATCTCAAAGCCCCTAGTTCACCAATCCTAAGGGCTGAACTGACAGCAACCACGAAAAGAAACTTAAAAGATAGAAATTTCAAAACAACTGTCTCTGAGTGTTCAAAAGGGTGACCCTGTAGAGTCCTCGTCACTAAAGGAAGATCCCATGAATGAGCTAGAGAAGAAGGAGGAGGTCTAGATATGGCACAACTCTTAAACAATTTAAAAAACAAAGATTCTGTCTCCTCTTTTGGTTCAGAAAAATGCCAGAGGGCATTAATTGCGAACCACTGAGACCTTAAAGTAAAAAGGAAAGATTAAGATGAAACCCATCCAGAAAGAAATTTAAAACAGTGGAAAAACTACAAGAATAAGCAGCAAAGTTATGAGAGGAACAATGCAGGTCAAAATATTTCCAGTACTTAGAATAGGATTTCTGTGTAGAAGGTCTCTTCAAATTCTGAATAACCTCTACCAAAGAATGAAAAAGCCTCTCGCTCACAGATTGGACTTCTCAACCTCCAAACCGACGCAGTGATTTGGAGAGGGAGGGACCAAGCAGAAGGTCTTAGAGGAGATGGAGATTATGGCAGTAACCAAGGCAGAAGAAGTACCAGGGATATCAGGAGAGGAAACCAGGACGTCCGTGGCCAGTAGGGAACCGCCAGAAACAGATTCCACTTCTCCTCCAGAAATTTCAAGTGAATGGAGGGGTTGTATAAAGCATTCATTCTGGTATCTCATCACCAGAATGTTTACTCCTCAAGCTTCCTACTCCGGAAACGTGTTGCATAATCTTGGCAGAAGTGCAATGTCCTTTAATGCAAGCATATCCAGAGATGGAACCCCAAACTGTTGGCAAACATTCCTGAGAGTCATTCAGAAGGGACTGAGATTCAGGCAAAAGGGAAATTTCCGGCTCAGAGAGTCGGCCAACACATTGTCGTCTCCTTTGATGTGATCTGCAGATATATTCATCAGGATGCTCTGTGCCCAAAAACTCAACTGAGCTGCCACCCAGTTGAGGCTGTTCGATCAGGTACTTCCTTGATGATTTGTGTCTGGAACTGCTACAATATTGTCAGTTATAATGGTAGAGATGTTTTAAGACATACAGCAACTGAGGAATATTGATTTGCTTGGGAGCACTACACATTTGGTAATCAATTGATGATCCCCATTTATTTTTGGGATGATTATTTTTGGGACTATAGGGAATCCGGTGGTTTTTACTGCCGGAATTTGCACTTGGCACTTTATTATATCACAAATTATGTTTTTAGATCCATGAACTATACGTAACTGTTCTTTATTAATTTTCATAGACATATCCTATGCAATAATTTTTGAACGCTGATAAATTGTGGACATTGAAGACTGTAGAGATGAAACTTTAAGCAAATGACTAATTGCCCATTCAGAGCGGAATAAGGCAGACGGGGGCAACAGTCTTTAGGCATTAATATAGAATGTAAGAAATGGCATATTAACATGCAGAATTAATAATGCCCTCTACACATGTAATTCCGTTGTATTTGGGGAACAGGTCCCAGGTATAGGCTAATGTTCACCGTGATTTTTCAAATGCTTTAGGGTAATGCCCACAGGGGCTTAAATAAGTGAGGTTGGTGTGCCAATTGATTTCATCTTCGAAGGAACAGATAAGTAACATCATCAAAGGAATTTTCCGATTGTTTATTTAGAATTGGTTAGAATCTTAAATGGGATAATAATATGATAATGCTGTATACTTTGTCCATTTCAAAATGGCTGCAACCTTTTTTGAGTTATTAGGCTGAAATGCAGTGAGAAGTCCTATGTTCATGTCGATTATGTCTTTTTGAATCACGCATCACAAGGGTATTTAATAAATGGTTTTAAAATGTGACGCTGACATTGAGAAAGGCCATGGAGCCGAAATGCGTTTGTCAGCCAGGGTGTCACGCATTGTATTTACAATAAAGGATTAATTTTCACCAAGCCCGGAGTGCCCAGCGTTTTTGGAATGACTATGTAGTAACGCAAGTCCGTCATCGCGTGTGGGAGGCACCCGCTGTGTCTGAGAGCGGTGGCCGTGGCGGAAGTGGGGAAAAGGAATATATATATATATATTTATATTTATATATTTACTGAACAAAACCAAAGGTTACAAGGATGTTATAGTTAGCAAATAGAATTTAAAAAAACCTTAGAAATTCACTAAAAAAAACAAAGGTTACAGGAACGTTATAGTTAGGGTCAGATTTTACTCATACAAAACCAGTGAAATTCAGTCGTTATAGTTACCTGAGTTAACTACAACTCGCGCCCCCGCAATGCACTGCCTGTGACCTCACATATTACGTCACTCATGACATGGTCAGTGACATCTCTGATGACATCACTGACTTCTCAAATGACATCACTGATGACATCAGTGATGACATCATCCAGTGACTGTGAGTGTTAAATATATATACCTAGGTGTATTGGTGAATCAGTGGGTGTATGAGTGACTATGAATGACTGAGCGGGTGCGTGACTGACTGTATAAGTGAGTGATTAGGTGTCTCAGTGAATGTATGGGTAAGTGACTGGTTGTGTGAAAGTGTGTATCTGTCAGTTGATGTCTAAGTGGGTGTATGAATGTGTTAGTGGGTACGTGAATGGCTATATGGGTGATTGATTGGTTGTCTGACTATCTATCATCTGGGTGTCTGTGTATGGGTGAGGAGGTGTGTGACTGCCTGCATGGATGAGTGAGTGGGTGAGTCAGTAGCTGTATGGGGTAGTGAGTGCATTTGTGAGAAGCTGTATGGGTGAGTGAGTGTATGGCTGTGTCGGTGATTGAGTGCTTGTGTCAGTATGGGCGAGTAACTGTGTATGTGAAAGGCAGTATAGGTGAGTGACTGGATATATGAGTGACTATATGCGTGAGTGAATGTGAGAGCGGCTATATAGATGAGTGCATGCTTCTGTCAGTGACTGTATAGGTGAGCGACTACGTGTTACTGATTGTATGAGTAAGTAAGTGGGTGTATGTGTAACTGTTCGGGTGAGTAAGTGACTGTGTGATTGACTGTATGGGTGTGTGTCTAGGAGTGTGAGTAGTTCTATGGGTGACTCACTCAGTGTGTGTATTTGTATGAGTGTATGAGTGGATATGTCAATGGCTGTATTAGTGAGTGAGTAAGTGTATGAGTGGCTGTATGGGTGAGCGAGTGGATGTGTGTGTAGATCTATGAATCAGTGAATGGGTGTGTAAGTACTGTTATGGCTCTGTGAATGGTTGTGTGGGAATGGCAGTGGGTGTATAAAAGATTCTATAGGGGTGTGAGTGGGTTCATCAGAGATGCTGTGGATGATGTCATCACTGATGTCATCAGTGATGTCATTTGAGAAGTCATCAGTGATGTCACTGACCATGTCATGAGCGATGTAATATGTGAGGTCATAAGCAGTGCATTGCGAGGAAGTAAGTTATAGTTAGCTCAGGTAACTATAACTGCTGAATTTCACTGGTTTTATATGAGTGAAATCTGAGCCTAACTATAATGTCCCTGTCCCTTTGTTTTTTTCAGTGAATTTCGAAGGTTTTTTAAATTCTATTTCTTAACTATAACGTCCCTGTAACCTTTGGTTTTTTAAGTGAATTTCTATATTTTTTTTCAACTAGTAGTCACGTTTGCAGAGTGGTGGAGAAAGGGGCGTGGCCTCAGAAGACCTTGCAGCAATGTGTAGAGATGTCTTAAGTTGGCATGTAATGCCGTGGGTACTGTTGCCTAGTTATCACGTGGAATCCTTTCTTTATGAGGATACTAGGTGGGGACAATTGAAGGAGAGCACCGGTGATGTTGGATGCTGCTCCGTGCTGGGATGCTGTTAATGACAATAAACTAACCTAATATTGTCAAGAAACCTGTGAAGGCTCTTCTTTTCATGGCGACGAAAAGCATCTTCACCCTTGGAAGAGAAATAAGATTTAAGGCCACGTCTAAGAGAAGATTCATCTTGTGAGTACATTTATCAAAGAAATTTTTGTGAATGATAATTCAAGGATCGTATCATTCATTATTCGTCAAAAATCTTGAACTGTGGTTGTCTGCAAGTGTTTTCTTGGTTTTATATCGTAATCCCATGGCGTTTACATTTAATTGATGCGGAAGCCTGCTCGAGCTTTTCCGTGTGCTATTCCAACGTAGTAGCCTTTGTTACTGGTATCCTAGTAATGCGGCTCGCAGCTTGATCTTTCCGTGTGCGCCATAGGAGCCGTAGTGCTGTTCTTCGTGCCGTCAAGTTAGTGGACTAGTGGTGGTTTACCCAAATGACACCACATACCTGAAATATTTCTGTGGTGATTAAAACTCGCAACGTTTGTGGTGGTTTGCCCAATTAACACGCATACGTGAAATATTTCTCAGTGATTGGAACTCGTTGTATCTACACGACTCACAAGTATTTCCAACATCTGACATCAAACGTTTCGTCTTGTGTGAGACCTCTAACGCAACGAAAATAAAACCGCTCTTACCTCAGTCTCCGATCACCATCTTCTGTTCTTCCCCGTGTCTTCTACGTTCTCCATAGAAACAAACAAAAGACTCTTCAACAAACGCTTGAAACAATAAAAGGACTACTACTAAAAAAAAACAACTGAAACAATAAAAGGACCACTACAGGGAACATCTGAAACAATAACAAGAATTTGGATTAAAGACAACTTTTAAAGGAGAAAGAGACTACAATTTTACAATCACAATTGTAATCTATTGTTTTAATTTCTTATTTTAATTTCATGTTTTAGATTTTTATTTTACATTTTTATTTTCCTTTACCTTACAGGTACCATGTCTGATCAATCCATGTCTTCTCCACCTCCCTTTTTATCAACACCAGGAGAACCAATTATATCTTGGGGATACAATGGAAAAAATTATTTTTAACATATCGTTTAGCCATTGGTGGGGACAAGTATGGTCCAGTTAGGCGCCAAGCAATTCTTCTACATCATTTGGGAGTTGAGGGGAGAAGAGTTTATGAAGAGTTACCTGAGATTTCTCTGGGGATGGGTGACAGGCAACCTAATAACATTTATGATATTTCGATTCAAATGTTAGAATTGCATTTTACACCTAAGACTAATGTCGTTCTAGAATGCCATACATTGTTTACTAGAAATCAAAAAGATGGTGAAGATATTACTTCTCATGTTTCTACCTTGAGGGGTTTAGCCTTAACATGTAAATTTGAACAGTTAAATGATTCGTTAATAAGAGATCAAATAGTTTGCTTTACTAGTAGCAAGAAAATAAAAGAAAAATTGCTAATGAGAGAATATACTCTAGATGAAACAATTCAAATAGCAAAAGGAATGGAACATACTGTCATGTGGCTTAAAGAAATGGAAGGTTCCGTTACTACTAAACAAGAAAAGGTTGAAGTTATAGAAAAAAAATATGGAAGAAAAACTGATGTTAAATTGCATGCTGATTTTAAGAAACCACAAACAGAAAGAGGACATTTTCCACTCAGGGATGTTAAATGTTTTCGATGTGGGTCCCCAGGGCACATCGCTTCTAGCCTTAATTGCATGGCTAGGGGTACTCTATGTAGAAGTTGTGGAAAAAGGGGACATTTTTCCAAAATGTGTCGTACTAAAGTGACAGGGAAAAGTAAAATTCAAGAAGTCGAAGATATTTGTGAGTATGTTGATGATATTCTTTTGATGATTGATGGTGATCAAAAGAATTCTGAGGTTTCTAGGATAGATGGGTTGCACACTACTCATTGTGTAAAGATGGAAAGTACAGATAAGTTAGAAAAGCCCCATTGCAACATTTTATTTGAAGGGAAGGAGATAAAAGTGTTGGCGGATTCTGGAAGTTTGTTTACCCTTATATCCAATAGATCTTTTGAGAACAATTGGTCTAAAGAAAATGGTCCGTTTATGTATAATCCTGATATTCGAGCAGTAGGTTATGCTGGGAAGAGAATAGAAATTAAAGGGATGTGTTGGATGACTTTAAAATTCAAAGGGGAGGCAGTTAAAGGAAGAGTATATGTTACAGATTTTGGGTCTGATCTTCTGGGATGGCGTCACCAGAAAGATTTGAACATCATTATAGATCCAAATGCTAAAGAACCTGTAATGGTTATGGAAAAGGCACCTGTTCAAGAAGTGAGTGACTGTAATGACCTGTTCAAGAAATATCCCAAGGTCTTTGATTACAGGTTGGGCCTATTGAAAGGATTTTCACATAAGATAATTTTAAAAGAAAATGCGAAACCAGTTGTACACAAGACAAGGAATGTTCCTAATTTAATGTTAGAACCTTTGCGTCAAGAAATTGAAAGTTTATTGAAACAAGAGATTATTGAGCCTATCGAGGCATCTGAATGGTTGGCCCCAATTGTAATTACTCCGAAGGAAGGTGGCAAAATTAGTCTTTGTATAGACTTACGTGACCTGAATAGAAACATTTGGGTAGATAGGGAACCACTTCCTAATATATCGGAGATGTTATCAACCATGGGAGAGGGGCGTATTTTCAGTGTATTAGATATGTCTGCTGCGTATCATCAGATCAAGTTACATGAATCATCTAAACATTTGACTTCATTTGCCACTCCTCTTGGTGCATTTAGATACAAGAGGATGCCTTTTGCATTGGCATCGGCTTCGGCCGTTTTTCAAAGAGCTATGAAAAACATTTTTGGGGACATGAAAGAAGTTTGATGTTTTCAGGATGACATCTTGATTGCTGGAAAAAAAAATTCTGATCACGACAAATTATTTGAAGAAGTGATGGTTAGGCTAGAGAAGCATAATTTAACTATAAAAAAGGAGAAGTGTCAGTTAAGGAAAGAAAGAGTGGAATATTTGGGACATGAAGTATGTTCGGATGACATAAGACCTAAGAAAAGTATTATAAAAGCGGTGACTATGGCTCCTGAACCATCAAATAAAGACGAGCTCAGATCTTTTTTAGGATTAGCAGAATATTGCGCTAATTATGTGGAAAGTTTTTCTGAGCTTGTGGAACCTTTCAGGATGATTATGAAGAAGAATGTTGTATTTGAACCAGTGCTTTAAATGGGGGCAAAATAGTGCAGGTACTCATTTAAATGTGGCGAGTGGGCGGGGCTTGGGGGCGGGGCTTAGGGCAAGACATGCCGATACTTATTGACTTCGATACTACTTGCAGCACATACCAAAACACATGAGAAATGTCTTTCAATAAACAAAGCAGGTTTGTTTACTCATTACACAAAACGAATGCCAAACGCGGCTATATTTCAACATTTCCTTGTTTTGTAATATGTGCAACATCAATACTGTTAATTGCTGTTGCTTGGCACAATTCTATATATTCTCGAGTGACAGAAAGAAACAAGCAGACATGCACCCACAAAGCATTCCACACATTTCCTTTAATATAACTTCCAAGAGTGTCTCTATTCTCTCCCCCTTTCTCTTGCTTTTCTCTCACACAAAAACAATCACAGGCAAGCACACAGGCAAGCAGACAAACATAAGCAGACACTTAACAAAAGAATCAGGTGGGATTAAAGCCATTTGAACCTGGTTACCTCCCACAGCTTTCTTAATTATGCTGTCACTGGGCTGCCTCGATGTCTGTGTTTGCAACCCAGCATGATGGTGAACACCCGGACGGTATGCAAATGAGCCCATGCTGAATTGTTCAGCTGGGCTCCGCTCAGGTCTACAGAAGTACCTTGGCAATCAAAGAAAGGCCGCCAGCACCAGCGTTTCATGAGTACCAGTACTCTCCTCGGCAGTAGAGAAGTGCCGGTACTCAAAGTGATAAATCTAAGAAGAGCCGGTACTCAGTACCGGTGAGTACCGGCCCATTTAAAGCACTGATTTGAACTCATAAAAAAAATATTTCTGAAGCACCCACGTTAGGGCGTTTTGAAGTTACTGGTAGAACTTGCTTAACTACTGATGCTAGTGGGGTCGGAATAGGAGCAATGTTATCACAAGTGGTGGATGGCGAAGAACGGATTGTAGGCTTTGCTTCAAGGAGGTTACAGGGTGCTGAGAGATCTTATTCAGTTTTAGAAAGGGAAGCTCTGGCTTGTTGTTGGGGCATAAATCATTTTAAGTTTTATTTGTGGGGACTTCCTTTCGAGGTACGTACTGACCATAAACCGTTATTATTTATCTTTAAAGGTGGAAGGGGGTTCGAAGGTAGTGTAACACCCAGAATTTCTAGGTGGTTTTTATCTGTCATGGAATTCAATTTTGAAGTCGAGTACGTGAAAGGGAAGAAAAATTGAATTGCTGATTATTTATCGAGGATGTCCTTGATTGAGGATTGCAATGAGATTTGTAGTGATATTGTTGATAATGCTGATGTCAATAAAGGTGAGATGGCTTTGTCTTCTGAAGAGTGGAATAAGGCCAGGGAGTGTGATCCGGTGCTATTGAAAGTAGAATCGAAAATTGTTCAAGGATGGGAGTCTGACGATAGTAAAGATGTGGAGTTAGGAGAATTTTTCAAAGTAAGAGATGAGTTGAGTATAAGCAAAGGAAAGGTTATGAGGAGGTGGCAGATTGTACCTCCTGAGGGAGTACGGAAACGTGTTCTTGACATCATTCACGAAGGCCATCCTGGTCAAGGTATGTCCAAACGCAGGGTCAGGGAATCATTCTGGTGGCCTGGAGTTGATAGTGATGTCGAAGCTATAGTGAAAGACTGTCGTTTTTGTGTGAACAGTGATAAATCGAAAGTTGTGAGTCAACCTCCTTTGGTGTGCACCAAATTCCCGTCAAGACCCTGGGAGAGATTGGTCATTGACTTCATTGGTCCGATCAGCAAGCTTGGGGCTAGAGATAGATTTATCCTTGTGTTGGTGGATTACCAATCCAAATGGTTTGTGGTGGAAACAATGGGTGATATTAACACTGCTAATGTTATAAAAGTTTTGGAAAGAGTTTTTCTAGAGGAAGGAATTCCTGCTTCTTTGGTGTCTGACAATGGAGTGCAATTTGTCTCGAAGGAGATGGGAGATTATCTCAAAAGAATGGCTATTACCCATGAGAAAGTGGCTCTTTTCCGACCACAGGCATATGGTCTTGTAGAAAGGGTTAATCGCATCATAATGGACAACATTCAACTCTCTCTTGCAAATGGGTTATCCTGGAGACAAGAATTAAGAAAAATTATGTGGACACATAGGGTCACTCCACACTCAGCTACTGGTGTGGCCCCTTTTGTGTCCCTTAAAGGAAGAGAACCAGGGAAAAAGAGTGTCCTGTTTGGTTGTGTAGAAAAGATAAGGTTTGGATTGATCGCAATGAAGTGAAAGAGAAAGTGGAGAGAGGACAAGGAAGTATGACAAGTAATTACAACTTGAGGAAGGGTGTGAAGAAGTTTTGTGTTCAAGTGGGTGATTGGGTTGTTGTACGTAAGAATGAGTGGGTTCGCAAAGGTGATAGCAAATATTTAGGACCTTTTCAGGTCAAAAATGTGAAATCTAATGTTGTGAGTTTGGATGACGGTTCCACTTGGAGTTTAGGAAATATCTGCAAAGTGTGTGAACCTTGAAATGTTTACCATGTTTATTATAGTTCCATTTCTATAACTTTATTGTTTTATCCTCTTAGGTTATTTTGCCTACATGCTGTTTTTCTTTTTTGTATTCTGTAAAGGGGAGATGTGTAGAGATGTCTTAAGTTGGCATGTAATGCCGTGGGTACTGTTGCCTAGTTATCATGTGGAATCCTTTCTTTATGAGGATTCTAGGTGGGGACAGTTGAAGGAGAGCACCGGTGATGTTGGATGCTGCTCCGTGCTGGGATGCTGTTAATGACAATAAACTAACCTAATATTGTCAAGAAATCTGTGAAGGCTCTTCTTTTCACAATCCCACTGTGTGGGACTTACTGAAGGAAACAGGAGGGGTAGTTGGCCCCAAAGGACCCTCAGCAGCCAAGGGAACTTCAACCTCTCAACCAGTTGTGCGCCAGGAGGTGCATTTGCAGAGTGGTGGAGAAAGGGGGCATGGCCTCCAACAACCTCTCAGCAATCCCACTGCGTGGAACTTACTGGATTTAACAGGAGGGGTAGTTTGCCCCCAAGGACCCTCAGGAGTCAAGGGGACTTCATCCCCCAACTAGTTATGCGCCAGGAGGCATATTTGTAGAATGGTGTTGAAAGGGGGAGGGGGCCACTTGGCCCCCCTTCCATGGGCCGATGTGGGCCCGAGGACCCCATCTCCCGGGGCCCAGTTATTTTATTTTATTTTTTTAGGGGAGGGGGGCCACGCGGCTTCAGGGTCAGGGTATTTCTACCCTGCCCCCTTTTCTTTTTTAATGTTTTTTCTGGGACTCGGCTCAAGCCAAGTCGATCTGATTGGCTGCCACCACTTCCTGGTTTGAAGTGTTGGCAGCCAATCAGATCTCAGCATGAGATCGTGAGGGGTCACTGATCCTCCACGTCCCTCTATATAAACTTGGAAATTTCTTTAAATTGCTCAGCAACTACTGAATGGACTTACACCAAATCAGAAAAAGGCACTTCCTTGAACCAGCATCTACATTTCTGCCAAATGTGCTATAATTCCGTTCAGCAGTTCGGGCTGTAGCCATGTCTAAAATTCCTATCGAAATGAACATGGGGAAAATACGTTTTGGAACCCTCCATTTTTCATCAGCTATAGGCTCCTCCACTCTGCAAACGTGCCTCCTGGCGCACTACTATTTGGGAGATGAAGTCCCCTTGGCTCTTGAGGGTCCTTGGGGGCCAACTAGCCCTCCTGTTACCTCCAGTAAGCCCCAGACAGCTGGATTGCTGAGAGGTGGTCAGAGGCCATGCCCCCTTTCTCCACCACTCTGCAAACGCACCTCCTGGCGCACTGCTGCTTGAGGGATGAAGTCCACTTTAGTCCTGAGGCCCTTAGGAGGCAAGGGGACCTCATCCCCCCACCAGCAGTGCGCAGAGAGGTGCATTTACAGAGTGGTGGAGAAAGGGGCATGGCCTGCGACCACCTCTCAGCAATCCCACTGTGTGGGGCTTACTGGAGGTAACAGGTGGGCTAGTTGGCCCCTAAGGACCCTCAGCAGTGAAGGGGACTTCATCTCCCAACCAAGAGCACGCCAGGAGGCGCGTTTGCAGAATAGTGGAGAAGGTGGGGGCGGGGCCTCCAGCGAGTTGCCGGCTTAGATTAATTTTTTTTATTTGAGGAAGGGGGGCTGTGTGGCTCCCCTACCCTTGACCCATTTGGGCCCCGGGGACCTCTTCCCCCGGGGCCTGACCCATTGTTTCATCTTTTTTATTAAATGAAACGGGAAGGGGGCTGCACGCACCCCTCCCGGGGCAGAGTTTGGCCCCCGGTACCCTATCCCCCGGGGCTAGGCCTTTGTTTATATTACATTTTTAAAGGGGAGAGGGGCTGTGCGGCCCCATTCCCTAGGCCGATTTCGGCCCCGGGAACCCCATCCACTGGGGCCCGGCCATTTCTTTAAAAAAAAAACAATTTCAAGGGAGGGGGGCCGAGTGGCCCCCCTTACAGGGCCATTTTTGACCCTGGGGACCCCATTCCCTGGGGCCAGGCCATTTATTTTTTTATTTTCTTTTATTTAAGGGAGAGGGGCCTTTCCAGGCTGATTTCAGCTTCGGGGACCCCATCCCCCGGAGCCCGGCCATTTCTTTTTTTTTTTTTTAAAAAGGGAGGGGGGCCAAACTCTTTCAGAAAGAGACTGCCGGCAACAGTATTCTGCATGCCCTCAGCAGTTACCCAGATACTCTTAAATGGAGCATTCCGTTTGGGGAATTGCTGAGGGCGAAACGAAATTGCAACACTGAAAATGCATACCTCCTTGAGCACAAATCCATGATTGACCGATTCAAAGAAATGGGCTACCGAGTGGGTATTGAAAAAGGTCATTGATCACTCTCTGATCAATTTTTCCTGGCAAGTTCAGAATACGCCGAAGTAGGCGAGTAGACGAAATGGGCAACAAGGGAAAGCTATCAACAAGATCAACCCTGGTGAGTTTAGTCTTGCATTAGCTGAGTCTATTCCAATGTTATCTAGTGATATTGACGAAGCCCTTGGGAGCTACAGTAGCTGGATTAACAAAGAAGTTGAGCATCTCACCCCTTTGGTGCAACTTAAGCGTAGCAGGAACCTCCCCACGAAGCCTTGGTTCTCTGGCCCCCTTAAAACAGAGAAACACCAGTGCGAAAAGCTTGAATGCAAATGGAGACAGAAGTATAGTCCTGAGGATAGAGTGATCTTTAAAAAGGCTCAAAAGAAATACTATGCCTCCATTGCTAAAGCTAAAAGCCTCCATTATGTGGAGCGTATTACCTACTCTGGCAATAATGCAAAATACATTTTTGCTATTGTCCAAAGTTATCTCTCCCCCAAAGCTGAGATTAGTATCCATGCACATTGCTTGAATGGTGCGAGGAACTTTCTAGTTTCTTTATTAACAAGGTCCATGCTATACAAGATAATTTTGGAGCCTGTGATAGCCAGCTGGTGGTTATGGATTCCCCTTCGGTAATGTCCCCCACCCCTTCGGCCAATGTGGCAGTTTTCAAAGCTATTTCCTTGAGTGACTCACTGGCAGCCTTAAAAACTTTGAAATCTGGTTCGCCTATTGATCCCTGCCCGACTAAATAACTGGCGGGTGTATCGGAGGATATCAACCCCGTGGTTAACACTCTGATTAACTTATCTTTAGCATCAGCCACGGTACTGTCCGCCTGGAAACATGCTATGATTGTCCCCCTGCTTAAGAAACCTGCTCTGGATCCAGCTCTTCCTTCTAGCTTTCTCATTATTTCCCTTCTTCCTGCTGTGGCTAAGGTTCTTGAAAAACAGATTGATAAACAACTTTCTGGCTTTTTGGAACAGCATGATCTCCTTCCCCCGGCCCAATCGGGTTTCAGATCTTCACACAGCACGGAATCTGCACTGATTGAAATATCCGCGGCCATCCCTGAAACCTTAGATGCTGGGGGCAGGGCTGCCCTGGTTCTTTTGGACCTGTCGGCTGCATTTGACACCATTCCGCATGCCCTGCACCTTGCCCGCCTCTGGGAAATCGGAGTTGTTGAGCCAACTTGGAACTGGCTCAAATCCTATTTGGAGGATAGAACTCAGCAAATCTGGATCCCTCCGTTTGCTGCTGCTCCCCAGAATCTGACTATGGGGATTCCGCAGGGCTCTGTACTGAGCCCTCTACTGTTCAACATCTATATGTCCCCTCTCATTCAGTTAGCTGAGAAATTGGCAGCTAAAATCATCTCGTATGCTGATGATACTCAGCTCCTTTTTACTTGGAACAAAAATTAATACAGCCCTTCCTACGCAAAAACGTGCCTGACTGCAGTCTTTCAGTGGTTAACGTCTGCCCAATTGAAGTGCAAGGAGGACAAAACCCAGATTCTCCTCTTTGGTAACTTCCCTTCGCAGTTTTGGTGCTCTTTCTGGCCTGATGAGTCCCTCCATGCCGTCGCCCCTTGAGGGGCCCACCAAAAACTTGGATATCTGGTTTGATGAAAAATTTAGTATTGGCCCTCAGATCAATAAATTATCAGGAATCTGCTTTGGTATTCTGAAGACACTGGAAAAAAATCCTTCTATTACTCCCCGCTACAGCAAGGAAAACGGTCACCCAAGCCCTGATCACATCTCCCATTGACTATGCTAACGCGCTGTATGTTGGTCTACCTAGCTACCTCTTGAATAAACTTCAGGTTTTTCAAAACGCTGCGGCCAGACTACTTTTGAACCTCCGTAAGAGGGTTAGCGTCAGGCAACACCTGGGTAGCTTGCATTGGTTGCCTGTGAAAGAGAGGGTGAAATTCAAATCTCTGGTTATTGCTCAAGCCACTGTTTATGGGCATGGCCCGGCCTATCTGTGCTCTACGTGATCCTAAGCTTTTCAGGAAGAGACTGAAGACCTTTCTTTTTTAGATAGTTTCTGCTTTGTTCTACCACGTGCTGGGCACGTGCCGGGACACTCCGTTGGAGTAGCTGTGCGCGATACAAGTGCTGTATAACATAACATGAATAGAGCAGGCAAAGTCAACAGGAATGAGACCCTTTTCGATACCAACACCACCAAGGAAGAGGAAGGTGATGACAGTACCAGAATCAAATTTTGACGTACAATGAGAATTCCAATGACATCAAAAGGATTCTGGTGAGGAGTTGGGATATACTTACCAGTGATCCCATCATAGGTAGTTCGGTCAAGGGCAGACTCAAAATTACCTGCAGGAGGGGACGCACCATGAGGGACATACTTGTCCACAGTGACATCACTTTACATCCAGTGAGTAAGGAGCATAACTTCCAGGGTTTCTTCCCATGTGGCCACTGCAAAGCTTGCAAGATAGCTACATGCAGAAGGAATTCACCTTGGGTAATACTTTTAAACGCATCACCCAGTTTATCACATGCAGTACGACATTCGTCATATACATCTTAGAATGTCTGTGCATACTTTGGTACATTGGGAGCACCACATTGACGCTGGGGTGTTAGTTATAGTTAGCTCAGGTAACTATAACTGCTGAATTTCACTGGTTTTGTACAAGTGAAATCTGAGCCTAACTATAACGTCCCTGTAACCTTTGTTTTTTTCAGTGAATTTCTATTGCAGGATGGGAGGTAACACGGAGGCAGAGGGGAGGCAAAACGGGAGGTGGGTGGGGGCTCAACACAGACAATGGAGAGTGTAAGGGTAAAAAGCGATATGACGCGCCCAGCGGAAGAAGGGAGGGTGAGTGGGGGAAAGTAACATCAACAACAGAAGGAGGGAGGGCTTGTCAGGGCAAGTACTATCGACAACAGAAGGAGGGTGGGTAGGAGGAACATGGAGGTGGGAGAAGTACGGGGGACAAGGGAGACAGCTGAAAAACACACACTCTTGTGGAGTGCTTAAATATAATGAAAATAGTATTGCCTAAAAAAATTAGCAGTTGAAGGGCACAAGTAGTGCATCCAATCTTGAGGGGAGGGACAAACACATGAAGAGGAAGCGGCTCACCAAAAAACAGCAAGCAAATGAGAGAGACAATGAAGCTGACCAATGGTACGTAATGGACAACATCTAAGCCCACTGTTAGAAAACAATATATCTTGCAGGAGGCAAAGCTTGTGCTGTCTTAAGCGAGAATTAAAACATTGATGGCAGGAGAATGCCCCAAGTGAAGAGCTGAGCACAGAGGAGAAACTCTTTCATTGCCCTCCATCTGCTGAGAGCCTGCAGTACTGATTGGTTCAGGCTGGAGAAAGAGGGACTGCATGGCAAACTTATGCACAGCATTATGCTGGTGTGATCCAGATTTG
Source organism: Calotriton arnoldi (assembly GCA_963921515.1). NCBI lineage: Eukaryota > Metazoa > Chordata > Amphibia > Caudata > Salamandridae > Calotriton > Calotriton arnoldi. The sequence goes on from CAWUFW010002008.1 coordinate 2,254,464, forward strand.
TGCAGCATGGCCCTGGAACCCCTCTCCCACCAGCCACTTATTGCAGCAACCTCAGGGTAAAGTAGGACAGTGCTTGCAAATTGAAGGCCTCCTATAGCCTCTGTGCAGCTCCCTATGACGCATTCTCCTATAGGGCCCCACCAGCAGCTTTCTCATCAGCTGCAGTATTGAGACAGACTCATTTTCCAATCACAGTGTAAAATCAAATAAGTGAAAGACACTTCAAGAAAACAATGGCTGAAGGGGGCTGACTGAAAGCAATCAAAGGCTGGAAAGGGGATGACTGAAAGTCTGTCAGGATCTGTCAGCAGCGCCAAACAACAAATATGCCACTAACCTGCGTAGTTCTCCAGGGGGGACCAGGGATCGCTGAAAAGCCCCCCGACTCCCCTGAGCGCCAACTCCCACAGAGTGACAATACACTGCTCTGAGAGGGAACACCCTAGGGAAAAGGGAAGTGGATAAGACAACAAACTATGCTGCTCAGGTAGGCGTCTTCTTATACCTATGTCTGGTCAAGAATCGTGGTATATCTTCAGAAGCCACCCCACTGGTAAGTGCTGTGTGTAAAAGAAAGAAGAAGTATGTGAGAAGCAGCACGAGGGTACACATACATACGTATCACTAATAGGTACTGGACTGCTATTCATACTCACACACACTTTTGCAGCAATACATAAACATCAGGGCAAGAAACGTTAAGCTGTTCCAAGAGAGAGAATTCACTTAGTTAGACTTCTGCAGCCCCAGCACAGAGGGTGAAACTTCGAATGGTAGCCAGAACGTAAAGGAGGAGGAATAGCACCCACAGGCTTGCAGAGTTACATCACGGGAAAGATAATCCACCCAGCTGTCACAATCCTGGGAAATGTAACGCAGAGCAAAAACAAGAAAACGAGCCGAGGCAAGGCTTCCTCTCACTAGAGGCAATATTCCAAATTAACACAAAACAAGTAAAGGTATATGCTGTACACAGCACAGCGACCATAGGAACTCAGCAGCAGCGAGGAACTTCAAAGTCACGAGTATAGCCTAACCCGCCCCCGCACTCCCGCTGTGGCTACAAACGGAGTGGGGCGAAAGGCAATAACAATAGTCCAGATATACTCACACGCTGTTAGGATTCACAGCGCTGCGAGTATTTAAAAACAAAACGCTCCTGATCCCCCGCTGAAGAACAATGGAGCGGGGCAGCAGGAAGTCAAAGTCAAGAGCGGAGCGCTCCTGCGCTCACTCCCGACTAATAATACCTTACGGCTTCTCAGTAGCCGTCACGATGAATCAGGAGCTCCATAGCCGCCGAGTCCTGCGTCACCTTTCCCTGGGACCCAGTTCCGTGGTGAAGACGGTTTGGCAACAGCAGGAGAGGAAACGCTGCACACGAGCAGGGAGGAATGACCAGGAAAACAAATCGATTGTCAAGTCCCAACCCCAGGAAGAGGAGGGGCTTTATAGAGCACCATACCTCTTCGCCGGTGCCTGTTCCTCCTTCCCGCCTGGCGTCCCAAGGGATTCTGGGATATGTAGTTCTGTAACGGGCGCCAGGGGACACACGGAGAGGGAATAAGTCGCTCTCCAGTCACAACATCATACATCCAGGGGATGAAAGCCCTATGTGGTGTAGCGGCTAACCCCTTCCCCCCAACCACCCTTGGACAAGCATGACAAAGCCCCTCTTGAGATGTTAGTATGCTGATGACATCAACTCTGGTAGACAGCTAACACTGTCTGTAGCCAGCCCCAAATTGATTACAGATGCTTTCAAGGGAATATACAAATAAAATGTTGTTTGTTAAATTGTGTTATGTTATGTTACATGGCTTTTGTACAGCATATGCCAGTTAAGTAGAATTATGGCGCTTTTTTGGAAGTCACAGAGGGAGACAGAATTGGGTCTTAATAACTCTGAATTACCTTTTATCCTGATTGTTGTTGCCAGACTCCAAATCATACAAAAATGGATATCGAACAAATAGCCTTAGTGTGGCGAGTGTTGGGCAGATGTATTAGATGGCTTCACATTTGAAACAGCTCTATAGGAGGATACAAAAAGTCCAGGACTGTACCCTGACAAGGTTTATTGAAATACATAAAACTTAGCAACTGGTCTTTAATTTTTAATTAAATACTCTAATATAAATTTCATTTTTATAAATGTTTTAGGAATTGATGGGATTTATTTTGCTTGCATAAAGTGTGTATACTGGTAATTCCATATGCATTGAAGACACAAGCAAACAAGGTAGTATCGAACAGCAAATGAATTGTTCTGTATTGGATGCTGCCTTTGATTTTGCTTTTTCCTCAGTCTCATAGCCACTTTTTGTATCTGGATCTAGGCACCTCCTTTAATCCATCTCCATCTCCTCTTAGACCTTTCTCATAGCATCCCACAATGGACATCCTTCTAAGGTCTATGTCTTGCAGATCTCACTGATATTTCAACTCTTTCAAAGCCTTCTCCTATGAAGATGATGTTTATCCTCCTTCTTCACCAAAGCTCTTCCGAAGAAGCTCTCTCAACCTCACTCACTACTATGATGCCTCCCTCACTTAAGGCATCTTTCCAGAACCTCACAATAGATGCCAGATCCTTTAACTCCTACAGAGCCCTCCAGTAGACCATTATGGCCTTGCCAACAATCAGCCAACTCAACTACCCATCATTGCCAATGTTAGAAATTTGTTTTGGCAAAGGTATGCACCCTGCCCAAGCACGAACCACAATTCTAGTAAGGGGAAGTCAAATACACACTCTAAATTAACTTTTTGCTCACCCCATTGTAGCTTGGCACAGAGCAGTCAGGCTTAACTTAAGAGGCAATGTGTAAAGTATTTGTGCAACACTTAGGGGCATATGCATCAAAAAAATGTTTCGCGTTTCTCTAATTGCGAATCTTTGCGATTTGCAATTAGGGAATCGCAAAACGGCATGCATGAAAGTGTGCAGTACACTTTCTGCGATTCCTAAGGGGTCGCAAATGACCTACCTCATGAATATTAATGAGGTAGGTCGCAATTTGCGACCCCCTATGAATCGCAAAAATCACAGGGATGGTGGCCTGCTGAGATCAGCAGACCACCATGTCTGTGATTGCTTTTAAATAAAGCAATCATTCTTTTTTTGTAAAGCAGCCCGTTTTCCTTAAAGGGAAACGAGATGCTTTACAAAAATAAAAATGAAAAGTTTTCTTTTCATTTTATAAGAGCAGGGATCACTGCCTGCTCTTAAAAATGCTTTTACAAACATTCACAAAGGGGAAGGGGTCCCTTGGGGATCCCTTCCCATTTGCGAATGTCTTACCACCTACTTGAAGTAGGTGGTAATATGCACATGTTTTGCGACCGCATTCACGGTCACAAAACATTCATGCATACTGTTAGGATTCACTATTTGGAAGGGACGCCCTAAACACGCCCCTTCCAAATAGCGAATCGCAAACCCATTTTGCGATTCGGCAACAGGTTACCGAATGGCAAAATTGGGTTTGATGCATTGCAAAAGCATTTTTGCGATCCCAAATGGGCCGATTCTGCAAATCGGCCTGTTTGCGAGGAGAAAAATGCTTGATGCATCTGGCCCTTAATACAGTAAAACAGTGAAAATACCGTACAAAAATATATCACACCTGGTTAGACAACTAGAGCTTAATTTATTGAACAAAACAAGACCAAAATTACAAAAATCCAATAAGAAGATCCGGAGTTATACATTTAAAAAAAACAATCTTGAAATGTAGTGCTTAAAAGCATAAAGTGCCAACCTAGGCTATCTGGCCGTGCTTGACCGGGTCAAATCTAAAAGTTCAGGCAGACCGCTCCGGAGCACGGGTCAGATGCAGCGACCAACCTTGTTCCACTGCAAAGTACCTTGTTATGCCGTCTACGGAGGCCCGCTACGTGGAGCAGAGGAGGGGATGTGTTGTCATCGATCCTTCTGATGTAGGTGATGCATCGGTTCCAAGCCACACAGTCGGGAATGCATCGTCACCGAACCCTTCAGATGTGGGCGATGAGTTGTCATTGAGCCGGGCAGCTGGCGATGTGATGTCCTTGAAGCAGGGATGCGTCGGCGTTGAACGAGATGCGCCAGTTCCAAGCTGTGCAGGGGTGGAGATGCATGAATTTTCAGTTGCAGCACTGGAAACCCCCTTCCAAGGGCCCAGGACTGGATTGGCACCACTTGGTAGGGCAAGACTCTCAGATGGCGGAGTCCAGGTGCTGTTGGAGAGTTGTTTGAAGTCTTTGAGTTCCCTGAGACTTCAGAACAGGAGGCAAGCCAGCAAGCCCTTGGATTCACTTTGGTTCTGGGGTGTAGAGATGCAGGTCCAGTACTTCTTACTGTCAGGCAAAGAGGGCAGCAGGGCAGGCACAACAAAGCAGGAGTCCAGCAAAGTCCAGCAGAGTGACAGTCCTTTCAGCAGGACAGCAGTCCTTCTTCCTGGCAGAGTATCCACAGGTCCAGAAGTGTACTGAGTTGGTAGTGTCAGGGGTCCAGTACTTTATACCCAGTTGTGCCTTTGAAGTGGGGGAGACTTTAAAGTGAGGCCTTTGAAGTTCACAGAGTCCCTGCCCTGGCTCCAGACTCACCACAGGGGGGCATGGAGCCCTTTGTGTGGGGACAGGCACAGCCTATTCAGGTAAAAGTGTCAGCTCCTCCCCCCATACTGCCCAGGAATGGCCCATCAGGATGTGGAAGGTCCATCAGTCACACCTAAGCTCCCTTTTTTATGGCTGTGTGGAGGGAATGCACAAAGCCAAGCTGTCACCCACCCCAGACTGGTATTCAGAGACATGCAAAAGGCACAGAATGGTTAAAGTAAGAAAATGACAACTTTCTAAAAGTGGCATTTTCAGACTTGCAACCTAAAATACAACTTTACCATCAGTTGTGATTTTAAGTTTTGAGTCCAGAGACACCAAACTTGAAAAATCTATCTTTTTCCAATTGGAAATGACACTTATAAAGTGTAATAAGGTAATCCCAATATTAACCTATGGGAAAGATAGGCTTTGCGGTAGTGGAAAATAAATGTAAGAGTTTTTTAGTACCAGGACATGTAAAACTTAAAAGTACATGTCCAACTTTTTACATACATTGCACCCTGCCCCTGGGGCTCTCTAGGACCTACCTTAGGGGTGCCTTATATGTTTTAAAAGGGAAAGTTTGGGCCTGGCAAGAGGGTTAATTTGCCAGGTTGACATGGCAGTTTACAACTGCACCCACAGGCTCTGCAATGGCAGGCCCGAGACATATTTAAAGGGCTACTGAAGTGGGTGGCACAATCAGTGCTGCAGACCCACTAGTAGAATTTAATTTACAGGCCCTGGGCACAGGTAGTGCACTTTACTAGGGACTGATAAGTACATTTAATATGTCAGTTGTAGATAAGCCAATGCTACCATGTTTTAAGTAGACAGCACATGCACTTTAGCACTGGCTAGCAGTGGTAAATTGCCCAGAGTCCTAAAGCCAGCGATAATGAGGTCAGCAAAACAGGAGGTCAAAAGACAAAAAAGTCAGGGGAAACCACGCCTATGATGCCAGGTCTAACAGCCAAGATCATCAAAAGAGCAATCTATGCTGATCTCAAAGATCACCTCAACCCTAGCTATCTCCTGCAGGGCTACCCATGTGACTTCATGTCACGCTGCAGCACAGAGCTTCATATCATGCTGCAGCACAACGACAGCTATCTACACACTTTAGACAACACACAGAGGAAGAAAACCACTGCTTGCTTATATTGCTTGACCTCTGAGATGCCTTTGATACTGTCGGTCATCCCACCCTCATCCATACCCTGACATTTCGAATTGGATTCACAGACAACGTTCTTTACTGGTTCTTCTCCTATCTTTCCAACTGACACCAGTTCATTCACATGGGCACCTCAAGGTCCCTATCTTGTATAAACCTGTCACCAGCAAAGTTCCCCAGGGATCCATTATGCCTTGTATTATCATCATCATCATCTAAATGTATCTCCAGGGCTCTTCTCGCCAACAGCAGCTTAAAACTTTACCAATCTGGCAATGATACTCAAATGATTTGGAAAAAATGGGGACCCCTACATACAACAATGGGACTTGCTAGCTGTAGGGAAAACAACATGGGGGAGGGAAAGAAAACGCTAAATGATGATATATATGATATATATGATCAATCACAAAACATTGTGCATAAATATTAATTAATATTTATGCACAATGTTTTGTGATTGATCATATGTTGTCCTGTTAAGTCATTAGTTGTTGAACATTGCACACTTGCATTTAGCTTTCCCCCCCCCCCAAATGATACTCAAATGTACTTGAAAGTCTCCTCCATTCCAGATATCCAAGGATTCAAACACTGCCTTCACCTCATGCTGAACCGATGTCTAGCCCCTACCTGAAGTTCAACCCCACAAATTCAGAATTCCTCTTATTTGACAAAATCCACGCACAAGAAATAGTTCAAACCTGGCTCAATTACATGATCCATGACTGCTTTGCAACACAACTTTTCCCCAATGCCAAATCACTTGGATTCTTCCTGAACACCCTCCTCACACTGAGGAAACACGCCACCAAGAAAACAAAGACCACCTGTTAACAGCTCACTACTAAAGAAAGTGAAAATGATCTTATCAGAAAGTGACTCTAGAGCTGCTGTTCAAGCTCTCATACTCTCTCATCTGGTAGGTGGAAATGCCCTGCTTCATACCTTCCCTGATTCCACACTGCCTCCTTCCCTTTAAGATCTTTCTTCATGCCACAATACCTTTCACAAGGGCCTGAAGAAAGATGATTACATCAACCCCATCTTGATGGTACTCCACTGTCTCCCCTTGCCAGCCTACACCATCTTTAAAACCAGCTGCAACATTAACAAAGCCATCATGCACAGCACACCCATCTATCTGGCTGACAACCTCACCATCTTGGCCATCAGGACACCATGAGACTGGAAACAAAGAAGACTGGAAAAAAAAGGCAAGATCAGGAACAACATCTCTATATCCATCAAGATCGCTTCAACCCCTCTCCAATTTAGGAAGTAGTTATAGACACATGATTTTAAAGAACACTACATCCCGATGCAGTAAAACCAAAACACCAGGTACCTCTTCAATCACTTATTGCCTGTATCCTTGCCTTTGAGCCTGCACAAAACTCCACAGCTTTTTGGCTAAGTTGTCACTATACAAATCACATATACATACATATTAAGGCACCACTGCTTGCAGATGTGTTTGCTCAGGTTCCTTTGTTAGGAATAAAGGGTGACCCTATATTCTCCAAAGTATAAATTGATTGAAAATGTGTGTAGCATTAACATTAAAAATCATATTGAATATTAACGTAGCTCATACCACATGCTGATTTATCATCACATTATCCACTTTAAATGGTTGATTTGGAATCTGTAGCCTAATATTTTCACAGATCCCTCTGCAGCTGGCACTCATGTCACAGATTTTGCTGACACCTGGGTTAATTAGGATGTTCACAGGATACCACAGCATTACCAAAATGGTAACGTCAAACTCGCAAATAATGTTGAAAATCAAGAATATATTTTGAAAAGTCCTTCTGCTCGTGGGATGTTATCATTAGACTCATGTCCTTTTCTGCATATTTTGTTTTTTAGGAGCTTTGCATACCATTTCAAACTACACAGATAAAACCTGCATTTGACATTTACATAGGAAACAAGACTTCCTTTTTAGTTCTTTTTCCAATATCTTTATGGGTATGCAAAAGAGTGCACAGTAATGATGTGTTACCAGCCCTAAGGAAGGGTGCATAGGATTTAAAAGTAGGACATAATGTATTTAATGTTTTTGCATGTTCTTACAGTGAAAAAGGCCCCAACTCCATTTCTACTGTAGCAAATCTGACTGTGCCATTGAAAACACTGGCTTACTTTATTGCACTTAATAAAGTTAACCACAGATTGGCTCTACCTAGACCAATACTTGAAACTGTAATTTTTAAGTAAAACAAAATCCATCTTAATGCTAAAGTTGAATGTTATCTAACTATTTCATAAACAGTGATTTTAGAAAGTGCTTTTTCCTGCCTTAGGCCTCTGGTAACCATTTCAGAGTTAATACCCAACTGTCATCTGGTAGCCTGCAGGCCCCCTGCAAGGCGATGTGAATGGCTCCCAAGAAAGGGAAGAAAAGGACCTTGGGTGGAAGTAGTGTGACCTCCTCCTGACAAGATGGCCTGAGGGATGTGCCCACCAAGGGCACAAACGTCAAAGTGGAATCCACTAACACAGGCAGATGTAACTCCCACCTAGCCCTGCCCTTTCCATTACCCAGGTAGTTATGCTGGCACCAATCCCAGTGGGGAAAAGAAAAACCTGTTTCAGAACTGGTTTGCAGGGGGGGGGGTGGGTTCTCATTTCTCTAGACACACCTTAGTGGTATGCCCAGAGCTCTGCCCAGAGGAAGAAAGGTTCTGCCATGTTGGATTTTTACTGTGTACGGTGGTATTGTTTAGGGCGAAACCACAGGAAGTGATGTCGAATTGGTTAGGGTTGTCCCTAGGAACGTTTTCCCTATTGGTCAGAGAGACTCCTCCACCCAGAATCTAGTACCAGACATAAATGTGGCACCCCTGGATACCATCTTTAGAACACATCTGGACCTGTGGAAGACACAGGAAGGACTGCACCTGCTGTTGAACCTGTGGAGAGAAACCCCAATTACTGTACTTGCTCCCACTTGTACATAGGACAAAGAAGTTTACTCCAAGGGTCAGATGGCTGATCTCCTGTTAAGCTTCAGGGCCACAAAGGCTACAGGAAGCCTCTTTTTCAACGAGCCCTAATTATCAATTCCAACTTGATTTGCCCTGGACCCTGCTGGTGGCTTTTGATAGAGTGAGTCCTGACTCACAAGTGGTGCCCACAAGGTCCGGAACCCTTGGCTGGTGTACTCCTCTAACCTACAACCTGCAGAACTTTTCCTCTAGAGAACCATCAGAGATCTGGACCAACGCTGAAGCTGCAGCCTACGACATCGAATCGCTTGTCAGATTGAACTCACCAGCTTCCCACGCTGAAAGGATCTCAACTTCCAGAAACGTTTTTAAGTCTAAACATAGATTGACTTGACCGAGGCTTGAATCCGGCTGCCAGAGAGACCTTCCTGGATATGGATCCTGGGCTTAACCAGCTTGGAGTTTTCCCACCGTCAGTGCCGACGAGACCAAGTTTCCCACTGGAGCCAAGGCACACACTGAGGACCTGTGCTTCACCGGGCCGCCATCGTAGAGTCCTCCTTAGGATCCAGCCTGCAATCTGTCTCGCTGACGTCTCTCTTACGAGGACTTTTCTCCATAAAATATTCTAAGTCAGAAAGTAAACTTTCCGCCGGTACATTCCAGGTTTCTGTATCCAATCGGCAGTAGATCGCAGTTGGCCGCAACTTTTGACTCGGACCCGGTCTAACGCGATCAGATAACTGCGATTGGCACTTTGCGCTATTATGACTCAAAACTTCTAAAAATCCTATCTCCAAATCACTACATCCGATTTTTGTCGTTTTGGTGTCTGTTTGTTCATTAAGTTTTACTCTACTGTTATGAATTGCAGTGGGATTTTTACTGTGCTATGTTTTATACTTTTTAACTATTTTGGTACTGATAAATGCTATATATATTTCTCCTAAGTTGAGACTGTCTGCTCTGTGCTACAACTACCAAAGATTGAGTTCAGGTTTAAATTATTCACATTTAACAGGACCTGGTACTGAGATGTGACATTATTACTTGGTGAGGAATCACATCGCCCCGACTAATAATCCACAATCTCACAATGAGCTTTTTACTGGATGCGGTATTCCCTTCCGATTCAGAGTTTTTCTGCTTGGAATGAGAAGTGACTTGCAGTATCGGAGTTTTGTGCATCAGATACAGCAGGTTTTCCCTCTTCACTTTTCCCCATAAATATTTTGTCAGTTTTTTCCTAAAGAATTTCAGCTGTGCAGTAAATTTTCCAAAATTCTGAATTCTGAATCAGCCAAAAATCATGTTTGCTTTCTATTTGAGATTTACACGGGGTCCCCTATGAGGCTCTCTGTGCCTAAATTAAAATGGGCATTTAATTATGTATTATGTCTTCCACTTCTTTTTACCACGCGGATGTGGTTGCCCTCCTAGCTCTTAGGAAACTCTGTTGCACTGTGTTCTCAGTTATTGCACATGTTCCTGTTTTCTCTTCTTTACTGACATAACTCTGTTTTAATGAAAAACATGTTGAACTCCCAGCAACAAGTTATATGCTCTTCTAAGTATAAATATATTGTTGGAAGGAGCCTGAACTGTGACTGATTAAGTATTTCTTTTAATGATGGATATCAATTTGTTTAGCAATTCACAGTTAACAGTTGAAAACCCATCAAATAGGTGGATACTTTCTGGCTCCACCGTCCACATGCACTATGTAATAAACCATTAACAACATTGCATGTTTTTAGACTACTCCGAAGTGCCTCAGACTGATACATCTGTTTCAAAGCACTGTATCCTTGTAAGAACCCATGGAGCCTTCAAAATATTTTTCTGTGAGTAGCTCTGTTTTACTCTTTGTCAGTACCCATTCCAAGGGGTCACAGGACAAACAGGTGGTACAAGGCCACAGCCGTGGTGGTTGTTTTTTTTTTTTTTTTACCTCCGACATTTGGGGTCAGTTCTACTATGGCTCTGCAAATTGAGCCAACTTACACCCTTTCCGCTCATGACTCTCAGGGTAGTGAGGGCAAACAGTCAGAGGCTTCTCAGGGTGGTATGTTGGGAGTAGAAACACAGAAGTCAATCAGTCACACAACAGGTACAATGTAACATTGTTGAGATGCAGGCTTTCATTTTAGTAAAAAGAGAAGTACTTTTATCACATCAAAAAGAGATACTACCCAAGAAATGTCAGTCACCGCGACTTGACATGTCAGTCAAGTTTGCACACTCTGGGTGCTAGGTGGATTATCTACCTAGAAATCAGATTAAAGTCCACGTGCAGGCTTACTATGGGTGCATCTGTGCAGCTTCCCTGTTTTCTGTGACTCATAACTCAGTTAATAGTCCCTTTACCAGACAGTTTACCAGTTGGAGTTATTGTTAATGCATGGATCCCACGCATGCATTCTGTAGCAAACTTCACAGTCAATGTTCAGTGCAGACGGTGCCTTTACCAATGATGTCAGGTGCTTTTTGGACGTAAGCACAAGTGTACTGTCCATAACAATACAGACAAGGAGATTCGTTTGCAGGTGCTGTGTCTTTGTTCTTTGGGCAAGACTTGAAGAAGGGGCAGAGGTTCTGGCAAGGTTGGCTCTGATTGGGCAGGTCCTGGCACTTCCAATGTTGACTTCCATCCTCTGGTCTGTGTTGCAGGTTCCAGTCTTGGTGCTCAGAAGGTAGAGTCAGGAAAAGTCCATTGTCCCCCTCCGGTGGTGGTTGCTTGAGCAGGTGGGGGGAGTTGGTGAGGTGGTGCGGCTCATGTTGATTACATGTAGAAACAATCAGGGAGGCCAAGGGACCTTCTGGAAGACACAGGACAACTCTAGTTACTTTCCTGCAAAACATGTGCTCTTCTGGGCTACCTCTAATAAGGGTTTGGCAGCTAGGCCTCTCCTTCCTTGGGTAATCGGCTCCTGTAGTGCCAGACATGCGTCTCCCCCTCTCGGGACATTAGGCATGCTCTTAGGTCACAGGCAAACCCACAGCTTTTTCAGCACATGTGCAGACTTCAGGTGATGTCCCCTCACCGCTGGAAGAGTGATATACAAAAAGTTATGTGGTCAATTCACCCCACAAATAAGGGTATGGTCTGGTTCCACAAGTCATATCGTTTTTAATGATTTGTAGTTTGAATGACACAGAATGAATGATGTATGACTGTTTAAAGTATGAATGTGAATTCAGTCTTTCAGTATGAGTCGAGGGTCGGGTGGCTTGCTAAAAAACCATGTAATTGCTTTGTGCATTTCTTATTATGTTTTGTGAAATATAATTGTGATTTGAATTCCTAATGAAAAGCATGACTATGTACTTATACGTAGCTAAGTTTGAGCCAACTTGAGCCAAGTTTCTGTGATGTAACATCACGTCGGGGCGAGGGTGGTTATGGTGTTCCAGACTTCAGTGGCGTGCTTGCAGAGGGATCGGACGTTGAGTAGCGTGCAGTGGAGCCTCGGGTTGGGTGGCAGCTGGTTTGGAGTCGGTGGGGGGTTGACGTTGCAGGTGAAGCAGCAGTTCCGGCAGGTGAAGGGGCCTTCTAGTGACACAGTTGTCAGCGAGACTAGACAAGGAGGCTTCAGTAGCTAAGTGAAACTAGACAATGCATATGGTAAATGTCTTTGAGCTTGTTTCCAGAGACAGGAAGGACTACCATGCTATGAAAGGGAGCAAGGAAATGAGGAATGAGGAGAGGAGTGTAGGAAATGTACCAGCTGCTCTGCTATCATTTATACCCTGCACCGGATCAAAAAGATAAGCGCCCACAAGAAGCTCCACCATTATATTTTGAAAGGGAGTTTCTTTTATGTTGTGTGATTGTGTCCTTGTTTTTCTATTTATCTTTTTGTTTTTTTCTTTATCTTTTTTCTCCTTTGTACAAATGTTTGTGCGAATAGCATATGCGAGTCTTGTGTTCTAAATTCGAACACTGGTAAATCACTGTCTTCTCTCTGAGCATCATTCTAATGTGTCAGTAGCTGCTTAGCTGTGGTGTTGACCAGAAGGCAGGAGTTGTGCTCTTTTAATGACTGCTTGCTCTTCGCTGGCATTCGTGAATACTTCAGCAATGTGCAGGATCTCACACATAACCTCAAACATAACAAATCCACGATGTAGCACGGAGATGCAAGGGCCTGCCTCAAATCACCCAGCGAAGCACTGAAACACCTCGCCAGGAAGGTGCAGCAGATGACACAAAAAGAAACACCTGTAACTCAAAACCACAGTCATTCAAACGCAAATCCCAGGCGTACCACAGCACATCAACTGGCAAGATAACTTTCAAGAAATGACGGAAGGCGCAGGGCATTCTGATAGGTAACACATTAAATCATGGAAGTGTCACACACACAATCGTTTCAAAAACGGAACGCAAGCGGGGTAGAGGCAATGTTGCTCGGGAAATAAAACAGTCTACACAGCACTATGAATCACACAGGCGTGGATGCTTTTAACAACCTCCTTTAATCCAAGTGGAAGACTGCCAGCACGCAGAGACAGAGCAAACAAGCACTGGCAGTGACAAGCAGGGACGGAAATAACACGCAAGCGACACAATTCTCACGTAATACATGATGTGTGTCCTATGCAGCTATAGAGGAGTCTGGCTCTGGTTCACCCCCTCGGCCGTCACCTACCCAGCCGGACATCGGACATTGTTTTTAACGGTTCTTCACGGTTTTGTCTGTCTTTCACTTTGACTGCTTTGTTACCCCCTGAAGTCCCTTCCCCCTTCGGGTCTGCCTGACGCTATCTGCATTCCTTTCCCCTGTTTACCTTTCCCCCTCTACCTTCCATTCCCCATATGACGTGTCTTTGCTATGCAACGCGCCAATAACTTATGTTATTGTGTAATCTCATGTTTTTCTCCTATGCCTTTACTTGTAACTGTAACTGAGTTAATTTTTGTAACCTGTAACTCACTGATCCTCATGTAAAGCGCTCTGATACCTCCGGGTCTAGCCAGCGCTATATAAAACTCTGCAAATAAATAAATAAATAAATGTGTGCAGTTACATCATATTTCAACCCAACTGACAAGGTTGGGAGCACTAAAATGAAATCTCAAATAAAGGAATCAATTGCCGCCTCCTTCAAAAATGCACCTGTGGTTCTTAAGCTCACGTTAAGTGTGTCATAAATGTTGCAATAGATTACAATACAATAGTATGTACAGGGTACACTGTATGTAATGTTAGCATTCCAAACTAACGGCCAAACATATCCCCCTCACACGCACACATCTGCCCCTCACACACGCACATCCCCTCAGATGTAAAAAAAAGCCAAAAGTTATTAATTTAGCTCCTATGGGCAAACCAATGGAAGTGCCACTGCATATGTTATATTCAGGGGCGTAGCTTGGTCAGTAAGATAGGGGGGGCTTCAGATTTTCCAGCTATCACGCTGGCATATAATGTTAAAATACATTATAGGACAAGCAGGGTACATGAGAGGAGCCTCAGGGGCAGTGGAAAGGGAGAGGAATGCGGATTGGTAGGAGTACTGAGTGAAAACATAATGGGGCATATTTACAAGCCCATTGCACCACCAGAGCATTACTTTTTTTGACGCTCCGGTGGCGCAATGAGCTGGCCCATATTTACAAGGCCACACAAAGCCTTGTAAATATGGCCCCCTTTCTTTTAATGGGGTTTTAATGTATAGGCCCCAGGCCCTAGTGGGACCTTTCTGAATAACAGCAGTCAACTGCTGGATATTAAAGTTCATTTTTCCGACTTTACTATCTTAGGAGACTTTAATTTTAACCTCGAAAATACAGCCGATAGAGACACTGCTGCTTTCATTGACCTTCTGGAAAGTGCAGGTCTCTCACAGCTAGTTAAAGGCCCTACACATGTGGCCGGCCACTCCCTGGATGGCATTTTTTCAGACAACCCCTATCTAAAAATCTCATCCATTCTCCCTCTGGCATGGTCAGACCACTCAGCTGTGATGTTCAGTATCTTTCCAGAAGCGGCAGCTGATCCTGTGCCTCGGCCAAAGCACTAAGTCAGCCTTGGCCTAAAACTACCCCTGAAATTTTCAAGACTTACCTGCGTGACTCTAAACCTGGAATTCTGGTGGACCTGGATGAGGCCACTAATACTTACCATAATTGGATTACTGGTAATCTAAACATCTTGGCACCTATAAAAACCACGAACAATAAAAGGACCTCTCCTTCTGAGCCTTGGTTTGACGATAGCAGAAACAAATCTGCCATAGGCTTAAAAGGAAATGGCGCACTCATTATGATCATAATGACAAAATTTCCTATAAAAAAGCTATCTTAGAGTACAAAATAAAAATTTTAACTGCTACTTGTTTAAATTTTTCTACTAAAATCAGGACATCCCTCAATACCCCTAAAGAACTTTTTGCTACAATACAGAAGTTTAGTAAACTTCCTGAACAGAAAAACATTGGAGCAGATCAAGAATTCTGTGATCTTCTATCAGGTTTCTTTCAGGCAAAAGTCAAAGCAGTCTCGGACTCTTTTACCTCCGCTCATCAGGCAGCGGGAGTGCGCATAGAGGGATCCACCTCCTCTATTCTTGGGGGAATAAATTGTTCAGATATCCCAGCAGACAATACTCCCATTTTTGACATTTTTAATCCCATTTCGGAATCACTTGTCATGACTATTCTCAGTCAGACAAGATCTGGATTGCCCTGGGACCCGTGACCTCCAAAGGTCCTCCAATTGGTTCCTGAGGTTACGGCTAGCTACCTTAAAGGTATCTTCAACAGGATGTTTTCAGATGGGTATTATCCAAGAGAATAAAAGAGGGCATCAATTCTCCTGCTGCGGAAGAAACCAAATCTGGATAATAAAGACCCTACCAACTATAGGCCGATCTCTCGATTACCTTTTCCGGCCAAGATCGTAGAGAAGGCTATGAACATGGAACTAACCCAGTTAATTAAAGATAACAATCTCCTTGATGGCTCTCAACACGGGTTCAGAAGTCAACATAGCACTGAGTTGGCCCTGATTAATGTCGTAGGAAATTAGAGAGGTCCTGGACAAGGGCGGGAAGATGGCCTTGATCCTGTTGGACCTCTTGGCGGCCTTCGATACGGTTGATCACGATTTTCTCATTGATCGACTCTTTGCCTTAGGCATTAGGGGCAGGGCACTGAAATTACTAAAGTACTTTCTTAAAGATAGGGAGCAACTGCTGGAGCCTGGTGGGTTCAGGTCCTCTTTGTTTTCATTTCCCTGCGGGGTGCCGCAGGGCTCCTCTCTGAGTCCGACCCTTTTTAATCTTTATGTCATCCCGCTCTGCTCACGTATAAAGTCATTCGGATTTACGGTGGTGTCATACGCCGACGACACGCAGCACCACTTCTAGATTTCATGCTGTATGCTGGAAGTTGGGAAATTGATGTCCAAAAACTGTCTTACGTTGAATACAGGAAAAACCGAGGTACTTCTATTTGGACGTGATACCTCCTTCTGGACACCAAGTTGCTGGCCGCAGGAACTGGGAGAACTTCCCAATCCAGTTACCAAGGTAAAAAACGTTGGAGTCTATTTCAACACCAAACTGTCTTTCGAAGGGCAAATTAATGCCATCACCTCTTCCTGCTTTTTTATGTTATGTTATGTTATGTTAATTTGGTATTTATAAAGCGCACGGCTACACCCAGGAGTGTCCCGGCGCTAAGCAAAAACCACATAAACAGCCGCAGAGAAGAGAACCCAAGGCGAAACCTGCAAAACGGGTTAAAGTTGGAAAAGCCACGTCTTAAGTTTTTTTCTGAAGGTGAGTAGGTCCTGAACCTGTCTGAGGGCCAAAGGAAGGCTGTTCCATAGGTGGGAGGCGACCACTTGAAAAGATCGACCTCCGACCCGAGCAAGTGAAACTTTAGGAACAGGATCAAAACTCTCAGGAAAGTGCTACCTTTTATTCCTTTGGAACTTCAGAAAGCTGTGGTTTCTGCACTTCTTCTGTGAAAGATTGATTATTGCAGTGGTCTCTTTCTTAATATTCAATAAAGATTTTTAAACAAATTGCAGGTCTCTCAAAATGCAGCAGCACGTCTGCTGCTCGCCATCCTGAAACATCAATCGGTGGCTCATGCATTGCCAATACTGCACTGGCTGCCAGTTAAAAGGCGGATTGAATTTAAGTCCGTTTGTATCGCCTTTAAAGCTCTACATGGGCTTGGTCCCGATTATTTTACACACAGATTAATGTGGCATGTCCCAGAAAGGCAGCTTCGCTCTGCCTCATCTTTTAATCTTGTAATCCCAGGGGCAAAAACTGCCTCCTGGGGGGGAAGAAGTTTCGTGGCAGGCACAGTTATCCTGTGGAATTATTTACCTCTGGCACTTAAGAAAGAAAGGTAACGGGATGGTTTGACTGCTAGGCTAACATACTAAGGTGTAAGTGTAGGGAAATGAGCAATTAGTCTTGTTAGAGACGCCGTCAGCACTGTATAAGCGCGGGATATGCACAGAGTAGAATCGAGGTACGCGCAACACGCAGTAAGAGCTCAAAAATAATAATACGAGGTTACACTGCATACCCGTCCCGTGTGACGTAAATAGCCCTATTGAGGTGGGAGGGCCTTTGATCTATTGAGGATACTGCTCTGGGATATGAGTTATACATAGGAAGGTGAAGGGGATAACCGATTGAGGTTAATGTCTCGTACATACGGTGTCTGTATAACATACATCATTATCCATACTGAGAAATAGTGTATAAGATATAGACGATTACTGTACACCATTGCAGCAATATGTGAGATGTTGTAAGCCTCTTGCAGTAGTGAATACTCATTACATACAAAGAAACAAGGGGAACAACACGGTACATAATAAGCTAAACACAAGTGATTGAAATGAATAGGTTCTGTGTGTTTTTAATTCTAATTTCATTATTATATTTTTACACCTTCAGGCTCCTGAGATCTGTCAGTAAAGGACCTCTTGGAGGTGGAGGTACACTAATAGTACCGAAGTGGTGAGATAACCAACCACTCTAGCATGCAATATCGAATTTTTTGTCACGTGTGCTGTGAGGTGGTGTTCGCACCGGTGTTTGCGTACACATATAATGTGGGAAGTGTATTTGGTTTGCATACTATGAAACAATTCTAACTGAATGTCTGTACTTTTCACAGACAGTGGACCGACTGCAGCTGGTACCACGTTGACTGATGCCATTAAACTAGAGTATGGTATTTTTACATTTCATTTTTCACGAAAATAGCAGAGTGACTAGAAGTGGGTCCTGAAGAATGCCATGAACCAGTTGGTCACACAGGCAGAAATATGTTGACCTTAAGCCAATAGGGAACATCCATACCCCTATTTTTCACTGAGCTGTTTTAGCCCTAACCATTGGGGAGACCTATTAAAGTTATCTTTGTCTCCCATGAGTTAGTTTTAATTCACTTTTTGTATTTTTTCATTATTTGCACTCTGCCCTTCACCCAGTCTTCCATTGGATGATTGAAAACACCTCACGCTCCTCTCCTGAGGGAGAGTTGTAGCCCACACTGTGTACCTTGCGGTCACAGTGTGTAAGAGGGAACCCAATGATGAAGCATGTCACCTTTGGGTGAGTGAGGGTTCTCGTCTTAACAAGACTAATTGCTCATTTCCCTACACTTACACCTTAGTATGTTAGCCTAGCAGTCAAACCATCCCGATACCTTTTTGTGAGTATAGTATATAGTGGAGTAGTACCGTGGATGGTGACAATTACTCCAAAGAACCCCTTTAGTGTGATCAAATTTAGTACAGCTTTGTGCTTTGGGTTTATTCTCTTTTTTCCTTATTTTTATTGTCTTGCACACATAATACCTATTATCTATTAGCCTTTACCTCCTTACACCTGATTAGACAGTCACAACACTCTTTTGATATGATGGAGAACACAGGACTAGCTTTTGATGAGGACACAGTACAGGCGATACTACAAACACCCAGTATATTGGACACACATATTTCACAGACACTATCTCAAACAGAGGACTGGACCAAACTTAGTAACACCAATAAACAACATGTAAGACCGATTCTACATGCTGCCATTCTCACGGAATATCTGAGAGGGAATATTGCTCCACCCGGATTAATAGTATCGAACGCTCCCAGACTCTTTCTTGACAATAAAGTGTTTGTCACCAACTGGTCCAAAATAGCCTGGCGCTGCACCAGAGATTGGTTGGTTCTTATAATCACTACAGCGAAAGAGACAGCCGATTTATTGATAGTAGAGATACAGACCTTAGAAAATCAACTAAAATCAGGAATACATGTAACTGTATACAAGAAGAAATTGGAAGAAATTTCCAAGAATCTAAACGAGATAAAAGACGATCTGGTTAAATTTAAAATCAACAAATTCCCAAAAGACCTAGATAGATATTCTTTGGAAAAGGTCTACCCGTATACTGCGGACGGATATCAAACAACATCAAACAAGAAGACTAATAAGAGAGGCACCCGAGGTTGGCGTAAAGACACTGACGAGTGGACATCTAACTCGGACGAATGGAGTGATCCAACGACTCAGATACAGATCAGACATCTAAGAATATCTTCAGGAGAGGTAGAGGACGAGGAACACCACAATCCTTCCATCAACAGGCACCATGGTGGCCGCCACAACCATGGTCTTTTCCACCTCACCCTTCCAACCTCTGTCCTCCCTTTGGTGGTCCATCTTACCAGCCTTTTTTTGGGCAGGACAAAGGAAGAAGAGGACGAAAGAGAGACAACAGAGGCCGAACAGCAGGGAATCAACAACAAGTGAGTTGGGATCTGGCGTTGGAACAGAGAGTAATGAGCAGCATGACGGCATCCACAAGCGACCAGACAATTTGATTGTGAATCTTAGTACCAAAATCCTCACCGCATTAGAAGAACAAGTCCTGGCTAAGGGCTTGGGTTTTGTCCCTACAAAACATGGTGATGATTTTATGGTACACAAAGAATTGGCTGATTTTTTCCGAAAAGTGCGCTTGCATTTTTTCTTTGCCAATTTGGATAAAAAAGAGTCTCTTTCCTCTGTTCCTAACACGGGTCTGAAGAATAAATCTACATTCCTACCTTCAACACAACAAGTACCTTCGGAGGTTGTGACTTTTGAGAAGGCTGTGCTCAAAGAATATGAGTCAAATATGGATCAAGCAAAGAGAATGTTTTGTAACATTTCCAATGAAGAAAAACAATGTATTGCTGCACTGGGCAATGACGTTAATATCACTATCAAACCAGCAGATAAAGGGGGAGCAACCATTTTATTGGACACTGAGGTCTACGGTAATGAATGCCTAAGGCAATTGAACAATGACAAATTCTGTACACGGATCACACAAGACCCAACGATGCGATTGCAACACCAAATTAAGCCCTTGTTGAGGAGGGGAGTGAATACGGTTGGATTACTAAAGGTGAAGCAGAGTTCCTGGTTCAAAAACATCCCAGAGTGCCGGCTTTTTACATTCTACCAAAAATACATAAAGAGCAGAGACCTCCACCTGGTAGGCCAATCGTGTCAGGTATTGGTGCTATTTTAGAACCACTCTCCCAATTTGTGGATCATTCCTTCGACCAATAGTGGCAGATATGCCTTCGTATCTGCAAGATACGAAACATGTCCTTTCCCTCCTGGAAACTGTTCCTTTTGACCCCCTACTCAATATAATGGTGACTTATGATGTAGAATCATTCTATACGAACATCCCCAAGACGACACACTGGATACGATACAGCAACTCCTGGACGGTTATCCTCGTGAAGATCAAACACCCAAATCTTTTGTCATGCGCTGTGCCAAGATGGCATTAAAAGAAATTATTTTCAGCTTTGAAGGGAATCTATATTGGCAAACCACAGATACTTCAATGGGCAGTACCTGTGCTCCGAGCATGGGTAACCTATATATGCATGGTTTTGAAACAAAATATATATATTCCATCACTAATCCCTTCCAAAACAAAATGAAGCTCTGGAGACGTTATATAGACGACATCTTGGTCATCTGGGAAGGTGACCAGATGTCCCTTGACAGCTTTTCCACTTGGCTGAATTCATGTGACAGGAACTTGAAATTTACTGGGGAAGCAAGTACCAGAGCTGTTTCATTTTTAGACCTTCTACTGTATCCCAAAGAAGGAAGGATTTATACAGAATTGTTTCAGAAACCCATGGCGAGGAATTCGCTGTTAAGTTACCATAGCTTTCATCCGTGTGCCCAACTTACCAATCTCCCCGTGGGGCAATTCCTTAGGCTGCATAGGAATTGTACTGAGCTAGCTAAGTATAAAAAACATGCAAAACATTTGAGAGACGAACTAGCGGCCAGACAATACCCGGACCGACTTATACAGGGAGCAGCGAAGAGAGCGCGAAATAATAACAGGGAGGCATTGCTTGAGTCACATGAGAAAACAAAAAGTGACAGAATGGTTTGTGTAACTACCTTCAGTAATTTAACGGACAACATCAAGAAGGCCATTGTTAGAAATGGGATTTTTGGTAGGCTAGGGAATGCGCCAAAGCCAGGCAGAAACCACCACTCTAGTCAGGATAAGGGAGTTACACTCCTAAAATAACCCCTGCTCACCCCCTTGGTAGCTTGGCACGAGCAGTCAGGCTTATCTTAGAGGCAGTGTGTAAAACATTTGCACATAACCAACAGTAATACAGTGTAAGCACTACAAAAGGACACCACACCAGTTTAGAAAAATATCCAATATTTTTATATACTTAAGACAAGACCAAAAACGATAAAAATCCACCATACAGTACTTAAAAATCTTCAGTTATCAAAATATGCTTGAAAAACAGTTCCCTGATGTCGATAGCTCTGTCCGGGGCTATCACGGCGTCGTGAGCAAACAAATCCAAACAGTTCTGGCTGACCGCGGCGTCACGGGCCAGCTACGGTGTCGGGAAGACCAGCAAACAGTACCTTTTAGAAATGCAGGGCATCGGCGACCTCTCGTTGAGCTTCTGAAAGCACGGCGTCCGCAGGTGTCGGTTCCGGAGGTCAGTGCAGGAGTCGTCGGGGCCCTCGAAGTCACCCGCGTTGCAGATCGAACTCCTCTCTGTTGGAGTCAGGAGCGCTGGTGTCGGCAGGCGTCGGGTGCTGCGGTGTGAAGTGCAGCGGTGCGGCGTGCGGTGCCCTCAGGTCGCGGTGCGAGCAGCGGCTCGGTGGCGGCGTCAGATGGCGTCATCGGTGAGACCAGGGTCGTGGTGCGAAGTGAATGCGATGCTCGTCGCGGTGCTGGCAGGTCGCGGTGCAAGCATCGGCGGCGTCGTTGCTGAAGCGCTGTCGTCCGCTGACGTCCGCTGACGAACTGGAGTCGATGGCGCAGGCGTCGGTAGGCCAAGGCTGCGGTGCGGGATGAGAGCGGTGCGTCGGGTAACTTTACGAGCGGTGCCCTCGAACCATGGTGCAAGCAGCGGCGTAGATTTTGGAGTGTTGTGAAGTGTTGTGGAGTGTCGTAGAGTACAGTAGGGTAGAGTGAAGCAGAGTGGAGTAGAGTGGAGTGGCGTAGAGTGGAGTAGAGTGTCAGAGACTGGCATAGAGTGTCGTAGAGTACAGTGGAGTTGACTTAATCCTTGCACTGGAACAAGGTTGTTAACGACGACCCAGACTAGGAGGAAATGGGGGTATGGCGGGAGAGAGAGAGACACACACACTTCTACAGGCTGGTGTTCAGAAATGCCGGAATGGATTTCAGAGGCTCTGAGCCTTTGTACCAAACTGGGAACGTCAAAGTCTCCACCAACGGTTGAGATAACACAATTACTAAAGTGTCGAAAAAATAGGATACAAATTACATGCAGAGGTAACAAAGTGTGGGACCTACATGCTTCAGCAAGGGACTCAGTAATTAGCCCCTGGTGTACGCAGACTCTGCTCAGGAGCCAAAGATGAAATGCAGCAAGAGAACAGAGGCCTGTGCAAGGAGACAAATTGACAACAGGGAACCACAAACAGTACGAACCAGGCACAAACCACAAACAGTAGGTAAGGGAAGTAGAGAACCAAAGGAAACCAAACAAGGGAAAAAACATCTGAGGTGAAGGGACTAAACAAGCCGAGTGCAACCTGTAGCAAATAGCAAAGAGTAACCACAGCTGCTGTTGCTCGACCAGGGATCTCTATATGAGTGGGTTTGAAATACCTGGCTTGCCACGTATTGACCTTGAACTGTGCTTGATTGTGCTGGTCCTCTAGTGGCTGGGAAGTGTGCGTCTGACTCTGGGAAATGTAGTCTTTTGAGTAGGAATGCATATTTTCCACTGCCTTGTATGCCATCTCTTCCAAGTTTCCAGTCTTATGTGTACTAACATGAATTTAGGCCTGACACATAGTAAAAAATGCATGGGCGGTTTTTTTTAAATAGATTTCTGCTTACTGATAAAATAGAGCGCGATTCTGATTAGCATGACTACTGTATCATCGCCTTCATTGATGTAGATGAAGGAATGGATATGAGCATAGACAAGCAAGTTTGGGTGACAAAATTCCTTGTGTATAGTAATCTTGAGAGAGTGATGTGCTTATACCAAAGAAGGGTGGCCGAGGGAAAATGGATTGCCCATTATCTTGCAACCTTATTTGAAAGTAAAAAAATGAACTGCCATTTTGTGTAGGAGCTTGATACTAGTTTCGCTTCCTAATCTGAGACATAAATTAACTGTTTTAGCACATGTAGTTAACATAGGCAAAATGCCAAGAAAAGTTTAAAACATGCTTTTTGGTGGCAGCCATGAACACAGTAGTTGAGTTATTAGTACAAAATTGTTATGACTCACAAAACTATGCAAACACATAAAACTAAAAACATTTCCCACTCAAGCTTGGCACACTTTAGGAATATGCAACACAACTAAAGTATCCACGGGTCTACTAGATCAATATAAAGATACTAAAGCAACACTAGGCCTAAAGAAACTGTAACACTGTTCCAAACGAACATTTTGTAGAAACGGAACATCCTATAAGGAGGACGGATTCCCATCACTCACCAAGGTGACATGCTTCATCATCTGGGTCTCCTCCTAGCAACACACTAGTGCCACTAAGGGCTAGAACCCTTTCAGTAAAAAAGGGGAGCTCACGGATGTTTTTCCAATTAGCTAAAGCGCAATAACGCGCTGTGTCAGATCCAATAGATGTGAAGAGGTGTTCTATATAGGAGTGACGGGCGCAGTGCATGAAAGTGAGAATAAGTGAGTTAAAATTAAACAGTAAGAGAGAAAAATTATTTAATGGGTATCTCCTACTGCTCAAAGTAAAAACAGTGCAATGAGAGTTTTAACAAAATAACTGTCAGTGAATGGAAAAAAGAGGGGGTCTACATGTTTCAGCCAACTGGATTACAATAATCCTAGGCCTTCTTCAGGACCACAACAAAATATTGTTACTGCGTTAACGACGAAAAGTGATGTAAAAACAAGGTTGGAACGAATACATACATGTCACCTGTATTCAGGGATGTACAACTCCTCTGCAGTTTACGGAATGCTGATGGCATCTGTAAAGAGAGAAGATGACGATCTATTGTCATAATGTAACAGCATCAAAAGGCTCAGTGTGCTCATTGCATATTTAATTTATAATGACATCCTTATTGTCATCTATTTACTTAAATTATTCACAGTCACTTTATGAGGGGCGTGCTTACCCGTATTGTACGAGGAAGGGACCTCGCCTCACCTGGCAACAGCTCAAGAAACGAGGCACCGCTCTACAAAGAAACAAGAAAGAGAACAAGGGATGCTCAGGGTCACCTGACATATTGCTACTACTTGGATCTTATAAACCTTCATCCCCTGTTATTTAAAAAATGCACAGTGCGTAAAAGACATAAAATACAGGTAAGAGCAACGGTCTATAAATTTGCTGTATATTAAAACTAAAGCGGTCAGCCTCGCACTCAGAATATATATTCCACCCGGAGCGTCAAAAGAAAATATCTCTCACATCGCCCTGAGTGGAAATAGCGCAGAAAAGAGAAGAGCCTTAAATATAAACTACCCGGCATCATTTGTATGTAAAAAAGATAAGATACTCGGAGAAAACATTAAGGGCACTTTCAGGGTATAAACGCGCTAAATATTCGGCGGTTAAGACACACTCAAGTGGAATATTCCGTGTCTCCTAACGATTATAGACACCTTACTCGAAGAACGCTATTCAGCGATGGAAAAGA
This sequence comes from Calotriton arnoldi, assembly GCA_963921515.1. NCBI lineage: Eukaryota > Metazoa > Chordata > Amphibia > Caudata > Salamandridae > Calotriton > Calotriton arnoldi. The sequence continues at coordinate 2,279,394 of CAWUFW010002008.1, forward strand.
GACACACGAGAGTTGAGTATTAAGTATCTCCTCCCAAACATGCGCGCCTGACTATGAACGCGCATCTAAGATACACTCATAGGGACCAATTTGTGTCTCCTAATGATTATACACGCCTCACTTGGAGAACACTATTAAGGATGGAAAAAAGACACGCGTGAGGTGAATGTTAAATGTCTCCTCCCACACCTCCACGCCTAACTATGCACGCGCTATGAGGCGATGAGGAAAAGAAACAGATTTTACATCACTATACATGCATTCCGCTCACCTGTCCGTCAGTACCTCTGGCCTCTTCAGAGCCGCATGGGGAGGTACCGATCACAGGGCAGCACCATTTTTAAAGGGATGAAGACACCACAGGTGTACCTCATTGGCCGGAACCGGCGTGTTCTTGCGCCGAAGTTCAAGAACGGTCTTTCTGGGAAATGTAGTTTATGTTTAGGAGTCACGTGTGTCGTGTATCGAATTAGAAAAAAGACTATAGGAAAAACTCCATATGTTTGCCTAGACTCCCAAAATTAAAAAGAAAGACCACAGAATTTAGCAGTGAATACATTAAAACGCACATCGCGTGTCAGTATGCTACATTCAAAAGGAAGAGACACAACTTTGAGTTATGGGAAAGTGTAAATATTGCAAAATATATAGTTTTCAATTCTTCAGTTTTAAGCAAGTGCCATATATGTTGCACGAGTATGCTGGAAATTGTAGTGCCCACGATGCTATATTATAAGCGTCAATCATGGAAACGTCTGCGCAGCAAGACAAGACTGAACTATTAATGAGAGACACATTATGCCTCTATTACATATATAAATGCGTCCCTTTTCAATTAAGCGTAGATTTGAAATCAGTGGGCTGTACTGCGCAACCTCGCAGATAGAGTGGTAAAATATCAGGGCCGTAGTTTGTTGGGCGCATGCGTATCAGCCTATACTAAAAGAGACATTTAGTGCTATAGTGTGTCAATATAGTGTGATATTGTATATAGTTCTGAACTGAAACACCACATTAGGTACTACATGCTACAGTTGGTCAATGGGTCAAGTAGTCCTAACTAGATCACAGGGCGACCCACGGTATCTCATCATTGAGTCCCTGTTTGTCACTTTGTAGCTTAAAGACCCATTTTTGTTCTCTGATGAACAGAAATTTAGAGACGTCAGTGATGTGATTGGGGATAAATGGTTGTTCCAAGACTGTCCTTGTAAAGTCCTCTGCATGGTGATTGACGTCTAATAAATGTCTTGTGAGTCTCGTGGCTTGTTCTTTGCACCTGATTGTGCTCTTATGCTCTGAGATTCTTAATTTGACCTTACGGGTGGTCATGCCCACATATTGATATTTGCATGGACATGTTATTAGATAAATAAGTCTGTCACTGTTGCAATTGGTGAATCTATTTTGCATCCAGGGTCTATTTGTCCCAATGTCTACTGATTGGACTGTTGTGTTTGTGGACATGCCGCACAAGACCCACAGCGGAAATGTCCCGACCTGCCGGGAGGTCCCAAAGGGTCCCTATACCTGGTGGTGGTCTGGTCTTAGGTCTAGTATGGACCAGTTGGTCACGAAGATTTGTACTCCTCTTAAAAGAGAAGAGTGGCAATGGAATCTGTTCATTTCCAAAGTTTAGTATAAGCCAATGTTTACGTACACTCCTTTGAATTCTATTAGACATGGTACTGAAGGTGTTAACAAAAGTAATCCTGTTCATTGCAGGTTTAGGCACCGGTAGATCCAGGAGAGCCTCTCTGTTGTTATTAGTGGCCCGTTTAAGAGAGTGCCGCACCAACTTCTTAGGATATTTCCTTGCTCGTAATTGTGTTGACAGTGCAGTGGCATGATTTTCGAATCTCTCCTTAGTAGAACAATTTCTCCGAACTCGGAGAAATTGACCATATGGTAAGTTGTCACGGAGTGACTTAGGATGATGACTGTCATAACACAATAGGGAGTTCCTGGCCATCAGCTTCCTATATAGCTCGCTTTCTAAGCCTGATGATGTCGTGAAAATCGACAGGTCAAGAAATGCTAGCTTGTGTTTATCAAATTCCACCGTAAACCTCAGGAAATCGTTCCTCGTATTTAACCAAGTTTGGAACATTGTGATAGATTCTGGGTTCCCTCGCCAGACGACAAAAATGTCGTCTATATATCGCTTCCATAAGAGAATAGAATCTCTGAAGGGATTAGTTTGTGATAAGACATGTTCTTGCTCAAACCCATGGACATAGAGGTTGGCCAGACTGGGAGCAAAAACGCTTCCCATACTGGTCCCTGAGATTTGGAGGTATATGGTATCCTCAAATCTAAAGAAGTTTTCCTTCATGGTTAGCTGTGCACATGCCATAATGAACTGCACGGGGGTAATAGAATCCAGGTCCTTATCCGCCAAGAGTAATGCAATAGCATCAAGTGTTTCGTCTTGGGGAATCGATGTGTAGAGAGACTCTACATCAAACGATACTAGGAAATCTGTATCCAGGTCAAATTCAACCTGGGGCATCATGCGTAAAATGTCCTTCGTGTCTTGGAGGTAGGTGGGCATCTCTTTGACCATTGGTCTAAGAAAATGGTCCACGAAGGTGGACAAAGTTTCCAGGATTGAACCCAAGCCGGATATAATAGGCCGCCCAGGTGGTGGCCTCTGTGGTTTATGTACCTTGGGTAGTACATAAAAATATGGCATTACCGGATGTTCTGTTTGCAAAAAGGCGGCTTCATGGGTGGTAATCCAACCTTCATTAGTCGCTTCTTCTATCATTATGGCGATGGAATTCTTAATTCTCTCTGTAGGGTCGACTTTCAGAGGGCGATAGAATCTCCTGTCTCCTAGTTGTCGTAGACACTCGGCGCGATAAGTATCAGTGTCAAGGATGACGATAGCGCCACCTTTATCTGCCGGTTTGATGGTTATTTGGTCGTCAGTAGTGAGCATGTGTAATGCCTGTTGTTCTTTCCTTGGGAGGTTGCAGAAAGACCTATTATCTGCATTGCAGAGTGCTGTAATGTCTTCGCTGACTGCTTTCTCAAAGGTCAGGACTTGTGCAGGTATTGTATGTGCAGGTGGATTGAACATAGAGTGCTTCTTCAGGCCAGTGTTCATGTTTTCAGTTTCCGTAGGTACTTGTTGTTCTTTGTTTTTAAAAAAGAAATGCAGACGTATCTTGCGAAAGAATTTGGCAGGTTCGCATTGAGTCTGAAAAGGGTCCCCTTTAAAAGTAGAGACAAATTCTAGGCCTCTGTTGAGTACTAGTTGTTCATCAGGCGTCACCACACGAGAGCTTAGGTTTACAACTAAATCGTCTCCGCACTGGTCCCTGGTTGCTGTAGAGTTTTCTTCTTGTTGCTGCGAGTGCTCCTGGGGGACGGTGGGGGGCTCCAGTGTACTTGGGCCTGTTGGTTTCTCCGTCTTCCTCTGGAGCGCCCGCGGCCAAACCCTAAAAAAGACTGGTTATTAAAATTCTGCTGATATTGGGGAGATGGGAATGGACCCATCTGTGGTTGAAATGGAGGAGCTGCGAAACCCCAAGGGTTGGGTGGCCACCATTGTTGAAAATGGGGAGCTGGTGGTCCATTCTTCCAATTAGACCTGTTGTTCCTGCCGCGGCCCCTATTTTGTTGACTACTTCTAGTTGATGAGTCAGAATCGCTAGACCCTTCTTCTGAGCTTGAGGTCGCATAAGAGGAGCCGTGTCGTTGTCCTTTTCTATTAAACTCGGGCAGGGTGTAATCATCACTCGTGTACGGATGCACCTTTTCATGAGTGAAACGTGCCAAGTCCTTCTTGAACTTCTCGATCTTGGTTAATAAGATCGAGTCTTTAAATTCCTTGTTGGATTTGTTCGATTCTTCCAGGTTTTTTTTTAATAGAGTAGTTGTAATAGTGGTTGTGATTTGTGACTCTAATAGCTGTATCTCAACAAGAATTGTGTCAGCTATGCGCTTGGCCGTTCTTATAATCAATATTAACCAATCGCGCGTACAACGCCACGCAATAAGTGACCAATCTTTCAAAAAGGTTTTATCCTGGAGAAATAACCTGGGTGCATTCGTGACTATTGATCCCGTAGGGGCACAATTACCCCGGAGGTACTCCGTCATAATGGCTCCATGGATGATAGTCCAAGAGTGCGATTTCTTAAGACCTAACAACCTCCCCCAGTCGTCTTCATTATTAACCATAGTGGTGGAATTAGTGTCTAGAATACTCGGATTGGTAGTGAGTATAGATTGCAAGGTTTTGTCATCGTAGGCTAAACCACAAAATTCAGCCATATTAAAAACTATGTCAATAGCAGGCACTTGTGCAGCAAAAAATGTATAGAGGACAAAGGAGAGAGCGCTGACTGTTATTAACGTACAGTCAAAGAGACCGTTATTTGTGTACGGTCAAATACAGACCCGCAGCCACAGCTGCACAAGAACAACAAACACTCAGGGAGAAAAGGGGGGCCTAAGGGAATGTTTAGAGACCTAGCGTGGATATATTCCCCAATCAAATTATGCAACACAACTAAAGTATCCACAGGTCTACTAGATCAATATAAAGATACTAAAGCAACACTAGGCCTAAAGAAACTGTAACACTGTTCCAAACGATTATTTTGTAGAAACGGAACATCCTATAAGGAGGACGGATTCCCATCACTCACCAAGGTGACATGCTTCATCATCTGGGTCTCCTCCTAGCAACACACTAGTGCCACTAAGGGCTACAACCCTTTCAGTAAAAAAGGGGAGCTCACGGATGTTTTTCCAATTAGCTAAAGCGCAATAACGCGCTGTGTCAGATCCAACAGATGTGAAGAGGTGTTCTATAAAGGAGTGATGGGCGCAGTGCATGAAAGTGAGAATAAGTGAGTTAAAATTAAACAGTAAGAGAGAAAAATTATTTAATGGGTATCTCCTACTGCTCAAAGTAAAAACAGTGCAACAACAGTTTTAACAAAATAACTGTCAGTGAATGGAAAAAGAGGGGGTCTACATGTTTCAGCCAACTGGATTACAATAATGCTAGGCCTTCTTCAGGACCACAACAAAATATTGCTACTGCGTTAACGACGAAAAGTGATGTAAAAACAAGGTTGGAACGAATACAACCATGTCACCTGTATTCTGGGATGTGCAACTCCTCTGCAGTTTACTGAATGCTGATGGCATTTGTAAAGAGAGAAGATGACGATCTATTGTCATAATGTAACAGCATCAAAAGGCTCAGTGTGCTCATTGCATATTTAATTTATAATGACATCCTTATTGTCATCTATTTTCTTAAATTATTCACAGTCACTCTATGAGGGGCGTGCTTACCCGTATTGTACGAGGAAGGGACCTTGCCTCACCTGGCAACAGCTCAGGAAACGAGGCACCGCTCTACAAAGAAACAAGAAAGAGAACAAGGGATGCTCAGGGTCACCTGACATATTGCTACTACTTGGATCTTATAAACCTTCATTCCCTGTTATTTAAAAACCGCACAGTGCTTAAAAGACATAAAATACAGGTAAGAGCAACGGTCTATAAATTTGCTGTATATTAAAACTAAAGCGGTCAGCCTCGCACTCAGAATATATATTCCACCCGGAGCGTCAAAAGAAAATATCTCTCACATCGCCCTGAGTGGAAATAGCGCAGAAAAGAGAAGAGCCTTAAATATAAACTACCCGGCATCATTTGTATGTAAAAATGATAAGATGCTCGGAGCAAACATTAAGGGCACATTCAGGGTATAAACGCGCTAAATATTCGGCGGTTAAGACACACTCAAGTGGAATATTCCGTGTCTCCTAACGATTATAGACGCCTCACTCGAAGAACTCTATTCAGCGATGGAAAAGAGACACACGAGAGTTGAATATTAAGTGTCTCCTCCCAAACGTGCGCGCCTGACTATGAACGCGCAGCTAAGACACACTCATAGGGACCAATTCGTGTCTCCTAACGATTATACACGCCTCACTTGGAGAACACTATTAAGCAATTGAAAAAAGACACGCGTGAGGTGAATGTTAAATGTCTCCTCCCACACGTCCACGCCTAACTATGCACGCGCTATGAGGCGATGAGGAAAAGAAACAGATTTTACATCACTATACATGTATTCCGCTCACCTGTCCGTCGGTACCTCTGGCCTCTTCAGAGCCGTATGGGGAGGTACCGATCACAGGGCAGCGCCATTTTTAAAGGGATGAAGACACCACAGGTATACCTCATTGGCCGGAACCAGCGTGTTCTTGCGCCGAAGTTCAAGAACGGTCTTTCTGGGAAATGTAGTTTATGTTTAGGAGTCACGTGTGTCGTGTATCGAATTAGAAAAAAGACTATAGGAAAAACTCCATATGTTTGCCTAGACTCCCAAAATTAAAAAGAAAGACCGCAGAATTTAGCAGTGAATACATTAAAACGCACATCGCGTGTCAGTATGCTACATTCAAAAGGAAGAGACACAACTTTGAGTTATGGGAACGTGTAAATATCGCAAAATAAATAGGGGCAGATTTACGAGCCCCCTGCGCCACCAGTACGTCACTTTTCGTGACGTACTGGTGGCGCAGGGGGCTGCTCCATATTTACAAGGAGAGGAAAAGCCACCCTGCGTGACTTTTCCTCTCCTTGTAAATACGGCCCCTTCACACGCAGCACTTTGCGGTGAAGGGGCGTTCCATGGGTGTTGCTGTGGGTGTTCCCACGCAACACTCATGGAACAAGACACATCTCCAGAATTACGAGAAATCGTAACTCTGGAGATGCGTCTGAAGCTACGCCACCCTAGAGGTGGCGTAGCGAGCGCACCGAGGAGAAATGTTTTCATTTCTCCTCGTTTTTCCTCTTTCAATGCGTGCTGCATTCTGCAGCACGCATTGAAAGAGGAAAATGGTTGTAGTGATTGTTTTTGTGCAGGAAGGTTCCCCTTCCTGCACAAAAACAATCTCCCCACGACGCAGGCATCCTTGCACCATGGTGCAAGGGTGCCTGCGCCGGCGCATGGCTGCAGTTTGTGCGCCAGCGCAGGGAAGCACAAGGATGCGACATATTCTTGTAAATATGTCGCATCCCTGTGCTTCAAAACTAACGCAGCGCGGCGCAGCAAAATGACTTGCTGCGCCGTGCTGCGTTAGTTCAACGTAAATCTGCGCCAGGGTTTTCAATTCTTCAGTTTTAAGCAAGTGCCATATATGTTGCACGAGTATGCTGGAAATTGTAGTGCCCACGATGCTATATTATAAGCGTCAATCATGGAAGCGTCTGTGCAGCAAGACAAGACTGAACTATTAATGAGAGACACATTATGCCTCTATTACATATATAAATGCGTTCCTTTTCAATTAAGCGTAGATTTGATATCAGTGGGCTGTACTGCGCAACCTCGCAGATAGAGTGGTAAAATATCAGGGCCGTAGTTTGTTGGGCGCATGCGTATCAGCCTATACTAAAAGAGACATTTAGTGTTATAGTGTGTCAATATAGTGTGATATTGTATATAGTTCTGAACTGAAACACCACATTAGGTACTATATGCTACAGTTGGTCAATGGGTCAAGTAGTCCTAACTAGATCACAGGGCGACCCACGGTATCTCATCATTGAGTCCCTGTTTGTCACTTTGTAGCTTAAAGACCCATTTTTGTTCTCTGATGAACAGAAATTTAGAGACGTCAGTGATGTGATTGGGGATAAATGGTTGTTCCAAGACTGTCCATGTAAAGTCCTCTGCATGGTGATTGACGTCTAAGAAATGTCTCGTGAGTCTCGTGGCTTGTTTTTTGCACCTGATTGTGCTCTTATGCTTCATGGAACCATTTATTACATTCAAACCAGAAAAACAGATTTATAATTGCTATAACCGAATTATATTGTAAATATCTTATTCTAAATGGTAAAAGTGAAAATTTTAGAAGACCCAAACAATGCCACTGCGATTAAATGTCTACAGGAAATCGTCAGCAGGAAAGGGCACCCAGCAAAGATTATTAGTGAAATTGCTGTATATTTCATATAATTAGAAATGAAAAATGTCTTAAATATGTCAGGTATAAAAATATATGCACCTCCATGAACCCCCCACAAGCGAATGGCAAGCTGAGATAACTGATTTCTTTATAAAAGACTGCATTCAATGGGCCACTTCTAGCAAAAGCATCTTAATTGATGTGTCAAGCTAGGATGGATGGGGTCACAGGAAAAAAAACACAGTGCATTTGCTATGCAGCAGACAAGTATCATTGGCAATGTGCCCTACTTGGATGTGTATTTGGAATGAATACAATTGTGTTAGTCAAAAGTAAGTCATAGTAACAGGCAACATAAACACCAGCAAAAATATAAAACATACTATGACAAAAAGCATGGATATATAAAAAATAAAATTCATATAGGAGATCTTATAAGGAGAGTAAAGGAAAAACATAATATTTTCAACAATGCACAGAAAATGAAAGTTGGCAAAAAGTCGGTTTGTGCAAATCAAGGCAAAAGCTGGATTTTGAACAGAGTTAGAATATACCAGATAAAGCATGTTGGGTGTTTTGAGATTGAATCTAATAGAAAGATTGCTATGAACAACAGGACGAGCCTACAGAGTTAAAAGATCTGTGGAGTTTACTTGTGATGAGTACAGAGATGAGTCTTTACCAAAAGGTCATGAATCTTTTTTAGTGTAAAGGTGTGTGAAATCAGATAATGTTTACCCCTAAATTACGTTAAATGTCAGAAACATTATGTGAAACTGCCCATAAATCCTGTGAATTGCACTTTGGGGTATCTTGAGCAAAAATAGTAAGTGAGGGCATATCTCACGGTCAAAGGTCACTTGAGGCACCAGCAAGGGGGCTGACAAAGGAAATGCCTCTTGTTATGCATGTTCTGCTCAAGCATATCAAACATTTTCTGTTCAAATCAGTCCTCTGCAGCAAACAAATTGTGTGGGAATTCACACTTGCATAATTTATGAGAGTGTTTGTAATTTGCATAATACAAAATGGCGTGAATTACGCACGTTACGTGAGTTTAACAGAGCATTTCACACAGGCCTATTTTAGTGGCTGGTCAGACTTGTTTTAAACGTGATCAAAAAGTTAATGTCAGCAGCCATGTTAATCATGGAGAGTAATATCCTAGCAAGGATAAGTGCCTACACATTGTGTCTTTTGATTTTATTCTGTGCATCAGTGTTAAGCCCATTGTCATTGTTGGTACTTCTGTGTCCTTTTCATTTCATTTCATTTCATTTAATCTTTATTCGATTTGAACACAAATCATAAAAGAGTGAGCACAATAAATCATACATAAAACTTTTCCTAAAACATTTCATCCAACTCCTACATAGGTATAAATACTATTTACATCAGTTTAATACAGACACGAGGGAGCCCATCGAATAAATAATATCAATCTAAAACTAGGATATAAAACTACAGTCCCCTCTTGTGATTCTTGATTTCAAAGCACTTCTTAAAAAATTTACCACAGAAAAAAGTGTAAAAACATCCGTTGCTAGTTTTAAAAACAACAGTGCTACCCGTGCCTGTCTGAATCTAGCCTTCCTCAACAGACCCTTCAAAAACCTTTTTCTTTGGTAACCATAGTAAGGGCAGAGGAGCACGAAGTGGAGGGTGTCCTGTGGAGACCTATCGTCGCAGCCACAGGGCCCTCTGTCTTCGTGTTTTAAAATAAAACCAGATGGTACCGCCAAAAGGTGGTGAAAAAGGTTTAATCTAAAACGCGAAATTAAAAATCTAGCATGCGCACCCAGGATCATTGTCAAATACGGTTCAATACCCAGGGAGGTTTTAGTTAGAACATGGTCTCTCACTGTCTGTTTAGCCAGTTCTACCTCTTCTCGTTGTGCTAAAGCAAATTTAATATATAAAGCTTTAATATCAACCTTATCCTTACACCTTATTGAGTCCGGTTTAATAAACAGATCAGGTCGTCCCAGCATGTAAAAGGAGTCCCGAACATATTTTACCCAGGGAATTTTCAAAGCATGATCTAGTGAGAGGCAATCTTTCATAACCAACATTGTCAAGCCAGCCTCTTCATTTGACCAAATCTTAAGCCAAAATAGTAGGGGCTTCACTGCTACCGCATCTGAGATATACTTTGCTCCCAACTCCTCATGCACAGTAAATGCAGGGGTGCTTTGGGGGACTTTCAACAACCGCTTCATATATTTATTCTCCACCTTTTGCAGGTTTATGGGCTTGACAAATCCCCATACCTCACTCCCATACAGGGCATTTGCACAACAGATCGAGTCATACAGTTTTAAAAGCAGAGCAGGGGTCCAACACCCTAATCTGTGCACAAAGTTGGAGATCTGCCCTGTAGATCTAGCCAGGGCAACACACTTGTCTTCTAGTAGGTGCTTAAAATTCAAGTGCCCATCGAAAAAAATACCCAAATAAGCAAACGCGGGAACCTTGGCTAAGATATGCAAGCCTATTGTATAACTGTATGATCTTACTGGCTTTTTCCCCATTTCCATGACATACGATTTTGTGAGGTTAGGAGACATATCTATATCTTCCATAAACCTCACAAAGCCGTCAATTAAGAGCTGTAGACCATGAGGGGTACGGGCAAGAAGCACTGCGTCATCTGCATATAGCAGCACTGGTACAGCTCGTTCACCTATTCTCGGGAAGTCCGCTTTTATACCTCGCAAGGAAGCATCTAGGCCGTTAATATAAAGAGTAAATAAAAAAGGCGCTAGTATGCAACCCTGCCTCACCCCACTTGAGCAGCTAAAATAGTCTGTCACTTTCCCATCCTGAGTATATCTCACCGCCGCTATGGTGTTAGTGTGCAGGCCTATTTTAGTGGCTGATCAGACTTGTTTTAAACGTGATCAAAAAGTTAATGTCAGCAGCCATGTTAATCATGGAGAGTAATATCCTAGCAAGGATAAGTGCCTACACATTGTGTCTTTTGATTTTATTCTGTGCATCAGTGTTAAGCCCATTGTCATTGTTGGTACTTCTGTGTCCTTTTGATTTATTGTATTTTATTTAGTTCCTCTGTGTCAGCCCTGGTCATTGTTAGCCCTTTCCCTGTGCCCGCCTCTCCCTGCTCCCTTCCCACCGCTGCTGCCCCTGCGGCTCTGCCCCCCTGCACAATCCCGCTCCCTGCCTCCCAGCTGCCGTCCCTCCCCCCACCCCTACTTAATGGCGGCCGCTGCGGGGGAGCGCTAGTAAGACCTTTGACCCTGGTCTCAGGCCTACGCTCTCCCCACAGCTCCGCTCAGCCTGCCTCGCCGCTGGTCCCTCCTGCCCTCTCCAGGGAGGTGCTCGAGATCGCTACCAGCACACACCTCCGTGTATGCTCCGCCTGATTCCGCCCGTCACCGCTGGTACTGCCTGTGTCTTTTGATTTTATTCTGTGCATCAGTGTTAAGCCCATTGTCATTGTTGGTACTTCTGTGTCCTTTTGATTTATTGTATTTTATTTAGTTCCTCTGTGTCAGCCCTGGTCATTGTTAGCCCTTTCCCTGTGCCCGCCTCTCCCTTCCCGCTGCTGCTGCCCCTGCAGCCCCGCCCCCCTGCACAAGCCCACTCCCCGCATCCCAGCTGCCGTCCCTCCCCTACTTAATGGCGCCCACTGCGCGGTCGCGCCGCTGGCGCGCCAAAGGCGTGCCTAAGGCAAGCTCGTCTGTGCCCATCCGTGACCCGACCGCGGCCAGCGCCAGGAACCCTGGTCCTACCACTGTCCACCGCTACGACTCCGCTGCACTCCGCGCACTCAACCCCGGGACTCACAGAAAATGCCAACAGGCCTCACCGAACACGACCCACGGCCAGTTCTCCTGCCTCCACTGCCGTCGGACTTTCACCACCACCCCAAACCCCTACGCAAGCAACGCCAGCACCGACCACACCCTCAACTGCATCCTCCTCAACGTTCGCTCCGTACACAAACACGCCACGGAAATCTGGAACCTACTCGACTCTCTCACGCCCGACATCGCCTTCTTCACGGAAACATGGACCAACGCCTCCTCCGCCCCGACATCAGCACTGCCATCCCGGATGGATACGAAATCCAGAGGAAGGACCGCCCCAACCACCCGGGAGGGGGCCTCGCCATCGCCCACAAGAGCACCCTCCGCCTCACCACCTCCAGCGAAACCTTCCCCTCTGCAGAACACATGAACTTCCAGATCCAGACCAGCCCCAACACCACACTCCGAGGTACCCTCATCTACAGACCACCCGACCCCGGACTCCCTTCGCCACAACCATCACCGACTTCATTGCACCCCACGCCATCGCATCAATGAACTACATACTCATCGGAGACTTCAACTTCCACCTCAACAACCCCAGCGACCCCAACTCCACCACCCTCCGTGACAACCTCGCCAACATCGGACTCAACCAACTCGTCACTACACTGACACACAGAGCAGGACACACCCTCGACCCCATCTTCGCTGCAGGCAACAGCGTCCACTTCAGCCACACAACGCAACCACCATGGACCGACCACCACTGCGTCCACTTCACCTTCGACAGACCCAAGGCACCAAAACCAGGCCCTCGCCCTCCACGAAGGAACTGGAGCAAGGTTACCGACGAACAACTGAACACCACCCTCACCCGAGACAACCACCCCAGGGCATCCGACGCAAACACTGCAGCCAGAGACCTCAACACCTGGATCTCCAACTGCGCTGACAAGCTCGCCCCGCTACGCAACCCCGGCGTACAGCGCCCCAGGAAAGCCGCCTGGTTCACCACCGATCTCCAAGAAACCAGGCGCAACTGCAGACGACTCGAGAAGAACTTGAGGAACTCCAAGGCAGCCGACAACTACTCCACCTACAAGGACGCCATGACCGACTACCACAACCAAATCAGAACTACCAAAAGGAACTTCATCCACAACAAAATCCTCGCCAACTCCAAGGAACTCTTCAGTGTCATCCAGGAATTCACCAACCCACGCAGTGAAGCCACAGACATCACCCCGTCCCAAGACCTCTGCGACAAGCTGGGAACCTACTTCCACCTCAAGATCAGAACTCTCTACGATAACTTCACCAACCACCCACAAAAAGCCATAGCCGGCCCCCCTGCCCGAAACTCCAGCCAGCCCACCATCCCCAACTGGACACCGATCACGACCGAAGACACAGCCTCGACCATGAAAGGCATCCACTCGGGGGCCCCCACCGACCCCTGCCCCCCACACATCTACCACAAAGCCGCGGACGCCATCGCACCTGAACTGCAACACACCATCAACACTACCTTCACAACAGGCACCTTCCCAGACGACTGGAAACACGCAGAAGTCAGGCCTCTACTCAAGAAGCCCACGGCCGACCCCACTGACCTCAAGAACTACCGGCCCATCTCACTCCTCCCCTTCGCGGCCAAAGTGGCAGAGAAAACAGTCAACAGGGAACTGACGCGATTCATCGAAGAGAACAACGTCCTTGACCCGTTCCAGTCCGGATTCCAAAGCAACCATAGCACAGAGACCGCCCTACTAGCCGCCACAGACGATATCCGCTCCCTCCTGGACCAAGGCCACTCTGCAGCCCTCATCCTACTCGACCTGTCCGCAGCCTTCAACACCGTCTCTCACCGCACACTAATCGCCCGACTACATGACGCCGGCATACAAGGAACAGCCCTGGACTGGATCCGATCGTTCCTCACCGGAAGAAGCCAAAGGATCAGACTACCACCCTTCCTCTCCGCCCCCACGGACATCATCTGCGGAGCCCCACAGGGGTCACCTCTGAGCCCGACCCTCTTCAACATCTACATGGCCCCCCTCGCAGCCATCGTCCGACAACACGGCCTCAACATCGTATCCTACGCCGACGACACCCAGCTCATCCTCTCCCTCACCGGAGACCCCACCACCGCAAAACTCAACTTCCAGAAAGGAATGCAACACGTGGCTGTCTGGATGACCAACAGCTGCCTAAAACTCAACGCCGAGAAGACAGAAGTCCTCGTCCTTGGAACCACCCCCTCAGCATGGGACAACACCTGGTGGCCCACCGCCCCCGGAAGCCCACCTACCCCCTTGGACCACGCCAAAAACCTCGGCATCGTACTCGACTCTACTCTCGCCATGAACAGACAGGTCAACTCCGTCACCTCCAGCTGCTTCAACATCCTCCCCACCCTACGCAAGACCTTCAAATGGATCCCCCCGAATCAAGAAAGACAGTCACCCACGCACTCATCACCAGCAGACTGGACTACGGAAACGCTCTCTACGCCGGCATAAACAAGTCCCTACTCCGCAAACTCCAAACAATACAGAACACCGCAGCCAGACTCGTCCTAGGCATCCCCCGGCACAAACACATCAGCCAACACCTGTGGAGACTCCATTGGCTCCCAGTGGAGAAGAGAGTCACCTTCAAAATCCTCACCTACGCCTACAAATGCCTACACAACAGTGGACCCAAATACCTCAACGACAGAATAAATTGCCACGCACCCAAAAGAAACCTCCGATCTTCCAACCTCGCACTGGCTGAAACCCCGCACATCCACAGAGCCAGAGCAGGCGGTAGAGCGTTCTCCCACATTGCAGCCAAGACCTGGAACAAGCTACCAGTGGACATTAGACGCGCCCCCTCCCTGAACACCTTCAGGAAGACTATCGAGACCTGGCTCTTCGGTTGAACGGATCTGCTAACCCCCCCCCGCACCTTGAGACCCTCACGGGTGAGTAGTGCGCTTACAATTCCCTGATTGATTGATTGAAGGCACATTTGCTTAACTAGGAAACTAAAGCCTAGCTTTACTAATGCTTTGCACCAGAGCTAGTGTGACTCAAAGTGACACATAGTGTTGCAAAGTGGCGTATGCTAATTTACTATCCAGCACAAAAGGTGGTTTGTGCTAAAAAGGTGAATTTTTCTCAACGGAGAACTCTCATTGTCTTGCTTTGCATCATTGGGAGTTATTGGGGAAGGTAAATGCAAACATCCATAAGTTTTAACACAAAGCCCAATTAAATTAAGATTGGCAGGCTGGGCTTTGCTTGAAAAACTAATGCATACTTGAAGCAGGAGCAAAAAGTTTAAAATGTGCTCATTTGAACAGCACTCAGCCAATGCATGGAAACCTTCTAAGTTAGTCTTCGCATAGGAATTTGCACTGAAAGGGTATACATCCATAAGAATCCTCTGCTAAACAGCACACACTTCCCTCTGCACAATAGGGCGAGGCTGTGGGTCGCTAAAGGCAGCCTGTTTGTGCTCCAGCACTGAGGACGACACCAGTAGCAGATCAGGATAATATTAGTAGATATGGCTCTGCGATGTCGGAACAACATGTGCAGGCGGGCACTAGGACCCTGCAGAGGGCAGATGGGGAGGTAACTGGACACCGGGCACCACTTCCAGGTAGGGAGCGGGGAAACTGGGCTTACATATGGATACCCACGAGGAGGAGGGAGGTGGCTGCTTGCACTGCGCTGCCAAGAAGAACAAGCATTGGAAATGCAATAGGTCTCGCATTTACATGATTTTGAGCTATTGGCATTGTAAATGACAATGCCTTCGATTTATGTTTTGGGTTTTAAAACATAAATACAAGGCATTGTTATTTACAATACTAATAGCTTAAAAAATGCAATGAACCTCACCATCTATACCAACAGAAAGGGCGCTTCAGATATATCAGGTCAAAGAGCAAACACCCCGACTGGCGCAGATGAAAGCACCTCAGAATACTGAACGGACAGCAACTTCACCTCAAAGCAGACATCGTTTGTCCCAAAATGAAGGGACCCGTGCACCGACGGTATTTCATCTTAATGGAAGAAACAGGATTTGTTAATAAAATGCACAAACAGCAGCTGCTCTTCACACAGTTGTGCTGGTGCTTTCATTGGCAGCGCTGGCAGGGGCAATAGGTGGTGCAATCTGCAGTGGCCTCCTGACGAGGGCCCTGACACTTATTGTTTTTACAAATTAAGCACTGTCCGACTGTGATATTCAACAAGCTGCGCCCTACTGTCAAACTGCACATTCTAAGCTCTACTGCACAACACACGAGCTGCTGCATTGGAAATGCACTATATCTCGCATTGAGTTAGAGCTAATGGCATTGTAAATGGCAATGTATTTCACCTACCAGGGGATGAGAGATGGAGCAGTAGAGAGACACTGAGATAAGGGGCTTATAAATGGAATGCAAGAGAGAGGAGTAGAGAAGATAGAGGGGAGTAGGTAGGAAGACAGGGGTGGGGTAAAAGACATGGGTAGGGAGAAAGAGTGAGGTAAGGAGAAAGAGATGGGAATGTCTTTCTAAAAAGAACTATTGGCTGCGGAACATGAGAAATGCAGTGAAAGAGTGCTTGAGGGTATGGATCAAGTGACAGGTACGAGGAGCATAAGACTGGGAAGAAGAAAGAGAGCATAAGAGAGAGAGAGAATGGGCTAGAGATACACGCACACACTGTAATGAGTGCCCAAGACACAATGGTAGGTTAAGACTCAGACACTGAGCCATACTGTCCGAGGCTTCCTTACCAATTCCAGCTGGTTGTGGGGGAGGGGATGGGCATGAGAGGGGAAAGAAGATAACAGTGCAGCAGTGTGAGCCAGAGATAGGTGCAGCCGATCTTTGAGAGAGAGCAGCACCGAGGCGGCGGCAGGCAATTTATTTTATAGGTGCAGACACATACATGGAATAGTACACGGATGAAAAAGACAGAATGATAACGAAAAGACAGACACTGGGAAAAGAAAAATAGGAGATAGAAGGATAGACAGAGGAACGAAAACACACCACCCCCCAAGCCCTATAAAATGCCCTGTAGTGTGGATTGTAGCCTCATGGTCGACATTGCTAAGTTAGCTTAGGCCTAGCTGCCATGAAGCCTCCTTTGCACACGTTACTCCGTGACTTTGTTTTTCCAGACTCTGCTTGTGACCGTTCACATTAGAACTGTCTGCATTTCTGCCTTTCACCTTTTCTGATGTTCTCTGTGGTTTTCGTCTGCACACAATGTACAAGGTCGAAAAACAACGTCCCTTGTTGTTGCTGTTCTGGTCAGCCCCTCGCACTTAGACATAACATGAAATACAGCTGCACTGGAGAAATTCATGTGCTTTTAATATTGTGATCTCCCTGTTGGTGGCACTTGGAGAAAAACTTTCCAGGGAGAAGAGCTGTGCTTGTCCGATGATGTAAACCTTGCATCTAGTTCTTGAGGTATGGGGGTCCCCCTGACAAAGCCCAGAGGTCTTCTATTTTTATAATAAACTAGTTAATAGCACGGGGAGGGTGGCCAGGCATTATAGTCCTTCATCCGCTGTCTTTATAAAATGCTGTCCCCGTTTGTATTCTATGGAATTGTAACGATGCTTACTATTTTGTCTTTATGCATTATGCTGCTAGTACTGGCGCGTGTACTGTGTCTTAGAGCACGTTAGTTGAAATAAACATTTTAAACTATACTGTGTCTCTTAATACGCACGTTGTGGACAAGTATGAGTGAGTAATGAAAGAGTGTTCTTGCTCCCGCGATTCCTGAAAGAGTCTGTGTTCTGGGATGTCTAATCATTGGTAGCTTCGCTGTAGTACACAGAACGAACGAGACACTATAGCTAGTCGGATTGGGATTTTGGGCACTAAGGTGGATGGTTGGTACACCACTATACACAGCGGTCCTGTTTTCCTGCGCATAGTTCTGTATATGTGCAGAATCCCCGCAACATGGCGCCACCAACGTGTGGTGGGCTTCTTATCTGCGAGACGCTTGAGTAGTGCTTGTGCTTGTCCACAATTCCCTTCACTTATGTTTCCGGAAACATATGTGAGGGTGTAACCTCCTATATTGATGTTTTTATAGGTTCTTTCAAGCTTGAAGTTATTAAAAGGTATTTCTTTACTGTTAACCCTATATTGCGCTGCCAAGCACTAGGTTGTTCTACATTCTTAGTCTTGATGGCTGTGAATGTAAATATCCCAGCACATAGCCGCGCCGCGCTCCGTGCTCATTTAACGGCCTATGGAGTACCCGACGCGGGTGTCGCCCTCATCTTTGTGGTCCAAGCTGATCCGGCTTACCACTTTGAGGTATTTTACTCATGGGTCACTTTTCCGGCGGTGGAAGGAGCTGACAATTTGTTCCACGTTTACGCTCCCACCGCCCTTCCTAATGTTTATCGGCCTTATCAGGCTCTTGAGCACCGCTCACGGCATGGCAACACCGTGTTTGGTTTAATGGCGCCCTCCCACACCCGGTCACCCCGATTCGTTTAGGCCCCTTATCGATAGATGGGGACGCTTGGCCTGTTTTGGCCGGGTATACCCCGTATCCACGTTATTAAGCGGTTCCAGTAGATGAACTGCGTGTGCTGCATACGTCTTTGATCCGTGTGCACAGAGCTTTAGTACAATATGTCACAGGCAACGTCCAGATGGCCCCTCCTGGAGTTGCGGCACATCCAGCTGGACTTGGCGGTGTGACTATAAGTCCCGTCATGGTTAATTCGGTGATGGGCAAGCGCCCACAGAATAAGGATGATTTGCCTTATTGGCTTGCTGAAAAATTTGACCAGCTGGAGGCGGTGTTTCCGAATACCTCTCCTGTGGAAAAACACAGGATTTTGACTATTAGTTTGCCAAAAGACTTAATTCCCAAGTTGACAGAATGCAACAACTGGGGCAAGGTATTCGCGGCAGTGTATGCGAAGTGTTTCGGCACTCCATCCATGACGGTCCTCCCCACCGTAATTAAGCATGTACAAGACGAACATGGCCCTGAAGCGGCTGTGGAATTGGGGATGAGACTGGTGGGAGTGTTCGATGTAGTGGCTGATCTAATCCTTGCGAATGTCAAGGGTGATGCAGTTAACTTTCAAGTCGCTAACGCTTTGGCTTTAGTCCCAGAACTGGACAAGCCTAGCGAATTACCGAAAATTATTGCACAGGCTTATAAAACCATTGGCCACAATAGTTTGGGAGTTAAGCCTTTTGCTAAAACGCAAACTCAACTACAATCACAACCAACATCTCAGTCTGGTAAAGACGAGAAACCATTCTTTTCTAAAAAGAACTGGAAGTTAAAGAAACAGGGACAGCAACAACCAAAACCAGGGTCGCGTGCTGCGTCACCGGTTTCTGTATCTTCTGAACGCACTTATGATTTGCGCGACCGAGCGAGAATTAAGTCTCCTGATAGATTTCAGGTCCCTGACCAGCGTTCGCCTCGTTCTTCACAGGCACCATCGACCTCACAGGCTGGTGGAGGAGATCGCCAGAAAAGAGGCAGGGGTCGTGACGCCCCACAGGGACGAGACCAACCTTGACAACCTGGCAGAGCAAAACAAGAAGAATTTTCACGTTCTCGCCCACAGTTTCAGAAGAAAAAAGTTGCAGCTTTAACAGCGAGATATGCCACAGACGGTGAGAACGAGACTCCTGAATTGGACGTGGGCAGTGACGCTGCTAGACAGCGCCGTGGAAGTTACCATAGTGCGGGAGGCACTACGTCCTCATGTGGAGGCGACAGCAACTGACACCTTCATTACTGTCGAGACAGCTGACACCCGAGTGGCACCCCCTGATAGACTATTTAATATTGTCCTTCAAATTGAAGGTGACATTGAGGATGTTATTAAAGGGATTTTTTGGGAAAATCTGACCTCTTCTTACGACATTTTGTTGGCGGAGGCAGATTGGCCGCCCCCATTTGTTCTTGCTGCTCCTAGAGGGGAGGAAGTAATCCTTCCGAGCTTTTTACATCATGTCCCCAAGGACAGAGCGGAGGCTTTAGCAGCTGAATGGGCTGTGGCCCAGGCCCCGGCACTGTACCGTAATCACGTGGGCTGGGATGAGGATTCTCCCCCCCATGATATACCATTGCGGTCTCTGCCACAGCCTCAACCCCAATATCCCCTCCGGCGGGAAGCTAAGGGTCCCGTTTCCGACATTCTAACACAGTTGGAATATCAAGGAGTACTTGAAACATGCGTGTCACCAATGAATAATCCCCTTTTCGCGGTTTCTAAACCCGATGGGTCTTACCGCTTGGTTTTAGACTACTGGCATTTGAACTCTCATTGTCGAACCTTTGCGGTACAGAATACCCATAGTTCTGCGCTCGTAGACAGTCTTGTTCGTAAAAAATATAAAACGACACTTGGCCTTTCCAATGGTTTTTACACTCACAATTTGTCCCCAGACTGCAGTCAATGGACCGCGTTCACTTCCAGTGCAAAACAAATAAATTCCGGCGTTTGCCAATGGGCTACAAAACAGCCCGGGGGTCTTCGCCGCCCGTGTTGTCTCTTTGTTAGACAGCATAGACCCAGATGCGTATTCATACGTGGATGATATATATCTGACAGACGACGAACTATGGCCGCATCTTTCCTGGGTAGACCGCATTATTCTCGAGTTCGCGGTCTTAGGTTACAAGTTTAATTTTGCCAAATCTCACATCGCAGAATACACTGTGTTGTTTTTGGGCTATGAGCTCAACAATGAAGGTAGGGGCTTAGCTCCCCACTTCCTGGAGAAGTGCGCACTTTTGCGCCCTCCAACGACTCTGAAAAAACTTCAGTCTTTGCTGGGATTTTTGAACTTCAGGCGTTCTTACATTCCCGAGTATGCCCAGCGTATCAAGCCTCTTTATGCCTTGATACAACCAACCTTTTCGAAGTCGTGCTGGCTTCCGGAACACCTAGCTATACTGCAATCTTTGCAGTCTGATCTACTTGAATCTAAGTTCTTATTGACTCGTGATAACCACACGAACCTGGTGATTAAAATTGTGCCAGCGGCAGTGGGTTTCACGTACTTGACGTTTAACGAAGGTGACACAGTACTTATTGCCTGCAAGTCGCATCTATACACTTCTGCCGAGTTGCGCTTTTCAACTGTGGAGAAAGTTTTGACTGCAGTGCAAATGGCGATTCTTAAAGAACGCGCACTGGCACAGGGAAAACGCATCTTGGTTGTCACACCCTATCCTGCCCTAGAGGCAGTGACAAAGGCAAGTGTACCAAACTCTAAGGCTTTGCAGCCCCGTTGGATACAATGAGCTACTTCTTTGACGTCTCCGGATGTCACCTTTATCTTTGATTCCTCTCTTCAGACACAGGAGTTCCTGCAGTATGAATTTTTTCATCCTCCTCCTCTGTCTTTGCTGCCGCTTGAGGAGTACAAATGTATCATTTACACCGATGGTTTGGCGCAACCGGCCACGGGTTCTAAGCATGCATACTCAGCAGCATGTGCTATTGTGGCAGGTACCATGGTGAACGGTGAGTTCAAATCGAGTGTTGTGCACACGCAGGCACTGGGAGACAGTACCGCCCAATTGACCGAGCTGCGTGCTTTGGTGCTCGCACTTGAGTTAGCGGACCCGGATGTGACTACACTTATTGTATGCGATTCTTACTACTGTGTTCAGTCTTTTAATGACAACTTATTCTTTTGGTCTCAGAACGACTATAGAGATTCTAAAGGCAGCGCAATTAAGCATAAAATGCTTTGGGTTCGAGTAGCAGATCTTAAACATCGTCTGCCTCTCACACAGGTGATTCACACTCTTGGCCACCAGCGTGTGGGCGCACACGCGGTCGGTAACAGTTTGGCGGATGAAGCTGCCAAATCAGTAGTAGCCACGTGCTCAGTAGCAGCCGTTACAAGATCCATGACAAAAATAGATAATGAGATTTTGGCAGCTATTGCTGCAACCAAGGAAGGTTCTAATTACCCACAGGGTTTCCCTTCCAAGTACTCTTTTCACTTAAGCCCCGACCAGGTTCCTTATGTAAGAATTCCGGACGTTGGTGTTCGGCTGATTCCCAATGCGGACCGCAGAAATTCGTTGATCAATCAATCAATCAATCAATCAATCACAGAATTTGTAGAGCGCACTACTTACCCGCGAGGGTCTCAAGGCGCTGGGGAAAAAAAGGGGGGGAGGGTGCCGCTACTGGTCAAACAGCCAGGTCTTGAGTAGCCTCCTGAAGGTCAGCAGGTCTTGGGTCTGTCATAGGCTGAGTGGAAGGGTGTTCCAGGTCTTAGCGGCGAGGTGGGAGAAGGATCTGCCGCCGGTGGTTGTTCTTCGAATGCGAGGGACGGTGGTGAGGGAGAGGTCGGCGGAGCGGAGCTGGCGGTTGGGGACGTAGATGAAGAGTCGTCTGTTGAGGTAGGCTGGGCCGGTCTTGTGGAGTGCCTTGTGTGCGTGGATGAGGAGTTTGAAGCAGATTCTCCTGTCGACGGGGAGCCAGTGCAGGTTCCTCAGGTGGGGGGTGATGTGGCTGTGGCGTGGTACGTCGAGGAACAGGCGTACGGAGGCGTTTTGAATGCGTTGCAGTCGCTTGATGAGCTTGGCCGGGGCTCCTGCGTAGAGGGCATTCCCATAGTCGAGTCTGCTACTGACGAGTGCCTGGGTGACTGTTCTTCTTGTATCTGTCGGGATCCACCTGTAGATCTTGCGGAGCATGCGGAGGGTGTTGAAGCAGGAGGAGGAGACTGCGTTGACTTGCTTGGCCATGGAGAGCGTTGAGTCGAGGATGACTCCCAGGTTGCGTGCGTGGTTGGTGGGTGTTGGGGCTGCCCCCAGTGTCGTTGGCCACCAGGAGTCGTCCCAGGCTGAAGGGTTGGAGCCGAGGATGAGGACCTCCGTCTTGTCCGTGTTCAGCTTTAGTTGGCTGCTCTTCATCCAATCGGCGACGGCCTTCATTCCTTCGTGGAGGTTGGATTTGGCGGCGAGGGGGTCCTTGGTGAGGGAGAGGATCAGTTTAGTGTCATCGGCGTAGGAGATTATGTTGAGGTCGTGCTGTCTGGCGATGCGTGCAAGGGGGGCCATGTAGATGTTGAACAGTGTCGGGCTGAGGGATGATCCCTGGGGTACGCCGAAGATGATCTCGGAGGCTTCGGATCAGAATGGGGGGAGGCGGACTCTCTGGGTTCTGCCGGAGAGGAAGGAGGTGGTCCATTCCAGGGCCTTGTCTCGGATCCCTGCGTCGTGGAGGCGGGCGCGTAGAGTGCGGTGGCAGACAGTGTCAAAAGCGGCGGAGAGGTCCAGCAGGATGAGGGCTGCGGTCTCACTGTTGTCCAGCAGGGTCCTGATGTCATCGGTGGCGGCGATGAGGGCAGTCTCGGTGCTGTGGTTGCTGCGGAACCCTGACTGGGATGGGTCCAGGATGCTGTTTTCTTCGAGGTATCGGGTTAGCTGTCTGTTGACGATCTTCTCGATGACCTTGGCTGGGAACGGAAGCAGGGAGATGGGCCGGAAGTTCTTGAGGTCTCTCGGGTCCGCCTTGGGTTTTTTGAGTAGGGCGTTGATCTCGGCGTGTTTCCAGCTCTCTGGGAAGGTCGCGGTCTCGAAGGAGAGATTAATGACGTTGCGCAGGTGGGGTGCGATGGAGCTGCTGGCTTTGTTGAAGACCGGTATACAGTCCCAGACAGCACACATACAAGGCAATGGCAGGCACTCGTAGCGGGAGGGTCAGGCTTGGCTTCGGCCCATGCTGGCGTGTCTGCAACTGTTTCACTCTTGCAGCAGCGTTACTGGTGGCGTGGTTTATATAAACAGACCCGTAATTATGTCCTTTCTTGTGACATTTGTCAGCAAATTAAGCCCTCTACGGTTACACGTCCGCCACAAACACAGCTCTGCATTTCTAATAATCCTTTTGGTTGTGTATACCTTGATCACTGCGGTCCATTTTCTTCTGATACTGCATATAAATATATCTTAGTTGCAGTTGGTTCGTGCACACGTTTCATCTGGGTTTGGCCACAACGCAGTGCTGACGCTCGAAATGTCATCAGGGATTTGCGTGTCTTTGTGGGAATTTTTGCCTGTGGCACCTTCCATTCCGACCAAGGTCCAGCGTTCGCCTCTAAGGCGTACAAGGACGCGATGAGGTCTATGGGGGTGCTGGTGCAATTTTCATCTCCATACAGGCCTGAGGGCAACTCAATTGTGGAGCGAATGAACCGTGACTTAAAGCAATCCTTGACAGCTAGAGTCTTAGGTACTGGCAGGAACTGGCTGGCCCACTTGTATGGCATGCAACGTGCACTTAATAATCTCCCTAGAAGATCTCTGGGTGGGCGGACCCCATACGAAATGCTCTTTGGCGTACAGATGTTTGTGCCAGACCTTGATGGTCTAGACATGGCAGCGACTGCCGCAATCTTTGATGTAGATAATCATTCTACTGTGTTACAGGACTTACAAGAGACCCGTGACAGACTTGCAAGCGAACACTTACCCTCAGCCACAGACACAGCACTGCAGATTCCCGTTGCCGGCTGGCTTCCAAAGATTGGAGATCTGGTCCGAGAGAAGGTGGAGAACAAAAAAGAATTTGGCTCCTCTTATCGTGCACCGGTTCCGGTTCTTGGCTTGAAGGGTACTCGTACAGTCATCTTACCACCACTTCCTGGTCGCAGAGACAACAGATACATCTCAGTGGACAATGTCAAGCTACAACATCTGGCTGATTCTGAATAGTGTCACACCTGCGGTATCATGTCCAGCAATTTCAAGAAATCCTGTTTGTGGCCCTCCAGTCTCCACATGGGCCGATGTTACCATTGGGATGGTCGCTTTGCCAGATCACCTGCTCAACCTCCCAGCTTCCTCCTGCAACGAGGAAACCGAGTATACATACCCCGCAAGTGCGTCAGTGGCTCATTTACCTACAGCACCACTGAACCCGACTCGTTTTTCCTTTGATTCGTCTTCCACCTCATCATTTGTCCCAACCAAATTCAGTATTTTTGTATCCTGGTTCAGAGACAACTTTTTGGTCCCTCCGTGGACATACATCTGGTTGGTACTATTTCTGATTTTCCTGTTCATGTCCATTGGCTTTGTGACAGTTTTTTTCTTGCTCATCAATGGTCACTATTTGCCAGAACGCTCGGCAGTGAACTCTGTGACTGGAACTTTGGCTCCGCATTCTTCTTCACACATCATGAAGTGTGACCACACATTTGTGAACATTTCCACCTTTCCAGTTGGAGATGGATGCAGTGAATTTCCAAATTCATGGACCGACAGAAATTATTAATGTCTTAAATGTGCTTCATGTTTCCATGGGTGATGTGGTAAAAAGGAATATTCATTCAGATGATTGGGACGTGCATGCAATTGAATCATTATTTTCTGATTTAAAATATTATGCTGCTTTTAATGCTGAGGATTTGTACTTAAATTCTGCTAATTATGCCGATTTGTATTGTTACCAGCATTACGGTAACCATTTTCTGCATAAACCAAGTACACTTCGAGGTTGTTTCAATTATACCCAGTGGGAAGATTGCCCGACCCCTCTGCAAGATAGCTCCCAAACACTGATAAATAAATGTACTTACTTTACAGACTTTGACAGATCAAACCCAGGGTCCTATTATTTTAAATTGAACATTTCTTCAAATCCAAAGGTGATGTTGACCCACACCAAATTGCTATATTCCAGTTCCTTTATGGACGCATTAGCTGTTGGTGGCTATGAGCACTGGAAAAACAACATTGACTTGAAATCTATTTGGGGCACTAAATCTTGGCAGATACGCGGTACAGAAGCCTTGCACCGTGCTTGCCTTATCCCCACACAAATATTATTTTTAAACAGTACTATATATCAAACAACTTGTTTTGGTTTGGCGCCTTCCAAACAATTCAATGCACCTTCCACTCCTGCGTTGTCTTCCTGGCCGAACAGGAGCGTGCATTTAAATCTTTCCCCTGATAGTTTGCAAGCGTTGTTTCAAAATAACTCATTTAATGTCTCTACACTAGATCGCTCAGCCTGGTTGGTGTGGCCCATAGCTTCTAATGCCTGCCAACTGCGTTTTCATAACCCTGCTCCTGGTTACAAACAGGATAGACCAGATCCACGGTTTTTCTGATTCACGTTCAATCACAACATATTCGGTTGGTAAATTATCTAAACAGTGGTTGCAGCACTCTACCTTAGATTCTGTAAAACAACATTTATCCCTGCTCTCCAGCAACATCGACTTGGCCGATTTTGTCCTAGGACCTAGAGGTAAAAGATTTGTTTATGCGACTTACAATGAAATCTGGAAGCTTTCACAAATAGAAGCTGCTTCCCGTTTACGGGAAATAGATCAAGCGAATCTAGAAAAAGTGCTTGCTGTTGTCGACAATAGTATTAACACCCTGTCTTCCCGCATTTACACATTAGAGAATATTGTTTCGTCTGTTGTTGATATTGTACAGGATGATGTGTCTGTCTTATATCATGGTCAGAATCAATTGCGTTCAGTAATGCAGTTTGCATGGACTTTGCAGACACTGAAAATGGGGAAGTTTCCATGGCATTTCTTAAACACATCTGCCTTGTTCTTGCCATTTAATTTAACTGAGAAACAACAGTTCATGTCCATGAAAGATGCAACATACACTCTCCTACATATCGAAAAAATAGATCCTTTACCATTCTCTGTGGCGGAGGCTGACTCTGCAGTGTGGCTAGTACACGGGGTTATCACTTTGCCTTTTTCTTTATTTGAATTCAGTTCATGCATGAAACATTATCCTGTTGGCCGTTTTGAGCCTTTAGGCAGTGCCTTTTTGCATGAACTTTGGTCCCTACCTTTCACATACAGATGCCTTAGGGATGACAAGGAGGTATTTCTCACAGGAGAGTCTTGCGATTCTACAGTGGGTCATTCCCTTGTTTGTAAAAACATTAAATTGCACGGGGCTTGTAATGTTTCTGCCCCGAATCTTGCTTGTGTTTTAAAGGGCATTCCTGTTCCGGTTATATCACCTACTTTCACTATGCTTGCTAATGGTAGCTATCTGCTTTTAAATAATCAAGACTGCTGTGGGTTGCAGGCAGGCATACCCTACATTGTAACAGTTTCGCAACGCGTAGTGTGCTGCAAAAATGTGCTTTTTCCACCCCGCGTGGGAAGTTAGATAGTTCCATTTGGCCTTACATACCTACTTTGAAGGCGGATTTCAATAAATTGAGCAGAATAAAGGCGCTATTATTAAACCAGGAGGTTATGCTAACTTCCGCACGGGAGACCTTCGTCCTCCAGGTGGCCAGCACTCACAGTGAAATACAGGCCCTTTTAAACACAAACCTCCCCCAACATTTCGGTGAACTGATTCACCGTATATTTGATGCGTCTAATACCAACGGCCTTGTACACTTTTTTAAAGTTGTGGGCTCTGGCCTTTTGACGTCTTTTCAGACTATATTTGGTGTAATACCGGCTTTTATTCATTCTATTTTTTCCAGCGTCTTTGGTGGCTTCCCATTGATCCTAGCCTTAGCTGCTGGAGTATTGCTTTTACTTTGTCTGTTGCGCAATGGCTGCACCTCTTGTGGGCCTACACAACCCAGGGCGACTGCGGATGCTCCGTGACCGCATGATTGACAGCTTCGGCGTCCTGCCGCTGGCGACACTCAGCGTGGCTTATGGACTATCTTTTCGCTTTGCGTATTTCACTTGCGTGCAACCTGTGCTGTCCTGCTTACGATGTCCGTTCTCTTGGTCCTTGGATGTTTGCCTCTCCAATACGTCTTGTTCTGACCCGGATTTCGACCAGTTGATGGGCCCCCTAATGGCCCATGAACGGGAATGTTCCGGTGACGGATTAATGGCACGTGCGGCTGCACTTGGAGTCTTGGCGCAATGGGATATCTGGGCGGCTGCTCAGAATCTCCTACAACAAAGTTTTATTGAATATCACGCAAGTTGTCCCGCAATGCTGATCGCTGCTCCCTATTGTCAGGAACATGAATGCAGTTTTGATTTGTTGAACTGGATGGCATCTCTTTTTTCAGACGATGACAATGATGTCTTTTTGGAAGGTGTTGCAGTTTTCTGCGCATACACTCTGATGGATTCGTTGCATTGACTCTCAATGAACTGCATAGCTGGATTTTTTATTCTCTTTGAGTGACCTATTTTCAGGCCCTATTTTTTTCCACATTTTTTCCAAAAAGACTTTTCCCACCAATAGACGTTTACATCCTGCTCCATCTATTTGAACTCTGTTTTCGTCCTATGTCTTGACCTATGGACTGACCAGGGGAGGGTGTAGTGTGGATTGTGGCCTCATGGTCGACATTGCTAAGTTAGCTTAGGCCTAGCTGCCATGATGCCTCCTTTGCACACGTTACTCCGTGATTTTGTTTTTCCAGACTCTGCTTGTGACCGTTCACATTAGAACTGTCTGCATTTCTGCCTTTTACCTTTTCTGATGTTCTCTGCGGTTTTCGTCTGCACACAATGTACAAGGTCGAAAAACAACGTCCCTTGTTGTTGCTGTTCTGGTCAGCCCCTCGCACTTAGACATAACATGAAATACAGCTGCACTGGAGAAATTCGTGTGCTTTTAATATTGTGATCTCCCTGTTGGTGGCACTTGGAGAAAAACCTTTCCAGGGAGAAGAGCTGTGCTTGTCCGATGATGTAAACCTTGCATCTAGTTCTTGCGGTATGGGGGTCCCCCTGACAAAGCCCAGAGGTCTTCTATTTTTATAATAAACTAGTTAATAGCACGGGGAGGCTGGCCAGGCATTATAGTCCTTCATCCACTGTCTTTATAAAATGCTGTCCCCGTTTGTATTCTATGGAATTGTAACGATGCTTACTATTTTGTCTTTATGCATTATGCTGCTAGTACTGGCACGTGTACTGTGTCTTAGAGCACGTTAGTTGAAATAAACATTTTAAACTATACTGTGTCTCTTAATACGCACGTTGTGGACAAGTATGAGTGAGTAATGAAAGAGTGTTCTTGCTCCCGCGATTCCTGAAAGAGTCCGTGTTCTGGGATGTCTAATCATTGGTAGCTTCGCTGTAGTACGGAGAATGAATGAGACACTATAGCTAGTCGGATTGGGATTTTGGGCACTAAGGTGGATGGTTGGTACACCACTATACACCGCGGTCCTGTTTTCCTGTGCATAGTTCTGTATATGTGCAGAATCCCCGCAACAGCCCCTTCTCTCGTTAAAGCCCTCTCTCCTGCATCCCACAGCCGTGTTTGTACAGCGCTGCGCTGGTGAATGTTTGAAGCAATAATTGATTCCACACTTGGTAAATACAGGCCTACCAGTACCAGAAAACAAACAAAAACAGGGCAGTTTGAGCTACACCTAGCAAGGTGAAACGAGACACCAACCTGTTTTTTTAAATATATTCTGGTACTTGTAGTTTGGATTATACTCCTAAATGCAGATTTGCAAACAATGTACCAGGATCCAAAGAAAATAGGACTGACCGAGCTACTAATGCATGACATAAGGAAATTGTAATCTATTAAAACAAGTTAAATGGACACACGTTCACATAAGGAGTTTAGCACCAAATCAAGGAGCGAATAACAGCTCTGGCTGTTAACAGTTTTCCTGCAAAGCTCATTTTAAAATCAATAATTTCAAGTAAAAATTCCGAATAAAGTAGCCTAAAGCCATTTCTGCTGTGAAACATCCACATAACCGGAGCAGTAGCTGCGGCCGGTCAGATCACATGCAGTCACCCTCTAAGGAAGCAGCATTCCCGGTGAAGGGGCCGGGGGCGGGGGGCTCCCAGCTGACCCCTCACCTGAGTCCCCGTGCCTTCAAGGCAAGATCATATATGGGAAGAGTCCACTGTGCTAAGCATGTGAGGGGGTTTCACCCCATACTTACAATCTTAACCAGCATTGGCAAAGCCTATAGGTCTGGTTTGGATTTCTTATAACCCATAAATAAGTCTGACTTGAAATTTTGCAGACCCATTCACTTTGCCAACGCTTTTTCGCAGAAGCATGGCAGCAGGATAAGAAGGGACCAGTAGACACAGTGACCAGTATAGCTATAGGGAAGACCTGGTCGCAGGTGGCATTCATCTTATGGGACGTGCCAGCCTGTCCCGGGAGAGGGAAGAAGAGCAGAGCAGGGCAGGTCCAGGGCACATTCAAGTGGGAAAGGCGCTGGATTCCGGGAATAAGCCTGTTCCGGGAAGAAACCAGCGTGGAAGAGAAATGTAGAAGGCGTTCGAGGAAAACGGAGGAGAAAACGCGGCGTGGAGAAAAGGAGGAGCAAATACGGCGTGGAGAAAAAGACGAGCAAACGAGGCGTGGGGAAAAAGAGGAGCAAACACGGCACGGAGAAAAAGAGGAGCAAACATGGCGTGGAGAAAAAGAGGAGCACGAGGGGTGGGTCTGGGGCAGTCGGGGAAGGTTAGAGGGGGCGCGCTGAGAAGCAATGAGGGAAAGAAGTTGGGTGGAAATGGGCCGTGGAACAACGGGAGAGAAGGGAGCATTAGAAGAATGCCAAAGAGGGAGGTGTGAAACTGGGTAGAAGAAAGACTGGGTGAAAAGAGACGAGGAGAAAGTAGTGGGAAAGGCGTTGGATTCCGGGAATATGCCTGGTCCGGGAAGAAACGAGCGTGGAAGAGAAATGTAGAGGGCATTCGAGGAAAACGGAGGAGCAAAGACGGCGTGGAGAAAAGGAGGAGCAAATACGGCGTGGAGAAAAAGAGGAGCAAACGAGGCGTGGGGAAAAAGAGGAGCACGAGGGGTGGGACTGGGGCAGTCAGAGAAGCTTAGAGGGGGCGCGCTGAGAAGCAATGAGGGAAAAAAGTTGGGTGGAAGTGGGCCGTGGAACAACGGGAGAGAAGGGAGCATTAGAAGAATGCCAAAGAGGGAGGTGTGAAACTGAGTAGAAGAAAGACTGGGTGAAAAGAGATGAAGAGAAAGTAGAAACGTGTAAGAAGAGAAACACAAAAAGTGAAGTGAAAAGAAGAGAAGAGAAAAATAACAAATATAGTGCTCGCTGTCCCGAAAGTGAAAGCGGACCGTGCGTGAAAGTGGACCGCGCATGTAACTTAAAATAAAAAAAATAACAAATATAGTGCTCGCGGTCCGAAAGTGAAAGCGGACTGCGCATGTAACTTAAAAACAAGCACTCGTGAAAAAAAAAGCAAGGCACATTAAAACAAGCGCTGCCGAGGCGGCCCGTGCTCAAAATGACAAAGAAAGAGTGCTTCCAGACTTATAAAGGAGAGCGTGTAACTCCGCGAGTACACGATCCAGTCCAGGTGGGCGGGGCCAAAAGTGGACAGGGCGGTAACAAGGAGGGACTAAGAAGCCTCCTTTTCAATCATGAGCCAGCGTTTAGCATAAAGGATGACGCCAGCGAATGAAAAAGATGGGCGGGGCTTCAAGTCCGCTTCTGAAACCGTATTGATTCCAAGAGGCCCTCGCAGAGTGAGCCGCGCATGCGCGCTGCAACGCCAGGCGAGACCTAATAAAGAACCATACATCCACTTACCAGCCCCAGCGTGTGGTCCTTTGGGGCTGGGCACAGGGGATACAACATGCGCTATCCTTTCCCTCTTGTGCCATGCACACAGTGCACCAAATTTAGATGCTGCGCTGCCTTACATGAAAACAATTAGAAAACATGGGCCTAAATAATTGTGAGATGGATTGAAATACTATCTTTGTTGTAATTCCCTCTGCCGTTCCACCCTCCTTCATTATCAATAGTTATTGTTTTTCATGTTTGTTGTTTATCTTTCTATTCATAACAAAGGTGAAGTGTTGTTTTGTCAGATGTGTATGCAGGCATACCACTAAGAGCCGCTATCACTCACTATAACCACTAGGTGAGCTGCAAAGCCCTTGGAATTTCAGCTCATATGGAAAGGCTCTGAACTTATAAAATCCATTGTTGATTTTGAAACCTCCCTGGAAAACACAGGCGGATTCTGACATTGTTTGTGTCATGGGCCAGGGTAGGAGTGGCAACTCTTCTGTCCAGGTCCTGCCCCTGCCAACGTCCCTCCATGGCATCAAAAGCTGTGATGGCATGAAAGCACTGATGCCATCTGCAGGCCCTGCCTTCTTTTTCTGGAAAAGCTAACGGACAGACAGGTGGAATAAGAGGGAGAGAGGAGAGACAGCAGAAAGAGAAAGATGAAGGAAGGGGGGGGGGGGGTTGGTGGGAAAAAAGGATTAGAGACATGAAGTTGTCCCAAGTTAAGACATAAGACATATTGAACCAATTTCAAGGAGAGTGATGGAAAGAGGTAATGAAGGATGAGGAGAGAGAGAAAGGGAGCGATAGATGAAGAGAACTAGAAGAATACGTTGAGAGGACTGAATGGCAGGTAACGGGGAAGGGGAAGAGACACTGAAGAAGGGGCTTGAAGGGAGAAAGGTGAAGAAAGCTGAGACAGTGAATGAAGGCGAACGGGGAGATGAAAGAGATGGCAGAACAAAGGCGAAGGAAGAGGAGAGGAGAAAGAAAGGTTATTCCTCGCAGCTGGTAGCCATCCTTGGTATTTGGTGAACATAAGGGGCATATAGCTATGCCTCTGTAGCAAATGGTGGCCAGCCTGGCATGTAGTAACTTATGATATTAGTGCATCTGCACATGAGACTGTATATTACAAATCGGGCTCAAATTTTTCTGTTTTTACTGATTTTTACAGCTGAATACAGACAGATAATAAGAGTGTTTCCTGTCTGTATTTATTTTTAAAAGTGGAAAAATTCAGATAATTTGGCTTCTTTTGAGTCCCTCTCTATGCTATCACTCATTAATTCCAGGCCAATAACTATGCAGATTGACAGCATAAAGAGTCTAAAAACATGGTGAGAGTTCCTTAAATAACTCCATACCTCAACATTTGTTTGTGTCATAATGCTAATATTTTCATTTGGTTGTATTGTTTTATTATATTTGGCATTATAATGTGCTTAAACTATGAAGGTATAAAAGTATATGTGCACATTTATCAGTTAAATAAACATGGAAATGTACAAGTTGCAACTACATTTGTTCAGAAAACTGAAAATAAATATGGATAAACTAAAATGTGAGATAGTATCCACCTTTATGTGGCAGTATGAAATGAGAGTGCTTGATCAATATTACAAGCAGATTACTGGGGAAAATGCAATTACTAGAAATAAAAGACAGGTGTTTGATTACAAAATCACTGTAGTTAAGAAAATGGCTAGATGTGTTCGGAGGAAAATGGAGTGTTTATCGAAAACGAAAAGCTGGCGATTGCAAACAAAACTTGTGTATTTTAACAAAACAACAAGCTGATGTTTAAGGACAAATCTGTGTCTTGATTAAAATTCAGAAGCTAGTTATCTGGGATAAATGTTTTGTAATTCTATGACAATGACAAAATGATGTTGGTGGACACACTAGTTAATTAGCAAAAAATAATAATCTGAATTTTCAAAGCAAAATTAGTGCCTGTCACCAAACTGTTAGTTAGTGCTTCAGAGAACATGTGTTTATTTACCAAAAATTCAAAGTTGGTGTTTGGGCATAGAAAGTTTTTTTTTTATAACAAAAATCTAGCATATGACTGCAAAGAAAAATGAATTAATATGTACACATATCAAAATTGGTATTGGACTGTTAATACCTGTTCTGTTTGGGAACATTATTGAACATTATATCAATCATTTCCTTATTGTAGTCACTTCCTCTGAAGGTGGTTATTTGTTGACTCTTATAGAATTATTTCATGATCTTTATTGACAGATTATAGGAACATATTATTTCTTTAAATCAGTTTTCTAAATTATGAGCCTTTATGAAAAATGTAACATAATATTGTTTGAACCAGTATAGTATCTATAAGCTCACAGCTGCTCGAGGAGGTAAGATGTGTCAAAGCTGGGGATGGCTCTCATGTATCTTTTCCTCATCCTTCGCCTTCCAAGTAGATTCTCATTAATATTATAACATTAGGAATCAATCTTGAAGATGCATGGTGGGAAAGAGAAAGAAATTTAAGCTTAAGAGAGAGGGAAATGTTTTATGAATATTGAAAAATAACTAGAGGTTCTAGCAAAATGGACATCTTAATCATTTGAACTGCATGCAAACTCTCTGGGTTTAGTCAATTTCCTAGGAAAATGTACTATTAAATGTGTGATGTTGCAAATTATTTGCAATATTTCTTGACAGATGAGCACCCATGGAGGGATCTGGTTAACTCCACATAGCATGAAATATTGGAACATTTTAGGAGTATTCTGCAGAACTCAAAATGTCTGTGAGACAAACAAAATGAACTCTTTAGACTGAACCAAAATGCTGCTTGAATTTATCATAACCACTGCTAATAACTGTGGGTGCATTCCTTCTGGGGCCTTCCAAATCGTACGCAAACCGGTCTGATCCCGCCCCAAACATGGCAGCCTAAGCCAAACTCATTGACCAGATTAATTATCAATAGCTGAGATTAATCCAAGCATTCCATCCATCACTATTTAGTATTTCTCAAAGCCCTATTTTGGGAATTTTTCAAGCAGAATCCACACTCTCCCTGAAACCATTTCCTGTGCTTGATCACATTTCTAGTTTGACCTTGTGCTTACACTTTCTCATTGTAAAAATTCCCCAGCTGCTACTTTAAACTGGGTGTGCACACCCACCTGATTAGTTCGAGCCAGTGACAGCGCATGCCCTCCATGCACGCTCATTTGCGAGGGGTATTGTGTACAATAAAGGGCTTGGAGCCGGCCCATTGCTTACCATTCATTGGCTTCATTGGCCCCCTTCTTTGCTGCCTCCTAATTGGCCAGCGCATTCCAACCGTCCCTTCCTTTTCTTTCTGTTGAGCATGGACCAAGCAAAGACTGATTCAACCTAATTAGTGTCCCTCCACCTCCATCCACCTCTCTCCTTGTGATTCAGGCACTATTTACTTTATTTGTGAAGCGTTATAGTGCTTTATTTTTCTACCACCACCACGTTTCCTCCGGTAGTACTGCCCCTTTCCCCCACCCACCACTCAGACAGATATGCTGGCTCTTCTCGCTCTGCAGATGAGTGTGAGCGTCTCAATCACACATGCGTCTCTTGGACTCTCCCTTTTCGCCAAGTGGAAGCCTACAACACAAAAGCTCCCTCCAGGCTAACAGAGACTCTCAGACTGCGAGCCAGGCGGCAGAAACAGCAGCTGCTGCACAGAAAAGAATTTGCCATTTACTCCCTGAACACACCCTCGCCTCATCCTTGGTCTGATTCCCTGGAGGATCCCAAGGTTTACCTCTGGTGTACCTCACTCCAGCCTGCTCCTCCCTCCAGTCCTCCTGAGAATACTGCAGGTTCAGCAGCAGACCTGCTCACCGATGGCCCTTAATATTTCATCATGTATGAGCATGTGTATAGCACCTTTCACATATGCCAAAGTAGCACTTTCTTAAGTGAATGTTCTTTTTGTCGGTTCAGGATAAATCAATCGCTTACAGCTTTATTTGTTATGTTTGCATACTACAGCAGGCCTGAAGTGTGTGTGGTAGCCCCAGTACAATGGTTCTGCCTTGTGGAACAGGTTTGGGGCCTCATAGGGGTTTGAGCAATTGAGAGCAAGCTGCATGTAAAGGGCGCTGCTTCTAAAACAAGCATTGGCAAAGCCAATAGGTCTTGCCTATGCGAGATCTATTGGCTTTGCCAATGTTTTTCAGCCATGTTGCAAATGGCTTAAAGTAAAGATAAAAAGCTTTATGACAGAGCCATTGTTGACTGCGTTATAGCATTTTTTGTTTTTTTATTTGCAGCTATGCTGCACTTAAGCCAGTGCTGCTGTGTAATCTATAGTATAATGTACCTGTAGATCTATAGTCTGGGGGCCCCAAGTGCACTCCTGACCTTTGCATGCGGCCCCTTGTTCAAAACGGGAAAGCATTTATTTACAAGTTAATCGATGTGAAAGGTGTCCTGCACAGTTAACTTTTGGGCCACCTAAATTTTTAAAGGCATTCTGCAACAAACGTGTTAAATATGAAAAAGTCTCGCCAAAAATTCTAAACATTTATTTTACTCACATGCAGAACTAGTAGTAGTAGTACATCAGACTAAATCAGTGCAAGTATTTTTTTAAAGGAATAGTTTTCAAACATGAATTTTGAAACGTTCATGCTTCCACCCACTCTGACAGTGCCAAAAGTGAACAAGAGGCAAGTAAATTATGTGCACCCTTTGGATGCCCTGGGTTGCTATTCTACATGGACAACATTTTAGTAAAATCATATGTTGGAGAAGTTTCTGTACAGGGCACATCCTGAAGGTATGTATTTCAAGATCGTTTTATAGGTAATATTAAGGAACACGCATTGGCAAAGCCAATAGGTTTCGCCAATGCAAATTCTATTGTAAAGATGTGAAGTAACGGAAAGAGCTGCTGACTTGGGGAACTGGATTCGAGTCTCAGCATCGGCTCAACATCCTATGATCCTGGCCAAATCATGTAATTTCCGCAGTGCCATAAAAAGTGTCTTTGTGCAATATAAATGGTGCTATTATAAAGCGCTGGAAAACTTTATAGAAGTTTTAAGTGCTTTTTAGGTCTCGCCTGAGCCAGCGCATGCGCTGCTCTGCGAGACATTTAGTAAGTGGGGTTTTCAAAGTGCTACCCCACGCTTTTGCTGGCCTCAAGCTTGCGTGCACGCAAGCGTGCACGCGCGCAGCCGCCAGCTTTCACCGTCCGAGGCTCCATCTGGACCGCGATCAGTTTCAGTTCTGTTGCTGATCACTTTCACTTTCGCGCGCACACAACTCCTGTTCGCGGCTGCACGTCTTGTTTTGTTTGTATCCTGCTTTCGTTTCAAGCCATACCCATTCCTGTCTATTTTCCCAGATCGATCTCCGTTTCTCTCCCGTTGTCCTTCGCCGAACTTTCTCAACTTTCCTTATTTATGTTCTCTTCCCCTTTCCAAGTTCTTCCATTTCAGCCCTGCCATTCTCTCTTTTGTCTATTTTCCCTTGTACCCGTTACCTTTTTGTCTTCTTCGTGATAGAGACCCCTTTGTTTGCCCCCTCTTTTTTCCTGTGCATTCCTATACTTCTCTCGTGTTAGACAGTCGTTTTGATACCTTTTCGGTTCCTCTGTCTTGACTTTAATGTCTGTCTTCCTTTCTCCATTTCCTTTGCTCTCCTCTTTGTCTTCATTTTGGTTTATTTCGCTCGTCTTTCTTTTCAATTTCTTTTTCTCGTTCTTTCCATCTCACCAGTCCATTTTCTTCTATGTTCTCACTTTTCTTAATACTTTTTAAATTTACTGCCTTTTCCCCCCAACCCCTCTTCGTCATAGTTGGGAGGTTTGAACGCCTGGCGTCTGCAGTTGCGCACCAATGATAAGTCAGTCTCTGCAACCGTTGCCCCCTCCCGCACCTCACTGCCTCTGCTGTTGGTGCTGACGGGCTCGGCGGGGCTCAGCCAGTGCAGGAGTGAACTCTAGTTAGTGTCCCTCTGGACGCTACCTCTTCACTCCCCTATTCTGTTTTTTGTGAACTCTAGTTAGTCTGCTGCAGCAGGAATGGAATCAGCCATGGCTGCAGCCAGCCACCGCAGGAATGAGCCATAGCAGTCAGGAGTCAGCCACAGCGGGCATTAGGCACATCAGGAGTGACCTGTCCCGGGAATCAGCCAGAGTAGAAACAAGCATTTGCAATGCAATAGGTCTCGCATTTGCGAGAGTTTGAGCTATTGGCATTGTAAATGACAACGCCTTTTATTTATGTGTTTTGAAAACTTGCAAACGGTGTGTAAATACGCACTTTCTACTTATAGAAGCAAGGCTGGCAGTAAAAGAGGCGCAGTTACTGCCAGCCTTGCTTCTCGTAAGCAAGGACTATAAACACCACTTGCACGTTTTCAAAACACATAAATAAAAAGCATTGTCATTTACAATGCCAATAGCTCAAACTCTCGCAAATGCGAGACCTATTGCATTGCAAATGCTTGTTATAAAAGCTGCCTGTACTGTGAAAAAAGGTGATCCATACACTTTTAAGGTGTGACGGTGTCCTGGATGAGGAGAAGAGGAAGCCTGCGAGGGAGGAAGCCCTTGAAGGGAGAAAGTAAGGGTCATGAAGCGTGGCGACAGCGGTGGAAGAGGTGGTGCTCGCACTGCACCACAGGGAGCACTGGGACGGCAGACAGTTCCTAGGGAGCGGTCCATAGCTGGTTCCGAGTTGGGGGAAGTGATTCAATATGGCAATAATCAGTATTCAGTGGGTTTCCTAGAGCTTTTGGCCCCTGTGGCACTGCACTTGCTGCACCATTTCAGATCATGACCCTAGGTCCTGCAAGTTAATTGCACTTCTGACTGCTTGTTTAGTAGAAAAATATAGCAATAATCGGTTTTTGGTAGGTTTCCTAGATCTGTGGGCCCCTGTGCCACTACACCTGGTTCACCATTCAAATAATGACCTTAGTGTCTGCTAGGTAATTGCTCTTGTGACTGCTTGTTTAGTAGTAAAATATAGCAATAAGCCTTTGGCCCCTGTGCGACTGCACCTGCTGCACCATTTAATTCATGACCCTAATGCCTGCAAGGTAACTGCACTTGTGACTACTTGTTCAGTAGTAAAATATAGCAATAATCGGTCTTCAGTAGGTTTCCTACTGCTTTTGGCCCCTGTGCCACAGCACCTGCTGCACCATTCAAATCATGGCCCTAGTGCTTGTGAGATATCTGC
The DNA here is from genome assembly GCA_963921515.1 of Calotriton arnoldi. Classification (NCBI taxonomy): domain Eukaryota; kingdom Metazoa; phylum Chordata; class Amphibia; order Caudata; family Salamandridae; genus Calotriton; species Calotriton arnoldi. The sequence continues at coordinate 2,317,854 of CAWUFW010002008.1, forward strand.
ACGTGTGACTGCTTGCTTAGTAGTAAAATATAGCAATAATTGGTGTTTAATGGGTTTCCTAGAACATCTGGCAATGTGCCACTGCACCTGCTGCACCATTCAAATCATGACCCTAGTGCATGAAGGTAGTAGCAATTGTGACTGCTTGTTTAGTAGTAAAAGAAAGCAATAATCGGTGTTCAGTGGGTTTCCTAGAGCATTTGACCCCTGTGCCACTGCACCTGCTGCACCGTTCAAATCTTAGCCCTAGCGCCTGCAAGATAACTACACTTGTGACTCCTTGTTTAGTAGTAAAATATAGCAATAACTGGTGTTCAGTGGGTTTCCTGGAGCTTTTGGCCCCTGTGCCACTGCACCTGCTGCACCATTCAAATCACGGCCCTATGCCTGCAAGGTAACTGCACTTGGGACTGCTTGTTTAGTAGTAAAATATAGCAATAACATTTGTTCAGTGGATTTCCTAGAGCTTTTGGCCCTTGGGCCACTGCACCTGCTGCACCGTTCAAATCATGACCCTAGTGCCTGCAAAGAGAAATGAGGAAATAATTTATATCCAGTAATATATGTGTTCCGATAAGGGCACAAGTGCAGATGGAATACATTATTATTGTGTAGATAAACATAAACACAACATTTTTTATAAAAGGCCTTTAAACTTTTTCAACTCTCCAAAACAAGTTTCTACAGATGTCATAAATAAAGCTTATGCTTTACAAATCAAAGTGAAAACCAAGCATTGTTAGATTGTGTTACAACGTGTCTGGCTCTTTCCTGTGAAAAGATCTGTGCTTGACAGTGAATGGGCCATAAGCAGTGTAAACTGCCCATGATCACCATAGGTTAAGCTGATGCTTAGACTAAAATGCAGTTTTGTACTTTATTCCTAAAAAGGCAGTTTCACCAAGTAAATGGACTCACGAAGACGAATTTTGCAAAAAACCTTTTAAATATAAAAAAGCCTCTTCAAAAATTCAAAAAATGTTTTTCATTCACCTGCAGAACTGTTTCATCTTAGTAGTACTAGTACATCAGACTAAATCAGTGTGATCCACAAGCGCCCTCCTGAACTTTGCATGAAAGCGGGCAAGCATTTATTCACAAGTTAATCGACCTGAAAGAAAGTAAGTAACTAGTACAGTAGACTAAATCAGTGCAAGTTATTTTTGTAAGTAATAATTTTCAAACATGATTGTAGAAATGTTCATGCTTCCGCCCACCCTGACAATGCAATAGTGAACTTCATGCCCCACGAATGAAAGGCAAATGTTTTGTGCAGCTGAAGAACGAGTTACGTTTCGAGATGGCTATGTCTAAAATAAAATTTAAAAAAAGGGCACATGCAGGCTCCATGGTGAAAGTACGCTGCATTAGTCTTTCCTATAAACACTCTCACTTTGAAGTCACATTTGACCTCAGTCTTTGAATGCCTAGCAAATGTGACGAGATAGGAATAAGATTTACAGGCCTGTTTATTTCAGAAAACCTCCCCATGCTATGGCATGGGGAGGTACGAACTCGAGCTGGGAAGCCTAAGGCAAATAAAGCCATCAGAATGTCAGAAAACGTGAGTTACAAACAACATAGCCAATGTAAAGCAACGAGCAGAATGCATTCCCAGGTCAACTTTCCGAAACTCCCCAAGATGTCTTTCGCATACCGCACAGCTGTGCAGTCTGGTAGGCTGCGACCTAAAAAGTAAATAGGTCTTGCCTATGCTAGAGCTACTGGCTTTGTAAATGTCTTTTAGCCATGTTAAACAGCAGCGTCGCTGCTGTGCAACGTGGTTGAAAGTAAAGAAAAATAAGTGCTATGACGCGACCAGTGTTGACCGCGTCATAGTACTTTTTAGGTCGAAGCGTACCAGACAGCACAGCTGTCTGATTGCGAAAGACATATTGGTGCATGCCACAAAATGACCTAGGAATGCATTCCACCCATTGCTTGCCATTGGCTTTACTTTTTGTCATTCACATTTGGTTGCATTTTATTTGCAGGTTTTATTTGTTTTAGCTTTTGCAGCTTGTGTTTGTCCCTCCAGTGGAGCATAGCCTCTTTACCACCTCTCTCATTGCCTAATTTCCCACATGTGCTTGCTCTCAGGAACTATTTTTTTCTTTTTGTGGAAGAGCTTCATGAGTGAGAATGCGTCCTAACTCTCAATCATGTTTCTCCCCCATCCCCCTCCATATCAGACACACGGTGCTTCGTGTTACAGCTGTTACCGAACATTTTTCAGCTTTGTGGGCTTTGGTTTAATGCTCGCTTTGCACAGTAGGTATCTTTGTTGCGTTTACATTGATAACATCCTTCTTAACACGCACACCCTGGTGTGCTCTGTATTACTTTCTTTTCACACTGCTTAAACACAGTTATGCTTTGTCATTTATATGAATACGTTTTTGTGTTCATGAAACCGCGTACACTTTTTTAGCTTTATTTTAATACTTTTATTAATCACTCTTTCTCATTAAAAGCACCCCTGTGCGCTGTGTCTGATTTTAGCATATTGTTTTACCATTAATTCCTGTTTGTTAAAGTCCTGATATGCACACTAATATGTTTTAAGGTTCACGTTTCCAGCAACAACATGCTTTCACAACATGCCCATTAGTGTGCATTGCAGGACTTTAATATAGCCTTATAGCCTGATGCAGCGCGCTCTACAGGCCACTACAAGTACGCTCCAGCGTTAAAGAGGGAGCGGGATTCAATGGCCTGTAGAGCCCACTATGGGGGGCTCTCAGGCTATTAGAACATTTCATCCCTAGAGGGCAGAATGTTCTAATTTGTAAAACAAAGGCCTCACGGAGCCCGAGGGGGTTGAAAACCTCATGAGCTCCTTGAAGCCTTTGTTCACAGTAACAGCTGTGAACAAACATTGTAATTGTTATGCTCCGGGCTTCCCGCAGCCATTAGAAGCCCAGAACACTCCACTGTCTTCAATGGAGCGCTCAACATTCCAATGTTCTAATAAACATAAATGTATGGCAAAGCAATGTGTTAAAAATAGGCCTGGGCGGAGTTCACTTTTACTCCATGAAAAAACTCTGCTGCACTCTGCGGAGTTTCACCAGCGGCGGAGTCTGTTAAGTCATGCTGCTCACACTGTTTTTTAGCGACAGGAATTTGTCCTGTGCTGTAAAATCAGCGAGAACGGCACTACGCGTCACGCCAGAGGGCGCTGCTGCTTTCTGCCGTTCGGGTAGACATTCTACCTGAGCGGCAGCTTCCTCAATGCGAGCGGCAGATTTCTCAAAGCGAGCGGTCGCGACCTGCAGCAAGGGCCCGCGTTGAGAAATCTCGCAGGGAGGAGGTCTAGCGTGAAATTTTTTCTTGCGAGCACACGTCAACTTCACGCTGGGGAGCCGCTCGAGAGAAAAAACTCTGCTCTGCATCACTTCGTTGAGTTTTTTGGAACTCCGCGCGGAGTGGGAGAACTCAGCCTACTCCGGGTGCTTGTAATGTAAAGAGTGGTTTTTGAAAGTCTTAAAATGAAACCTTAAAAATGGACAGATGTCCATGTAGAAAAATAATGTTCTTGCAACAAGCAAGAACATAAAAACGTATTAATATAGATGACAAAGCATAAATATGTGTTAAAGCAATGTTAAAAAGAGACAATACAGAGTGCACAGGGGTGTGAAATGTGAAAATAAGGAAACACTTTTTCCACATCTTCAGTTTTGGTTATGAAATTAAACTGAACAATGAGCCTTTAATACTCTTTGGGCACGGTGCAACTGCTCCTGCTGCACCGACTATGAGACCCATTTACCCTCACATTCATCTACTCTCTCAACATTGCCGTGGCAAGCCTAACATTGATCTTTGTGCTGTCCCCAAAAAATCTGCTTTTGTTATCAAAATTAAAGAGAGCGATGGGCCCTTCATACTCATAGGCCATGGTGCAACTGCTCTTGCTGCACCAATAACAAATACAACCCTGCCTGCATTAAAACGCAAAACAAATTCCAATAGTCTTGCTTTTTTTAAATAGCAAACACATTAAATTCCGTTTAATTTTTTTCTAACCGAAAGTAAAACTGATTCAAACACTTTCCAGACTATTAAAATTTCATGAGCAAGCCATTCTTTATTGTCTAGAATCCTCAAAGATGTGATACTCCCCTCCTCTATCTGTTAACGTGAAATACTACAATTACATTTCAACTTTTAGACAAGGAAAACACAGTACTTTGCAACAGCCAATCTTTGTGTGCATTACCATTAGGGCCAGCTCAGTCCCTCAGCCCTCTGAAGTCGATATATTAGGTTAGGTTGCACCAAAAAAACAACAAAACATTTTATTAGAACATTAGGGTCTCTGTATCATTTTAATTGACGCTAACAAGATCTTCAATTGCTGGGTACATTCAACGCACTCTTTTACATAGGAGTGCACGTCCGCTTGGGCGCTTTTATTTCAAATGTGTCTTCATCAGACATTGACTCTTTTCAACCATGATCTTATTTACTGTAATCACAATTTCTTTTTCTTGTTTTCTTTCTTCGGTGCGCTCTCTGTTTCTAGAGTTTCAGAGTGTCTTCTTTAGCTGCTTTTACAACGCACTGCCAAACTCAGCAGACAGATGGGGCCCGAATTACAAAGGGCCTCTGCAATCATGGTGGAGGCCCCTCAGTCGTGGCGGGGTGAAGTCTGCACTCGTGGTGAAAGTCCTGCACTTGTGGCGGGACCTCTGTACTGCAGTTACCCATAGCGAAGGCCTCTCAGTTGTCGCGGGGGGGGGGGATCTGCACTCATGGCGAGGGTCCCGCACTCGTAGCGGGACCTCCGTACTGCAGTTACCCATAGCGGAGGCCCCTCAGTTGTCGGGGGGGGGGGTCTTCACTCATGGCGAGGGTGCCGGCACTCGTAGCGGGACCTCCGTACTGCAGTTACCCATAGCGAAGGCCTCTCAGTTGTCGCGGGGGGGGGGGTCTGCACTCATGGTGAGGGTCCCGCACTCGTAGCGGTACCTCCGTACTGCAGTTACCCATAGCGGAGGCCCCTCAGTTGTCGGGGGGGTCTTCACTCATGGCGGGACCTCCGTACTGCAGTTACCCATGGCGGAGGCTGTTCAGTAGTGGCATGGGGTTCCGCACTTGTGATGAGGGTCTTGCACTCATGGCGAGACCTCCGTACTGCAGTTACGCATGGTGGAGGTCCCTCCACGAGTGCTGGGCCCCCATCATGACGGCAGGGCCTCCGCCACGAGTGTGAAGGCCCCTTGTGAATCGGCCCCTCAACGCTTTTCCTCTCAAATGTGTGTTAATTTGAATCCTTACCAACGCACATCCCCGTGTGCACCATAATGGTTCCTCCTTTCTGCACCACCCCTTTTTTTTTTACCTTTACACACCTATCCATCTTTCCTTCGTCTTCCTCCACTCTCCTCATTTTACTTACTTTGCATTTCACACATTTTACTCCTGCAGTCATTGCCTTAGTAAGCGTGCCACTGCTCTTTGTGAAAGCAAGGAAATGCCCTTTACTCATCCACTGCTTTAGTTGTAACATGAACAGAACCAGTGTGCCCTTCATACTCGTGTGTCCCGGTGGAACCTCTCCTGCTGCACAAATGACAACCACAATCATTTCAATATACACATTTAGCTACTCACCTCAGTCACTGCTGTGGCAAGCCTGACAATGCTGCTTATGGAACCAAGGAAAGGTCATCTCCACATCCTCTGCTTTACTTGAAAAATAAAGGGGAACAGAGTGCACTTCATACTTACAAGCACTGGTGCAACTGCTCCTGCTGCACCAACGCAAAAAGGATCCCTACCTGCATTAAAATGCACTCACATTTTCATATTGATTTGCATTTCTTTTTTATTTTTTTAAACATTTGATTTATGTTAACTTTCTTTTAACGCTGTTTAACACTGATTGCAGCTCCATCCACACTATTCAATCTACTTTGGGGTCGCATCCTTTCACATGCTCAAATCCACAGAGATGTGACACTCCCATCCTCTGGCTTTATTTACCCACTTTTAAATGTGAAATTAAAAAAAATGTATTTCAACTTTTACATAAGGAAAAAAGATCACTTTGAAACATGCAATGTTTGTCTACATTGCTCTTAGCGCCAGCTCGCTCCGTCCCTCAGCCTTCTCAGATATATTAAGTTAGGTTGCATTGCAAACAACACATTTTATTAGGGTCTCTGTATCGTTCCAATCCACACTAACAAGATCTTCAATTGCTGGGTACATTAAAAGCACTTTTTACGTCTTTCCTGCTGTACAACATGGATAAAAGACATTGACAAAGCCAATAGCTCTCCGAGCATTCTAGCCCTGGCCAATGCTTGTTTTTTCTTTACTTTTAGCTGTGCTATACAGCAGCTGTGCTGCTGTCAAACATGGCTAAAAGACATTGACTGAGCCAATAGCTGTCGCATAGGCAAGACATATTGGCTTTGCCAATGCTTTTTGTTGACCTTGAATGTACATTTGCCACTATTCAAATTGCCACCATTGCTACTCACAGCATGAATGCTTGCACAAAATATAAAGCACTGGAGCACTTAGAATGACGGGGAGCTACACCCTCAGGGACCCACAGTCAACAGACTATCCAGAGGGCACCAGACATTGGCAGAAGAACAGAACCCCAGTAGAATTTTGTGGCTTGACAAGTCATTGAGTAGGATGCAGGATCCTGAAAATGTGCTCCTGCCTGGCCTCAAGAAGCACTTAACACAACCCCAGGTTATGCCGAGCGAGCACCAAGTACTGCGGGAGCTAACTGAGTCTGTGAAGATACCAAGGGACTCTGGCTGCCACTGGAGAGGTGAACTAATAGGGACCGGAGACCACAGCGGACCCAAGACCGGGGGGGGGGGATTGAAAGAAGTGCATATGGCCCTATTCCAGACCGGCGATGCCCCTGAAGCAACGGCGGAGCCAAGAGGGAGCCCTGACAAATGCAAAACTTGCCCACCCAAGAAGAGGCGGAGAGCCTGAGACTTATGGCGACGTGCCAACCCATAGAGGTGAGTTAAGGCCTGGGTAGAGCCCTCCGTCTTATTATTTATTTTAGTTTATGCGTCTCATTGTTATACTTTCTTTTGTTAATTATTCCACGCTTCACACTAGAACATTGCTCCATTTGTTTATTCCTTTATTGGTTTATCTTTTAAACATTTCATTTAGTTTGTATTAGTTTTCTGGTATATTGCGAGTTGATGATACAAGTCCCAACACGGACAAAGACTAGGCTCCAGTTCAGTTCTTTCCTTTGGCCTCACTTTATTGCTTTTATTTGAACTTCATTCCCACTGGATTGGCCACACCCATCCATCAATCTTGCCCATGTGCAGCGACATCAAAACATGACTGCTGCTGTGGCTGCGCCTCTAGCACACCATTCACAAGCCTGTCTGCGCCTGTCCGGGTCCCATCCACAACCAGCCATGTTGAGAGCTAGGTTGTATGACAGAACCCCACATGCATTTACCACGCATGCCTTTTACACCGCAGTCAGTACCTTGACTGCGATGTTACCACATGTTCCTTTAACAGGCAAGTCGTTACAACGACTTGCCTTAGGGGGCGCTGGACTTTGGAACAGTATAAATTACTATTCCAACTCCAGTCAGTGTATCAGTAGGAAAGGTGCTGGATTTAAAGTCCAAAAATGCCTCCACTAAAGCAAGTTGCAGTCGGGTACAGAGTGCGATGTAAAGGCAGATCGTGGTATTGACTGCAGAGTAAAGGATGTTTCCCATTAGTTGTATTCCATGCATTGAGGTAACACCTCGCCTCTCGTACTAGCTGGAGGTTTATCTCTCGTGCATCTACCGCTAACTTCCCATTTATTACCCTACTCTTTTCCCCTATTCTCTGAACTCAACATGATCATGCCTTCGGTACTGGCTCATCGACCCACCTCTTCCAAATCAAATCCAAATCGTATAGTCTTTCCTGTTTTCCTACGGTCTCCACACAAGCACACCCAGGAAATGTACATATTTTTTGTCTTACTATTTAGCTGATATTTTATTCACAATGGAATCTTGTACCCACAACACCTTGGCACCTGATTTCACGCTTGCTTGTCTCCTGATCATAGGACTATTCAAGACCTTTGCGCATGTAAAAAAGAGAGCAGTCCAGCAATGTTTTTTAAACATTCTCTTCATCTCACAAAATGGATCTGTGTCATGCAGAACTTTTCAGTGTTTCCACCAGTCTCTCTGCTTAATGTACTTTTGCATTCTTTGTTATCCTTCTCCTGGTTCATCATCTTCTTTTGGTTCCCTCATTACTGATTTCAATTTACCTATTTGTTATCATACTAACATTTCTTTCTATTAGGTGACTTCAGTATCTGGGCTGATATTTCTATTTGAGTTGACTCCTCTCTTCGTCTTGAGTCATTCAAATCACTCTGCCTAGACCAGCATGCAGTTGGGGCAACGTACTATGACATCCACACCTTAGATCCTATTTTTCCAACAGTAGATATGCTCTGTCTCAGTCTTGCCTCCCGCCCCCCTCACTTGGACTGCTCATTGTGCTAATGTCTTCCAGTTTTCCAATTCCTCCCCAACTATCGCACTTCCCTCCTCCAAGCTCTACACTCATACATGCCACTCAGGAAAGTAACTCCTTCTGCTCTTGCCCAAACCCTCTCAACCAATGCCTCCTCCCATTTACACTTTGCTATCAGAAGCCAACTATTAAGTCAATTCATGGATTTCCTCCTCTTTGTCCCAACTAGTCCTTTTCACCCTTCTCCATCACCATCCATCTGTGCCTTGGTTTTATCAAGAACTTAAAGCACAGACACTGATCTGCAAACAAGCTGAGAGAACCTGACGTTCCTTTTATTCTCCTTTTGTGCCTTCCTCTTTTGAATCTGTTCTCCATACCTATAAGGCTCCACTGAACTCAAATCTCTTTTTATGCTTACAAAATTACACAATCCACCAATTCAGCAAACAAAGTCTTTAGAATATCAAATCACTTGCTGATCCAGAGTGCCTTTCCCACTCAGTCACACTTTTAAAAATACTCTGTGACTCTCTTTCAATCTTTTTTCACAACTAAACAGTCAAGATTTGTCATTCAATCTCCCCCTCTGCTATGTCCAACTTCTCTGTTTCTGTCCCAGACTTTGGCACTGCTCCTACTCCCCTCTCTTTGGCACCCCTTGAACTCATTTTACTCCTATTTCTGTGGAGAAACCTATTGATCTTCTTCTAAGTACTAAATTGGGCCTGCCAGTGACTCTATTTCTGGCTCACAATATACATTTAGTGCCCTCAGTAACTGACCTTCTGCTCGATGAGATTTGTAACTGTTCTCTTTGACATAGTAAAGGTCTCCCCCTCCTTAAGAAACCCTCTGCTGACACTAATCCACCAGGTAATTTTCACCCTATCTTACTCATCCCTTTACCAATTAAGATACTGGAAAAAGAAGTCAATCATGAAATGTCACAGTTTATTGATTCACACACTCCTCTACATTTTAGGTTGTCTCAGGCTTCTTATAGATCAAGGTGGCACTGCTGCTCTTACCCTCCTTTAGCCATCTGCAGCCTGTGATACTATCTCCCATTCTATGTTGCTAGATCATGTTCACACGATCGGTATATGAGACATTGTTGAGTGGATCACTATGTCCGCGATCGTTCACAATCCTTTCACATGCATCCTTTCTCCTCCGTCTTCCATCACGATTTCATTGGGGTACACCAAGGCTCTTTGATTAGCCCTCCCATGTTTAATATTTATGTTGCCCCTATGGCTCGTCCAATCCACTCCTTTGGGCTCACTTTCCTTTCCTATTCAGATGACACACGGGTCATCGTTCACCTATGTTGGAAATTTGCCCGTCCTGCAGGGCTACCCGTGATTGTTTTGCCTTTTTACTGAACCCTATTTTTGTTAGCTGTGGAACTCTGTGCACTTTACCCCTGCTAACAAGTGCTAAGGTGGTTGTGCGCTCCCTGTTAAACCTGGTATAAAATTGGTTTACACCTGATTAGCACATTTAATTTACACTACATCACTAGTATAGGGTACTACACCTACCCAGTGCTTGCAAATTAAATGTTACTAGTGGGCTGCAGTGCTCATTGTGCCACCCACTTAAGTAGCACTGAAAAACATGTCTCCAGGCCTGCTGCTGCAGCCTTGGTGTGCAGTTTTAAACTGGCATTGCAACCTGACAAAATAAATCTTTTGCCAGGTCTAGATTTTCGTGCTTCATACTCATGAGTCACTCCTAAGGTGGGCCAAAAATGCTGAAAGGACATGGGCAAGGTATTTAAAAAGTAGGGCATGTATATTTAATGTTTTATGTGCCCTTGCAGTAAAAATCTCCAAAGTCGTTTTTCTCTGTGGCAAGGCTGGCTCTCCCATAGGTTAACACTGGTTTACAGCCCTTATGTTATTATGTACTTGACTAAAGTGACCCAATTAGGGCCACCCGGGTCACTCACGACCACCCCTCAGCCTTCCATACAAATGAAGAGTCGGTCAGACAGTAGAGAATACAAACCAAAAGTATTTATTAGGAGTACACTTGAGTGGAGTCCGGTCTGACCAGCCTCCTTAGATTGCTGCAGAGGGAATGACTTCTGCCAACATGGTAACACATAATGTACATCTCCAGAACCACTAAAGACACGCCCAGACTGGAAATTTCCAGTTGGTAGCTGATGAACAAAGGAGGTACTGAAAGATGAGTTGCAATCCTGGGACCGGGTACATACTATCTCAGCGTCAAGGTTACTCTGCCTGCGCCTCACCGATCTAAGGGTGGGAGCAGGCCTATCTAGCGGGAAAGATATGCGATGACAAAACCAGTCTATTCATTAGTACAGCTAAGCTCAACCTTGGAGAAATACAAAAAAGAAAACAATATCGACGCTGCTTTTGAGGCAGACAGAGTGAGACAGAAGTTAGTTTCGATCATGGCTCAAAATGGCGGCTCAACTTAAAATGGTGCAGCGAGTGCTAACTTTACATAGAGCAATATGTAAGCAAAACGAGTGCATAACATTTACATTTCAACAGACTCTCCTTTTAGCATGAGCTAGCTATTTGAAGTTGAGAGAATATGGAATATAGCATGGCATGTATATAATAAATGATCTTCAGAATTCAGAGCAATCCATGTATTCAGCATCAAGGGAAATTGAGTCCTCAAATATACCCTCATCTATCTGCATAAAACTGTCTATTTCTTTCTGAGTCATAATCACAGCATGAGTATCGTGGGTGGGTGTCTTCTGCTTTGGGGAGAGAAGTGTAGCACGATAAGAGCAACAGGCTGGGAGGCATTGTATACAGATACAAGAGGTGAGGAAAATGCCAGCGACTATGGCCAGGAAAGCAAGGATCTTCCAACCCCAGGATGTAAACAGACCCCAAAACCACCCAGATAGGGTCCATGTACCATTTTCCTGGTGAATGTCAGAGGAAAGTCTGTGTAATTTCTGTATGGCAGCATATACGTTGGGGGCGTGGTCAGGTACATATACACAACAGCTACTACCAATGACGCGACAGGCCCCTCCCCGATCAGCAAGGATGACGTCTAACACCATCCAGTTTTGTAAGGTAATGAGTCTCCTAGCCTGAAGCTCAGCAGTGATATTGGTCAAAATCCCTGCTGTTGTATTAATGACCCCTTCTACAACTCTTGTTAGCCGATGAATGTTAAGGCTATTGGACATGGGGCCCCAAAAAGGGACAATACATTTCATGGCATCCTCAAACTGCTGCAAAGTGGTATCTGTCTGATCTATATCTTTTGTCAATAACCCTTCTCACCCGGGACAAGTATACACTTCTGCGCTGCAGCCGATGGACTTTATGGTAATTGGGCGGAGCGACATACCCTGGGGGAAGAAGGAAAGAGAGGTAACATCTGCCTGACCATCCCCTAGGCAGCCAGACAAGCCTGGGATCCACAAACGAAGTAGACATTAGGGGGCAATACTAAGGGTGGACTATTAATCGTGCTAAGTGGGAATGTAAAATTACATTTGCTGTCCCCCACCTCTACCTCCCCCTGTCCCTGAACACAGAAGGCAGCTGTGGAGCTGACCACAGACACCGGTATTGGCGTATCCCTAGTCACATTACGGTCTTGGAAGGAGCGGAAGTACTCAGAGGTGTTAAATGTCTGGAAATCAGCCATTTCCATTTGAAGCCATGTGCTATTCTTCACCTTATCATACTTGCGCATACAAGAGTCTGGGGACAAAGTACCAGAGATGTTTAATCCTGCCTTGCCTATGGGAATAAACCCATGATGGAAACATATATAATCAGTCACAGTGTTAGAATCTGCAGGGGTCATAATCTGACGGGAGTGGTGGTGGAAATGGTGGTGTACCATTACAAGCAATTCAAACCAGCCCTCGCAACTTCCAAGGTATGACAAAGGCATTGACAGCAAATTATCCCTCTTATGAGTGTCAGAGGGGAGCAATCCACAGACCCAACAATTTGTTGTGTTAGACACGTCATGAGCTTGGTGCAACATTTGTATAAAAACATTATCAGTGTAGGTCTTTCGGTGTTCTCCCATGTGAGGAGCCAAAGTGATAAACATGTGTTCAGGAGGAACGGGTGTTGTACCAACCAGGGAATGCACAGGATACTTCTCATTCAGAAAGTAAGATATCCCTAGTACAATTATTAGTGTAATAACAACTATTGATGCAAAAACTATTTTACTTTTCTTGGACCAACCCTGCTCTGGACACAGAGGTGCAAACGGTTGTTCTTCCTCGGTAATGGGCCTACCAAATGGATACATTGCAAAACAAGGGAGAGAGAATGCAATGAAACTGATAACAAAAAGGGGCAAGTGTTCCCAGTGTCCGTCTGAGCCTCACTGGTAGACGCCTATTGTTCATCAACGTTGGCGCTGTTGAGCACCAGCGGTGGAGCTGTCCGATCCCATTTCTTGAAGAAATCTCACGTCGCACAGGATAATGTACCCCCCTCCAGGGGAGCACGCTTTATTTATCCTGACCAATGTCTGAACAATGCACCAATCTCGCCTCTCCCTAAACTACTGTTGCCTGACTTGTCGAGTCCATCCCTGCTAATCTGACTTTTCCTTTGGTGCACTGCTCATCCGTTGGGGGCGCAAATTGTACCTAGCTACGCTAGGCACAGAAGGGTAAGTAAAAAGGGGCTCAGACACAGAGGGGCCAGTAGAGAGGGGCTCTTGAATTGCCTTAATCTCCGGGGCACTGCCGCATTTAGCACCTTCTCATTCTCTGCCTCTGTTTGGGTCCACATGAGTTTAGCATCCGAAAAGGGGACGAACCGTGGGACTTGCTCCCACTCCGAGTCCTCTATTCCATCTCTGACCCACTGATCATAAGGTAAGGATAGAGGCACTTTGCGGCAGTGTTGACTATGGATCCAGTTTTTCGGCCTGTGACCTTGACTGCAGTGCGGGTGGCAAGGAGCACCTGGACTGGCACCTTCCACCTCGGCTCCAAGTTCTTCTTTCTATGGAAATTTCGGATTAATATGTAGTCTCCAGGGCGAATATCATGTCCTGGCCCCTCAGGTACTGGCGGGAGGGAATCCTGGATCTGTTGGTGAATAGAACACAGACTTTTAGTTAACTCATACATATAGTCCACTAACAGAGGATATTCAATTTCAGAAAACCTACGAGGACGTGGAACGCCCCAGACATTTGCCGGGCACCCAAACATGAACTCGTAGGGGGACAGTCCTGTTCTAGAATGCGCTGTTGTTCTCGTGGACAAAAGGGCTAATGGTAAAGCATCTGGCCACTGCAACCCTGTGCTTTCCTGAATATTTGCCAGTTTCAGTTTGAGAGTACCATTGTACTTCTCAACCAAACCTGCGGACTGAGGGTGATTTGCAGCATGAAATTTTTGTTTGATATGTAGTCCCTCGCAAACTAACTGTATCACTTTAACATTAAAGTGGCTTCCATTGTAACTCCAAATCAAACGGGGAAAGCCGAAGCGAGGAAAGAACTCCTTCAGGAGTACTTTTGCAGTCGTTATGGCTGTGTTTTCTTTCGTGGGATAGGCCTCAACCCATTTACTAAATGCACAAACAACCACCAACACATATTTCAAATTGTTGACTCAATCCATTTCTATATAATCTATCTGAAGGACCTCAAAAGGGAAAGTGGGAGGTGCAAAATTACCAGGTGGCGTAGAGGTACCTTTTCCAGGATTGTGCATCATGCACACCATACAATATTTGACCAAATGAGCAGCAGTCTTTGGGATATTATCATTTTGCCATACAGGGTCTAGCAACTTACAAATACCCTTAGCACCCATATGAGCTGGCCCATGTGCCATGGTGACTACGGGAAGAACATATGCATCTGGAAGCATCCATCTCTGTTTCCCTGACTTATTAGTCCAACACCCCTCCTCATCCAAACGTGCTGTGCTTTCCTGCCATATCGCTAATTCCTCAATCGCTGCCTCACTCTGTATCTCCTTGACATTTTCCAGCGTATCCTCAAACATGGCGACCTCAGGCACCCACCTAGCGGGACCTGCTACAAACATCCTTTTCATCTTCGTTCTGGCTGTCTCCTTAGCTATCTGGTCTGCAAATGCGTTCCCCTTACCCACATTGTCAGTAATTGTCTTGTGGGCACTGCACTTTACTATCGCTAATTTCTTGGGGAGTGTCAAAGCCGATAAAAGCCTATGTATGAGGGGACCATGTTGGATCTTCATCCCATGGGAAGTGAGAACTCCGCTCTCTGCCCAGAGCCGTCCAAAATTATGGGCGACTCCAAAGGCGTACTGAGTGTCAGTATAGACATTGACAGCCAGTCCCTCACTCAACTCACAGGCTCGAATAAGGGCAACAAGCTCTGCAGCTTGGGCCTACGGATAGGGAACTCGTGACGTCTCAACTACTGTGTACAGTGTAGTTATTGCATACGCTGCAGTGGTGGTGCCATCTGGTAATTTGAAACAAGAGCCATCAACATATAGTTCCCCTTGGGGGTCAGATAAGGGAACATCAGTCAAGTTTACCTGTCCCTTCGTCTCTTCCTCAGTCCGAAAAATGCAATCATGTATGTCAATTTCCTCACTCTCAGAAGGGAGGGGTAGTAACGTAGCTGGGTTCAGAGTGGCACATCTTTTAATCGTGACATGTGGTGCAAAGAGAGTTAGCTCATAACCGGTTAGACGTGCACTGGTGAGGTGCTGCGTCTTGGTCTTGTTCAAAAGGGTATCCACAGCATGGGGACCATGACTGTGAGGTAAGTATCAAGTACGAGCCCAGCCGATTGCCTTATAGAGACGGCCACAGCCGCGACCGCTCTTAGACAGCTGGGGAGGGCTCTTGCGACAGGGTCAAGAAGAACAGAAAAATAAGCACACGACCGTTGCTTACCTCCAAAGGCCTGTGTTAAGACAGAGAGCGCACAGCCAGCCATCTCGTGTACATACAGCACGAACTTTTAGTTGCTCAAAAGACTGCTGACATTCAAGAGTCCAAGGCAAGAGTTCATGGACATCTTTAGTGGTTAATGCCAACAGGGGCTTTGTTAGTAAAGAGTAGTTAGGGATCCATTGGCAACAATAGGAAGTAATGCCAATAAAAGCACCACATCCCTCTGAGTTTTAGGGATAGGCATTTTAACAATGGTACTGATGCGCTCAGGGGTCAATCTCCTACCCTCCTTCGACAGTAGGTGACCTAAGTAGGTGACCTCCTGTCGACAATATTGAAATTTGGAAAGGGACACTTTATGTCCGTGGTGTGCCAAATGCAACAACAATTTAACCGTACTGTCTTTGCAACCCTCTTCAGTATCAGAGGCAATGAGAAGGTCATCTACATATTGGAGCAATACATTACCTGAAGGAAGCGTGAGAGAGTCCAATTGTGCCTTCAAAGCCTGACTGTATATACTAGGGCTCTCAGTATAGCCCTGAGGAGCTCGACAGAATCTAAAGCTTCTGCCAGCGAGTGTAAAACCGAACAAGTGCCTGCTGTCTGCATGGATCGGAATACTGAAGAATGCATTTTTCAGATCAATGACAGAAAAGAATTTAGCAGAGGAAGGAATCATCGTCAGAAGAGCAGTAATGTCAGGGACCACTGGGAACCGAGGAACCACTATTTTATTAATTTCGCGCAAGTCAATCACAAATTGATAAACATCAGGATGATCATCAGAGGAACCCGAAGGTGCCCTCTTAAGAATGGGAAGAATAGGGCTATTACACACATTAGCAGACGTCTCTTCAACAACTCCTGATGCGGTCAGGTCCTGTATAATCTGCAACAAGGCAAAATGGCATTATCTTTAATTTTAATGGAAACTGGGGGTATCTGCAATAGTCCTACGTCCGTGTCACCCGTTGCCCACAACGTGGGTGGCACGTCCTTAAATTCAGCAGGGAGGGGCGCATCTTTGGACAGACGCTACTTAGTGCTGACCACATTCGGACCCATTGTTATGTAGACACCTTTCGGGGAACAATAAATGGTCGCATGCAACTTCTTTAAAAAATCTAAGCCCATCAAATTTTCTCCGCAATTAGATGTCAACAAAAATGGCGACTCTACCGTAAAAGGACCTATAGTCAGTGTAAGAGGTTTTGAAATGGAGCTCACAACCGGTACAGCAGAAAATCCTACCGAAACATTGTTATGGCCAGACAGAGCTGCCCCGGGGACCAGTGAACAAGAAATAGAGCTATTCATTGCACCTGTATCCACCCAAAATTCCTTAGCTGAGCCATGCAAATCTGCAGTAACGTAAGGACCGCACTGATCTACAGGTATATGAACTGGTCCCTCACTCTGTCCCTGGCTGTCCTAGCTGTGAGACATTCCTGTCACCTCGTCTATGTCATAATCATCGTGGTAGTACTGCTTGCCCTTAGGGTCGTCAAAGTAGTTTATGTCAGCGTGACCCTGTGAAGTCCCAACTGACTGAACTCTGTCCCGGCCACTGTCTCCGCGACCCCGTCCACGAGACCCTCGTCCCCTTGGGACCGCCACCTTCTGCAAAAGCACAGGACACTCGCTGCACCAGTGTCCCTCCTCCTTACAGTACGCACACTGGTTCAGCCCCACAGTTGTAGTATTCCCACCTGTGCGAGGAAGCTGTCGGGCTGTACCACCACGTCCTCTACCATTCCCTCATGTAGCTTGTTGCATCAACACCTTCGTCTTCAATTCTTTATTCTTTTTCTCCATTTTCTCCTTCTCCTCATTTTTCCTGTGCTCATAATACTGTGCCATACTCAGAATTACAGAAGGGGAGGAGGTAGTCCAAGTGCTCTCCGAGGCCTGCAGCCGAGTCACGATCTCAGGAAGCAGGTTCGTAACAAATCTATTAACGAACAGTCGGACACCCCCCTCCACTAACAAATCCTGGCCCCTAAAATCCAAAAACACGCCTTCAAACCGAGTGAAAAAATCAGACACACTTTCATCTTTCTTCTGACGACATGCCGTTAACTTGTCCCAATCTACCCTTCTTGGTGGAATAAGAGAATGCATATACGTAATAATTCGGCCAGGTAAAGCCAGTATTTCAGCCTTAGGCTTCTCACCAGGCTTCCTCTCCTGGTCCCATGCTTTAATCTGATCCCAGGTACCACCCAATTCCTGTGTGTGCACCTGTCTCCAAATATCAATGGGCACCAGTAAACCAAAGAACATTTCAATATCCCCAAGAGTCATCACTGTTGATGAAGCGGCCTCAGTCAATTCCTTATAATATGCAGTAGGATTTTTTCTAGGGTCGGGTAACTGAGTCTTAAGGAACAAAACCTCACTCCTTTTCCATGGACTATAAACCCATTGCTCTTGGAAACGGGCCTCTACCCTTTGTCTAATAACAGTATTCTGCTGATCCCGCAGCTCCGGTAGTTCAGGGTGATATATGGGGTGGACTTCCCTCATCGGAAACTGGGATACCGTCTTCGGGCTTTTCTTGAGCAGCCTACCCCGATAAGCGACCAGCGTCGCGACATTACTAAAAACTTGAACAGGTGCCATATCAGCAGCATATACATGATCCCTGATATTATAAATAATCTGGGGTGCTACATCATTGAAACACTGTTTCCACAGTCCAATCAAGGTTGCCAACATGTGCTTAAGAGCATGCTGTTGCACAAATGGCTCAATCTTTCATCACACTCCACACATCTTCCACACTGTAAATGGGGTTACGAGCCCACTGAGCGGCCTGATTGGCTACCACCCTTTTCTCTTCATCTCCCACATCGGATCGTATCACTATCCGCCCTAGTCGTTCCCTAGCTGTCGCCCAGTCTCCATCCCCTAGTCCACGTACGGGCGTTCCGCTGCTCAGTAATGCGGGGGGATGGAATAACAGGGGAGGAGTACCAACAGAAGTAACGGGCACCAACGTTGCTGCTGGCTGTGTCGTAGGTGTAAGGGCTGGAGAGAGAGATGCGAATACGATAGGCGTAGCAGGGAGACTGGCAGTCATCGTAGCCGTAGAAGGCGAAGTCAAAGAAAGGGGAGGAGGCGCAGTGGCCGAAACAGCGTGATCGAGAACAGAAGAAGCAGAAGCAGCACAGACAGAAGGAACGGATGACTGGGGCTGGGGCATGGCAGGGTATATTCTCTGCGGGGCATATGGAGGTGGAGGTCGAGTATCTAACAATTCCTCCACAAATGCGTCATTTTCCTCTCGAGCAACATAAGACTTTTCACATTGTAATCGAAATTTCCTATCAGCACACTCTATTACTTTTTCTATTTTCTCTCGATCGTGCGCTACAGCTTTTTGAGTCAATGTCTGCATTCTCCCCTTCCGGGACTCCTTTCCTGCTTTCATTCGTCTCTGTTTAGCCTCTTTTTGCCATGTTCTGAGGGAATCAAACATCGACTGCCTACTCCTTTTCGCAAAACTTTTTCCTGCAGGAAATTAATTTTCTGTTCATCAAAAGTGCCAGTCAACGGCCACTGCAACTCGGCATTGTCCCTCGTATATTTGTGTCATAGCGTACTAAACATAATAGGGCCAATGCCATGTTTGACATACATGTCAAAATTTGGAGTGCCTTCTGGAGGCGCCGGCTGACTTTCTTCCAATCGAGCATCAGTAGAACAACAACGACAACCCAAACAAAACATTTTGTTCAAACAAGGCATTTTCACAGAAAACAAGTTCACTACTTATGCCTAACAGATATTTGCAAATACCTTTACCAAAGTCGGTCCTCAGACCTCATCAAATACAAGTCAAAGTGGTACCATGTTCATAAAGAACTCAAACAAATTGAAGCGCTTATCCAAAGACGGTCCTCAGACCGCGTCAAATACAATTCAAAATGGCGCCATATTCACAAAGAACCAAAGCCAACTCACCTGGTGCGCACAGGTCGAACGAGTTTATTCTCCACTGCCGACTCTTCGGACCAAACGGTCAGATCCAAAGGTTTCGCCGTTCAGGACCAGTCGGGATGATCACTGGACGAGGCACTGCCCGGTCAGACAGACGGGGCAGCTGCGAGTACAATACTCTTTTGTGAAGGGATCCCCGGTCCGCCCATCCGAGCCGACATGGCCCTGACCCCCTCACCCATCCGCAGGCAAGGATGGGTCACCCGATGGAGTCCCTGTTCTGGCACCAAATGAAGGAAGTGACCCGATTAGGGCCACCCGGGTCACTCACGACCACCTCTCAGCCTTCCATACAAATGAAGAGTCAGTCAGACAGTAGAGAATGCAAACCAAAAGTATTTATTAGGAGTACACTCAAGTGGAGTCAGGTCTGACCAGCCTCCTTAGATTGCTGCAGAGGGACTGACTTCTGCCAACATGGTAACATGGTAACACATAATGGACATCTCCAGAACCACTAAAGACAAGCTACAAACTGGAAATTTCCAGTTTGTAGCTGATGAACAAAGGAGGTACTGAAGGATGAGTTGCAATCCTGGGACCGGGTACATACTATCTCAGCATCAAGGTTACTCTGCCTGCGCCCCACCGGTCTAAGGGTGGGAGCAGGCGTATCTAGCGGGAAAGCTATGCGATGACAAAAACAGTATATTCATTAGTACAGCGAAGCTCAACCTTGGAGAAATACAAAAAAAGAAAACAATATCGAAGCTGCTTTTGAGGCAGACAGAGTGAGACAGAATTTAGTTTCGATCATGGCTCAAAATGGCGGCTCAACTTAAAATGGTGCCGCAAATACTAACTTTACATAGAGCAATATGTAAGCAAAACGAGTGCATAACATTTACATTTCAACATACTTATTTAGCATTTAATAACTGCTAAATTCAGCTTGGGAGTAGCTAGGAAAATGGTTCAAGGACCCACTTTAATAGTAATTTAAAATCCAACTTAATGGTCAAGTCGGATTTTACATTACTTTTTTTGAAATTACACGTTTCGAAAGTTGTCATTTTCCTGCCTAAAACCAAATGGCTTTCCTCCTAGTGTCCAGTTGCCACCTGACCCTTGATGGTTCCTAAGTGGTGAGATGTGTACTGCTCTTAGACAGAGGACAAAGGGCTCTGTGTGTGGGGAGGAGGACTCCTCCCTTGACAGGATGGTCTGCGGGGCTGTGCCCAGCCCCTGCCTGAGCTTCAAATGATACTTCCCTTATCACTGGGAGATGAATCTCCCACCTAGGCCAGCCTCCCCTTAGACTCTCTAGTCAGGCTGGTATCAAATCAAGTGGACGTAGAGGACCTGACTAGAACTGGTTTAGGGGGTGGAAAAAGGCTTGCTCTCCACCCAAATGCTGACACTGGGCATAAAAGTGGACTCCACAGATCTCTCTTCAGAACATCCCTGGACCTGTGAAGATCAGAAGAAAGACTGCCCTGCTGTCTGAAACCTGAAGGAAGACTGGACTTGCTTACCTTGAGCACAGGACCCCAGAAGTGACTCCATTGGTCAGTTGGCTGACTTCCTATTTGAACTACATGGACGCAAAAAGCTTCCTGAGGCCTCTCTCCCTGCAACTGCCCAGCTCACCAGTTCTAACAGGACCTGCTGCTTGCCTCAGTTGGTGCCCCCCAGGTTCTGGGCCATTAGCTGGTGTTAGAATGTACTCCCTGTACTGCTTGAAATTGGACTTAGAAACTTTTTTCCAACTTTTTGACAGGAGAACTAACGAAAACTGGGATCGCCATTGACATTCAATCACCAATGACCTCAGCTTGCTGGTGTGCTCTGCTAATAGAGATCCGACTTCCAGAAAAGTTTTTAAGTCTGAACGTAGAGGGCTTCATCGGGACTGATGCCTAGCAGCATCCAGTCGTCATCAAGGCCCTCCGGGGCATGCATTTCAGACTTCGCCTGCGCAGAACTTTGCTGCCTTCGTTGACGACTGCACCATGACCACGCTCTTCTGCAACTCGCCATCTGATCCCCACTTGAGATCCAGCTTGCAGCTTGTCCCACCGACGACTCAGCAACGATCAATTTTTCTACTTAACAGTTTCTAAGTCAGAAGATAAACGTTCTAATGGGACGAACCTGATCCCTGCATCTAACTAGTGATCCATTGCAGTCAGCCTTAATTTTTGACTTTGAGCCAGTCTAGCGCAAACAGGTTGGCACTTTTTGGTGCTATTTTTAATTCAAACTTTTACAACAATCATACCTCTGGTTCTACTTATTAAATTTTTGGTCGTTTCGGAGTCATTTTATTTATTAAAATATTCTCTATCTTTTTAAATTGGCTTGAGATTTTTCTTGTGTTGTGTTTTCATTTCATTAGTGTTTGAGAACTGCATAAATACTTTACACATTTCCTTTAACCCTTTAAGTGCGCCCGTCGGCCAACGGCCGTCGCGAGCGCTACCTCGGTAGTGCTGCGCACGTCCGTTGGCCGACGCAGCCCCGCCCACTTAATGGAACGCCCCGCACCGCGGCGGAATTGCCGCCGCGGTTAAGGCGTTAAATTAAGTCTGAATGTTTGTGCCAAGCTGCCAGAGGATAAAGCACAGGTTTATGTAGTGACTGCAGTGGTTCCCCCTGACAAGGATTGTAATTATTATCTGAGGTGGGTTCTTACTCCTCTCAATTAATGCTCCAATTTCTTACAGCCTCAATGATCTTTTCTCTTCCAACACTGCAAATTGTTATCACTGTTTAGTTTCATTTTACTCTTGGAGCACCCTACTCTGTCTAAAAATCAACACTGATAAAACTGAATTCTTGCTTTTTGGTAATCCTGCCACTTCTCATGACCCCTTGACATGATGGCCTCCTGTACTCAGCTCCCCCACCCCAATTAAAGAAGTCGACACTTTGAGCTTCTAGTTTGATGAATCTCTTCTCCTTTCAAATCTGATAAATAAAGTTTCATCATATTGTTTCTATCATCTTCGTTTTCTGAAAAATCTCAATTTTCTCCCTTTGCCCTCTTTTCAACTTGTTACACAATGAGTGATTCTTTTTAGGCTGGATTACTGCTTCGGTCAACTACAATATCGTAATTCACCGTCTGTTCTGTATTCAACATGCAGAAGCCAGAATAATTTTCTACCTTCTAAAATCCACACAGATCACACACTATCTCTCTAAGCTTCACTGGTTCCCAGTTCATGCTCAAAATTGGTTCCAAGCAATGCACGTAGTTCTCAGGGCTTTTCACAAGAATGGCCTCCTTTTTCTACAAGCTAAAATATTTACCTACTATCTATCTCACAATCTTCGATCTGCCTCCCTACGGCTTCTTACCACTCCTAAGACCATATGTTCCAGAATAAGAGTCTGCTCTTTCTCCTACCAGGAGGCTAAAATCCAGAACCCACTCCCTCTTTCACTATGTCTCATTGATGACCACTCTGTTCTGAAAAGCCCTCAAAAACTCATCTATTTTATCTATTTCTGTAGTTCTGCCACTTTTTCACCAGCTATCTATTTTTGTAGTTCTGCCATTTTTCACCAGCTTTTCAGTTAGCAACAGGATATCCTGCTTG
Source organism: Calotriton arnoldi (assembly GCA_963921515.1). Classification (NCBI taxonomy): domain Eukaryota; kingdom Metazoa; phylum Chordata; class Amphibia; order Caudata; family Salamandridae; genus Calotriton; species Calotriton arnoldi. The sequence continues at coordinate 2,340,805 of CAWUFW010002008.1, forward strand.
GGGACAGTTTGCACTCTATAAATACAACTCATTATCATCCGAATCAGAGTGAGGGGCAGAATGGATAGTCTGCAGGCCCGAGAGCGAAAGACATAGGAGGAGAAGAAGAGTGATAGAAGGACCCAGTGAGGCTCCATGTGACAATGCTCTTAAAAGAAAAGGTACTAGGACTAGAACAAGGGGATAAGCTTAGTGTGTGGTTGCTGGTGCCCCAATAAATGAAAGGATACTACATAAGGGTTGATATTGCTGGAGGGTGAGATATAAGGGACTCCTTTTTCAAAGAAATATGGGCTCATCCGGTGATGGAGACAGAAACGAAAGAAGGGGGCCTAAAGATCTCGAATGGCCACCCAGAAGAAGCACAGCTGCACCCAATGTCCACCAACATCACACAGGAAGGCCTAGATGGCTTCTTGAAAAAAATAAGATTGGAGATTTGATTGATCTGCTTGGATCTTAATTCATGTTTCCACAAACTCCAAAGTGAAGTGACAGACCGGGAGGAAGAATTTATGACCTGAAGTGAATGGTCCAGGGCAAGTCCGAAGAGGCTGCACAGCTGTTGTCTAAAATACATAAGCTGAAGTAACAAAACATTTAGTTACAAAGCTGGCTAGGACCATGAAAACCGCTCCAGGAGAAATTACATAATAATTAGAGGGTTCCAAAAGGGCAGAAGCAGAGGTCATCCCGGAGTTTGTAAGAGACTTGCTCTACTCCATCTGCAACCTCCTAATGCTCAACCTATCAGGCTGGACAGCACACACACAGTGAATCTGTGGAGGTATGTGGAGACACACCACCAGATATCTTGAAGAGGCTGCATTTCTTTGAAGACAAGGAACTCATTATGCAATGCATCAGATCAGCGGATATATGTGGTGATGTTCAGAGGGCACAAGCTGCAGCTCTCACCCCTTGACGGTCACCCTGTGGAAGAGTGTAATTTCCGCCCAGCCACGTACTTACTCTGAGAGTAGCAAATCTCTTACCAATGGTGTCGTATAGTTCCTAGGAGTCCCCCAGGACCCACGCGTTTTGGATGACCTAAACAGAGGGCTTGGTGTCCCAACCGCTTCCGGACACCCCCACAGGATATGTCAGCCGTTAGACCAGCTAGCTCTACAGTGCCACTACCACCCCCCTGTATTCTACAGTGGTGCAGGTAGTTTCTGGCAACCACTGAACATGACAACCCTGATTCCTCAGGGATTGTGGAAAACAGTACAGTACGTTTCGCTCAGACACTCGTGCTTGCTTTCCCTTGACGGTCACCCTGTGGAAGAGTGTAATTTCTGCCCTGTCACGTACTTACTCTGAGAGTAGCAAATCTCTTACCAATGGTGTTGTGTAGTTCCTAGGAGTCCCCAAGGACGTGCGCGTTTTGGATGACCTAAACAGAGGGCTTGGTGTCCCAACCGCTTCCGGACACCCCCACAGGATATGTCAGCTGTTAGACCAGCTAGCTCTACAGTGCCACTACAACCCCCCTGTATTCTACAGTGGTGTAGGTAGTTTCTGGCAACCACTGAACATGACAACCCTGATTCCTCAGGGATCGTGGAAAACAGTACAGTACGTTTCGCTCAGACACTCGTGCTTGCTTTCTCTCAGAAAATACACAGGTTGGCGATTAGGACGTTTCAATAAGTATTTATTGGTCCAGCGACAATCTGATATAAAACTTATGTGCTGCGACAATTAGGAGACAGAAGCATACGAAAGAGATTGCTAGTACCAATATAGTAAATAGTAGATCCATTTCTACCATAGTGCTAATAAGATGAACATAAGCAACTCAGATAAAAACAGTAGCACTTGCATATTCCTAGAAGGGGAGAGGAGTTGGCCTAACGGCTAGGGCAGTCGACCTCAAATCTGGGGAACCGAGTTCGAGTCACGGCAAGGACGCGCAACATCCTGTGATTCTGGGCAAATCACTTAATCTCCCCGTGCCTAACAAAAATGAATGTGTCCTCATGTAATGCAACTGGTGCTCATGTAAAGCGCTCTGATAGCCGATACCTTCGGGTCAAGTTCGCGCTATATAAAACTCTGTAAATATTTTAAAAAAAGAAAATTTAAATGCGCGCCCTAAGTCATTTGCCTAAAATGTACCTAGCCTAACCTAGATGGATAGGTGTATGTGTGTATAGCTATATGTATCTGTAGCCAAGAAACCCTCAGGGAAGAACCAGCCCCCTCACCTGATGGTTGGGAATGAAGGACCCCGTTTCTGCGTCGAGGATGACAACCCGCAAGGGATGTCAGACCGCTGCGTGTCGAAGATTCAGCATGCAGGACCCCATCTCAGCTTGGAAGGAATTCTCCTCTAATTTGTCGGGGGAGTGAGGGTCTTTTATACTAAAGTGGTCACTCCAGGTTTTTTTCTAGAATATGTTTTAAAAACAATCATGGGTATTATGAAAACAATCATAAATGTTTTGAAAACAATCACCGATGCTTTTCCAAACAAGTGTGGTCATGCATAGGTGGCTGTTGACCAAGGATGAAAAAAATTGGTGACCCTTTTACAGAATAATTCTGCCGTGCCTAGGGACATGTTTATGTACGTCAGGTGCAGTGATTATGATAGAGTACCGGGAGCCTGGTGTCGAAGAGACAGGAGCAAGCTACTAGGTAAAAGGTCACCTGTTTAGAATCGTTATTGTTGTGTGGATGGGACAAATGTATGTAATAGGGGTATACATGACAGGACTAGCCTAAAAGACATGACAATGGAGCTACCCATTTCATGGAAAGGCAGTCACAGGGCAGTTCGGTCTTTAATAGAAGCAAGAAAGATTCTTGGGCTAAAGGAAGAGGAGAAAGGAAAGAGAGCCAACAATGATTCCTCCTGGCAAAAAGACATGAATACTATGTGGCAAACAGTGAGATACTGCAGGAACACTGGATTGTGCTCCAAGCCACTATCGTTGAAGCCACGAAAGGGGTGCTGCAGCAACTAAAGAAAATTGGAGCTGCTACAGTGGAGTTGCAATGAAAAGATGATAGCGAGCAATCTGATGGACTCAAAGGAGACTCCTGCACCTCCAGCAGTAGAACAGCTGAGGTTGCATTAATGAATTTGCTCTGGAGGCTGAGGGTTTTGCTAGCTGGGTGGGAGGAGAGCGGAGGGTTTGAACAAAATAGCTGATATTAGTTGGCTTTACTGAATAAGTTATTCACATTGGCTTATATATCTGACAAAATAGAAGTTATTACCATCCAAACTTAACATACGGACAGCTACGATGCCCCAGTCAACACCAGTTAGCCCAGGGTTTGGGCTGTTTAAGGGGACTTCATCAGGCATAGTGGGTGGGTGCAGGCTGAGATCACCACAGCAGGAGATACAGAAGCCTACTTACAAGGATTTCATTCAAGTTATTATGTCTTTGTATGAAAAGATTAAAGTCCCCACATAACAGGCAACAACTTAGCAGTTATATTAGAATAAACGATCCAGATATGGCCTTCCTTCAGGAGACCCATCTATTACAGTCAGACAAATCTCATATGCGTCACAAAATTTACCAAATCAATTCCGGCCATCTGGTGACTCAAAAACAGCAGGTGTTGCAATTCTCTGTAAGCAACACATAAGCAGGGATAGGCTAATGGTTAAGAGCTACAAGGAAGGGCGCAATTTTAGAGGCCAACTAGAGGTCCACCATTGGCCCTATGTTTTCATAGAATTTGACACCAGAGTGAAAGCACAAGAATCCCTCTTATATGAAGTATAGCAGGGACTACACAAAGATGTAGAGGTCGAACTGGTTTTTGGGGAAGACATTAACTAGGCACGGAACCATAAACGTGATATGACACACAAATGATGCTAAGTCATAGGTGAAATGCCTGGAAGGCTGAAAAAGGTGTTGACGGAATTGGGTAATGTGGATGCTTGAAGATATACCCATCTCGAAAAAGAGGGATTACTCCTTCTACTTATCCATGCTGCATAATCAAGCATCAGCTACATATTTATACAACATTCTCTCCTTCATTCCTTCTCTGGGGTGGCAATCTCTGATATATTGATCTCCAATCATGCCCACATAGAAGTGTCCTGGAATGAAGATGGGACCTTGAGAGAAGGCATTGGCGATTGCAGGTCAACTTCTTTCGAGATTCAGTCAAACAAGCCTTGATGGCAAGAGAGACGGAAGAGTTCTTTAAGGTCAACACACCCTCAAACACCTTTCCAGAAACACTTGGGATGCTTTGAAGGCTATAATGTGAGGGCTGGCCATCAGAATGGTGATCGGCGTTGCAAGAGAGCCGGGGATAGTGGAAAACAGTCACAAAGCTGCATTTAGAAACTTGGAGAGTCCGGATAAGCAACACCCCTCATGTAAGGGTTTTCTGGAAGCCTTCCTTGACAAAGAAGGGTTAGGTGAAAGAATTAAAGAATGTATCCTTGCAGGGTATAAGTGCCCAACAGACACTAGGTGTGTGAATGGGCAGAGGTTCCTAGTTTCCCCCTCCAGATATGCACTGGACAAGGCTGCCCAATCTCTCCCCTTCTATTTACTTTGGTGGTGGAATCACTGGCCATTAAGACCAGGGCCAAGGCTAAGGTTGAAAGAATCCTCTTCACTACAGAAGAACACAAGTTGTGCCTTTTTACCAATTATGTCTTGCTTTTCTCTCTGAGGGATCCAGAAAGAGAAAGTTCCCTGCCAGCTGCACTGAAGAAACTTGATCAATTTTAGAGAATCTCTGGTTACAAATTAATAAGCAGAAATCAGTGTTTCTGAACTCGACAGTCCCACCAGGAAGGTAGTAGGCTATAATCACATTCCCCCTTTCGATGGCAATCACACTCGATTCAACGCTTGGACCTGAACATAGCTAATAGATTGGAATGCTGAAGGGAGACTAATTGACTAGTTGGCCTGTCCTTCGAAACCAGATGGCAGCCCCTCTTGGCTCGGGTACATACACGTTCCTGAAAATGAACATACTACCAGGGGTCCCTGTCTCTTCCATTGTCTCCTGGTCAGTATCCCCATATCAGACATACATCTGGGCAGGACTGTCAGTGATGAGGCATGGGCGACACTTTGGTCGACATTCCCAAGACCTAAAGAAGCATCCCGACAGATAGTTGACATATAAAGTGGGGAGAGGAGTTGGCCTAACGGCTAGGGCGGTTGACCTCAGAGCTGGGGAACCAGGTTCGAGTCTCGGCAGGGACGCACAACATCCTGTGATTCTGGGCAAATCAATTAATCTCCCCGTGCCTAACAAAAATGAATGTGTCCTCATGTAACGCAACTGGTGCTCGTGTAAAGCGCTCTGATACCCGAATCTGGTCAACTTTGCGCTATATTAAACTCTGTTAAAAAAAAAAAGTGATGCACTAATGGTACGTTACACCAATGCGCTTACATCATATCATTCCATCCATGCCAGATGTTTGCTGGAGATGTCTTGAGGGCTGGGGTCTTCCCTCCATATTTGGTGGTCCTGCTCTGTCATCGATGTTTATTAGAAGGAAGTTCTTGGTCACATCAAGTATGTCCTATGGTCAGCGGCGTAGTGTGGGTTGCCAGCGCCCCGGGGCAAAATTTTTAAAGAAAGTATTGCGTGCCCTAACCCGTGGACCGTTAGCCCAGAAAGTGTTAACGGTCCACGGGTTAGGGGGCCACAATACTTTCTTTTAAAAATGTGCACCTGTAAGAATTTTGCGCCCGGGGAAATTGCCCCTGTGGACCCACCTATGATATGCCATTGGTTCTGCAGATCTGGCACTTAGTATCCTGGTTTTACGGTCCAATATTCTGGAGAGGATGGGCTCCTACAATGAAGTTGTGTTCTTTCGTTTGTTGGGGTCCGGGGCGGTCAAAAGAATGACTCTTCACACATAAATGATGGCTTTAATAAATTGTGACGACTGCGCACAATGGAAGGGCTAACACACAGTGAACACACGCGGAACGAAAACTTGCAGCGAGATGGTCTCCACTGATAAACTAATTCTTTAAATTGGAAGGTCTTTGTTTTTTGTTTTGTCAGTCATGCTCCAATACTCCTACATTACAATATACACAAGGGGAAGTGCTGCAATAGTTGTGTAAATTCGAGCTTCCTTTTTCTCTTCGCTCCATAACGCACTTGGCCTGGAACTATTGCTTTGAAGGGGTGAAAAGGTTTCTCCATGTCGAGTCTGTTACCACAAGTTAGACTGCCTTGTTGCCTTGGCTCTTTCTGATGCTGACTTTCAGTCGTTTTTTGCTGCTCATATTGAAATCAATAAAGAGAATTTAGCACAAAAAAAATGAGGGTTTTTTTTTGTAGGTGTAAAACTGAGGAGTGACCACTTATGCTGTATGTGACGGGAACCCCAGACATCTTTTATAGGTAGGGTGCCCAGGCCTCTTGGATTTACCAGGACAGTCCCGGTTTCGCCAGCTGTCCCGGCAGATTTGGTCATTTTGGCTCATGTCCCGGTTTTTAGAGGGGGTCGATGGAAAACAGTGATAGGCACTTTTTTGGGTGTTCTAAAGCTGTGCTAGTTAGCAGCTGTTATAAGTAAGCAATTTAATTAACAGGTAGGATTCTTGTTTTAGAAATTGGGGGGCATATTAGCAAGACCCACGTTAAAATTTTCGCCGTTTTAGCGGCAGGAAACTGCCGCTAAAACGGCGATAATGGGCTTGCTAATATGCGATATAGAATTCCAATAGAAGCCCATGTTAGATGTGCAGGACATCTAACCTGGGCTTCTATTGGAATTCCATAACGCATATTAGCAATTCCATTATCGCCGTTTTAGCGGCAGTTTCCTGCCGCTAAAACGGCGATAATTTTAACGTGGGTCTTGCTAATATGCCCCTACATTTTATGTATTTCCTTAGCGCCTCTTTTGTGTTCCTATGTTGATGAGAGCTGCCATTCTACGCCGCTCCGTGGTTGTAAAATTGTAATCCTTCTTCTATTTTTGCGAAATGTCCTGGCTTTTGGATCTCAAGGTCTCGTCACCCTATTTATGCGGGGCTGCAGCGTTTAGCGTCATGCGACTGATTGAGGCCAATTACCCTTTGCTGTGGGTGGTCAATTGAAGGCAGGCCCACGAAAAAAGACCGGCCACGCCCTTCCAACACTGCTGTCAATTATACCTTTTACCACGTAACGCTGCGCACGTTCTCCCGCTCCAGGACACGCTGTTCCTTCCTGATCCAGTTTTGGATACGTTCTTCCAGTGTCCTGCAGACCCACCACGTTGCAGGCGGACACGGACGCAGGAAGACAGGCTGCATCCGTCAGACCCTGCTGACATTCCAATTAATGTTGCAGGGAACATACTGGGTCAGCAAACCGCTGATTTTGACAGTCCATTTGCGAGCTCACAGTACAAGTTGTTCAGCACTGCGCCAACGCCTGCTCCGTGACAGTCACCACGCCAAAGTATGCAAAGGGGCAGAGAAAAAAGATGCGTTTTAGGAAAAGATGTCCAACTGTGAGCAGGGAACAGAACTCAGTACACCTCGCACTCTCCCTGTCTGTACTCTATAGCAAAATCATGTGGCCTAAATTACCTGCTTTGCCTTTTTTTCTACCTAGCACATATTGCATAAATATTTTTTTCATAATGGTGTATGTTTATATTATTGTTATTTGGCACTTATATAGCGTAGAATTTGTCATTGGTGTGGTATCACTGCGTTTTTCGCTTTCTGGGTCGAGGTTCTTATCGCAGACCGGAGTATGAAAGTCAGAATAAGTTCCTGGAGATGTGCTGTCACTGTCAGTAGGGTAAGTGGCTCAGTCTAAGTCCCTGATAATCAGTGGCCTGGTAATCCTGAATGGGTCAGTAACAGGCGTTATCAGCCCTGTCAGAATTACAAGGCCCACTGTGCAGGCAGCTGCAGTCTCCGTGGGGCACTCCGGAGGGAAATAAAATCTGGTCTGGTATTGAACATTTCTAAGGAGACCTTCAGGGTCCACCTCGTAAAACCCCGGTTACTCCACCCCCTGGCTAGTGCTATCGGTAATCTCAGTGGGAGAACTGTTACACCAAAATCCAGGGACCCCCTATTGAGGCCCTCAGTGGGTTTGACTAGTGAGGTTGGAGGGCTGTGCCAAAGTATCTTCGGGCCCGATTATGAGTTTGGCGGTCCATTGGACACCGAACACATGGTGGTGGTCCACCTGCTGTATTACGACTACGGTGGTGGGACCGCCACAGGACCGCTGCTACTGCCGGGATCCTTGATCCCCCGGCGGTGGCGCATCGGTCAGAGGCCAGAATATATGCTGGCGCTGCAGCTGCTGCACCGCCAAGCATATTATTAGTTTCCTAACTGCCACAGTTTTCATGGCGGTGAGCCCGCCATGAATAGTGTGGCGGTGAAGAAACAAACGGAGCCCTACAGGGCCCCCTGTTTCCTCAAGGCGTGGGAATGCATGAAGGGGGGCACATGGTGTGCCACCCTGTGTGCATGCACCCCTGTTCCTGCCCGACATGTACTTCACAGTCCATGCTGTGCAGGAACTGGCTGTGGCAGTCCCTCAGCACTACCTTTCTAAGGCTCACTTATGAGCCTTAGAACGGCAGCGCCGCGGGACCACTAAAAGAGCGCCCACCAGACCAGGAGAAAACTCTTAATCTGGTCGGCTGTCGACGTTGGCAGTGTGGGACCAGGGCGGTGGTGTGGCTGCCCACTCCCACACCGCCAAAGTCGTAATTAGGCCCTTAGTCTGTATGCATGCCCACCGCCTGGCAGATATAAGTGTGTGGTTGGTAGCTGGTGGGCCATCTGCTGGTGGGTACTCTTGCAGCCGGTTAGATGCTCTTTCAGGCATGTACTGCAACAACCCTAGCCCGTTGAGTTTATAACAGGTGAAATAAGGAGGAACGTCCCTAATGAATATTTTGAGGCCCACATAGACTGGTCTGGGCTGGGGAAGCAAAGGCAACCTTGGCAAAATGTGCCAGACAGCCCAGCTCCCTTCCTCTCCTTGCGCAATCTCTCTCTTTCCATCCATCCTTTCTCTCCCTTTCTCCTCTATTTGCTCTCTCTCTCTCTCTCCCTCCCTCCCTCCTCTATTTTTTCTCTGTCTCTCTCTCTCTCTCATATGAAGCCTACCTGTGTCTGCTGCAATTACCCTGGGGAGCTGGGAAAGTGACTAAGACACCAGGAGCGGCCCTCAGCTTTCAAAACCGGCCTCCAAGGGTTCCAGCCCATAGGGGAAATGTCTAGTGGGATAGAAGGCCTGTCAGGCCCTGCACACATATACCTCTGTGGATGATAGGATGAAGAATGGTTGAAGATGTGAGGTCTTATGACTCATCTCCTTCAACCACACCACCGAACTCCACTGGACCGACCATCGCTGCATCCAATTCACCTTCCGGAAACCCACCACGCACCACCGCACCCAACAGATCCCCCGCCGCTGCTGGAGCAAAGTCACCAAAGACCAGCTAACCACCACCCTCGCCCGGAGCACACCCGCCGACCCCACTGACCCCGACACCGCCGCCCGCAACCTCAGACAGTGGATCGACGACTGCGCCAACACCCTCGCCCCGATCAAGAAACTCTCCAACAGCCACACCAGCAAGAAAGCCAGCTGGTTCACTGAAGACCTCCAAGCAAACCTGCCGAAAGCTTGAGAAGAAATGGCAGCGTGAACGAACACCGGACAGCTACGCAGCCCACAAGAACGCCACCCGCAGACACCATCACCTCATCAGATCCGCCAAAAAGACCTCCCTCAAAGACCGCCTAGACAACAACGCACACAACAGCAAAGAGCTCTTCAACATCGTGAAGGAACTCTCCAACCCCAGCTCCAACACCAACGACATCCCACCTTCGCAAGACCTGTGCGTCTCCCTTGCCACCTTCCATCGCAAGATCACAGACATCCACGACAGCTTCAACACCACAACCGCCCCGACAACCACTGAGACCTCCACCCTCACGACCACCATCCGCACCGACCGCCTGCTCTCCTGGACCAACATAAACGACGATGACACCATCAAAATCATGAACACCATCCACTTCGGATCTCCGTTAGACCCATGCCCACACCACATCTTCAACAAAGCCAGCACCACCATCGCACCCCATCTCCAGAAAGCCATCAACATCTCCTTCGAGACAGCAACCTTCCCGGAGAGCTGGAAGCACGCCGAGATCAACGCCTTACTCAAGAAACCCAAGGCGGACCCCCAGGACCTCAAGAACTTCCGGCCCATCTCCCTGCTCCCGTTCCCGGCGAAGGTCATCGAGAAGACCGTCAACAAACAACTGACCCGCCACCTCGAGGAGAACAGCATCCTGGACCCGTCCCAGTCCGGGTTCTGCAGCAACCACAGCACCGAAACTGCCCTCGTCGCCGCCACCGACGACATCAGGGCCCTTCTCGACAACGGAAAAACCGCGGCCCTCATCCTCTTGCTCCTGTCAGCCGCCTTCGACACGGTCTGCCACCGCACTCTACGCACACGCCTCCACGACGCCGGGATCCAAGAGAAGGCCCTGGACTGGACCACCTCCTTCCTCTCCGTCAGAACACAGAGCGTCCGCCTCCCCCCTTTCCGCTCCGAAGCCACTGAGATCATCTGCGGCGTACCCCAGGGCTCATCCCTCAGCCCAACGCTGTTTAACATCTACATGGCACCGCTCGCCCATGTCGCCCGACTGCACGACCTCAACATCATCTCCTACGCCGATGACACCCAACTGATCCTCTCCCTCACCAAGGACCCCCACACTGCCAAAACCAACCTCCACGAAGGAATGAAAGCCGTCACCGAGTGGATGAAGAACAGCCGACTGAAGCTGAACTCGGACAAGACGGAAGTCCTCATCCTCGGCTCCACCCCCTCGGCCTGGGACGACTCCTGGTGGCCGACCGCACTGGGAACAGCTCCAACACCCACCGACCACGCACGCAACCTAGGGTTCATCCTCAACTCTACCCTCTCCATGTCAAAGCAGGTCAACGCCGTCTCGTCCTCCTGCTTCAACACCCTCCGCATGCTCTGCAAGATCTACAAGTGGATCCCCACCGAAACGAGAAGAACGGTCACCCAGGCCCTCGTCAGCAGCAGGTTGGACTACGGAAACGCCCTCTACGCAGGAGCCTCGGCCAAACTCCTGAAACGACTTCAACGCATTCAGAACGCCTCCGCACGCCTGATCCTCGACATCCCTCGCCGCAGCCACATCACACCCCACCTGAGAGACCTGCACTGGCTCCCCGTCAACAAGAGGATCACCTTCAAGCTCCTCACCCACGCACACAAGGCACTCCACAACACCGGACCAGCGTACCTCAACAGACGACTCAGCTTCTACACCCCCACCCGCCAGCTTCGCTCCGCCGACCTCGCCCTCGCCACAGTCCCCCGCATCCGAAGAGCGACCTCCGGCGGCAGATCATTTTCCCACCTCGCCGCCAAGACCTGGAACACCCTTGTGAGAAGTTGGCCTGGTATATGCTGTCCACTAATTATAGTGGGCACCTTGCAACAGTCCAAACAACCCCTTATTTGAGATAGGTTAAAGACAACCTTTATTGAAAACTATCCTAGTGGTAGCTATGGAGAGCAGCCTTCAGGCTAAGTCTTGAAGGAATGTAAAGCAGCTTGTTTTACCAGTCTATAATCTCTTGAGTGACCAAATGAAAGAGGACCACACCAGGTATATATATAAAATATATGTATTTAGTATTAAACACACCCCTCTAGTCTCTTTATGAGGCTAGAGTTGGAAGTACATAGTTTACAAGTCAAATATCAACAGTAATAGCACAAATACACGTTTGAGCCCTAGGGGCGTACCAAACCATATACCAATAAAGTGGTATAAGAACCACGACTGAGCTCGACACAAGGCCTAGAGCCTGTAGAAGTGCTTGGACCACAAGGAACCACCCGAGGTAGTGACACAGGGGACCCACGGGGGACGCGTGCAGTGTTGGAACACAGCCGCGAATCACCGTTAACTTCTATGGGGAAAGTCGCGGTTAGGTTTTTAACAGGAAAGGACACTTAGAAGAGGACTTGGAGCAAACCCCTTTAGAACTAGGCCGTTCTAGAGTCAATTCCCCCGGGAGCACCGGAGTACTCGAGTTACCTCACCCAGGGAAGCCGGGTGCATAGGTGTCTTTTGGTGTCGGGTTTCGTCGTCGTTTTCAATGGCGATCTGCTGCAGCAGGCTGCTGGCGACCAAGTCGAAAGTGTCCGGGTGGATCCAAGAGTGGATCAAAGATCTGAAGGACCTGAAAGCAGAGGGGACAGAGTCTGGGTCACTAGCCAGTGACCAGGAAGGCGATGAGCAGATGCCCACTGATGTCGGGTGCTTCAGGTAGATTGACGGTCGTCTTGACTCTTCAGCCACGAGGTCCAGGAGGCGTCGACGACAACCAGGAGCTGGATTCGAGCTGTGCCATGACGTCTGTCGATTGCTGCGGTGTCGGCGACTGGATTGGACCCAACAAGCCTTGGCAACAGCAAGTCACGTGGAAACAAAGAAAGGACGTTGATGCAGACAAGCAAGGTCTGGGGGACTCACCCAGCGAGGGTAAGTCAGGGCACGTCTGGAGCAACCAGGAAAGCCCAAGCAGAAGAAGAGTTGCCTTCGGGAGGGCCCACTAGCCAACGGACTAGCGACCGCGAAGGGGCCTTGAGTGGACGCACTTGGAGCTGGCTCACAGGACACTCGTGGAGTGGAGGCCAGTGATCTTCGGTGCAGACGGTGCTGGAGGCGAGGGCTATTAGGAGCCCAAAGCACAACTTCGTGGGAGACCAGGAAGAGGATGCACTTGCAAAAGTTCTCAGTGTCCAGGGGTCACGGTTCCACGTTACCCACAACAGTTACGTGCCTCAGCTTCGCTGGGGTCTCAGGGCAGCCTCGGGGAAGTCTGGAAATCCACCTCTGGTATTGCAAAGACTTCGGCGTCCGGCGGGAGCTTCAGCGATGCAGACCGGACAATTGCTTCTTAGGTGCCTGCCAAGCAAGGGAGTCACTCCTTGACCCCAAGGGAGATTCTTCAGTCCTCTAATCTTGAAGTAGAGCGTCGAAGGTCCAGGATTCGGCTTCAGAGTTTCATCCAGGGATATCTAAAGTCCTAAGGACTGGGGTTCCATACTTATACTAAGTTAGGGGGTTGGACATACTCTGGGGACCCACCTATGGGAGGGTCAGGGAAGAGGGGTGGTTACACCCATTCCCTTTGTCCAGTTTCGCGCCAGAGCAGGGGCAGGGAGCCCCTGCAACCGGTTTGAACTGGACTATGCACAGGGACACCAAATGTGCCTCCAGTGCAGGACTTCAAAGCACCAGAGAGTGCTCCCGCCCAGCCCCAATACACACTATCCTGTCTGGGGAGGTGGTTACACCTCCCTTCGACAGGAAACCTATTGTCCAGGCCTCCCCTGCCGGAGTTCCGTCAGCAGCAGGAGGCCAGACCCGTGTCTGTGGCAGCAGCATCCATTTTGTGATGCCAGGGCTCTGTAAAGTTAATGCCGGGTATGCCGGTGTGTACATGTCTCTCCCTCTAGAAGGGTGGAATGCTACCCCCCCGCCAGGGTATATGGTCAGGCTGCACCACAAACAGCACCAGAGGATTGACTCCGAACGCTGCAGAGGGGCTCTGCTCATGCAGGGGCACCCTCTCACATAAAAACCAAGCACTCTGCCTTCAGGATTGTTAAGGCCTGCCTTAGGAGTGACTTATAGGTTTATATGTGTGTGCAATGGTAGTGATATAGGTAGCCTATACCACAGTAAGGGGTGAATGCACCACCTTACCCAGGCTGCAGTAGCAGACCTGTAGTGTCATTTGGAGGGCCTTCCAGGGGTGGCACAATACATGCTTCAGCCCCTGGTAGGCCTCTGGGGTGTCCAGGCCCTTGGTACATAGTATACCATATACTAGGGACTTATAAGGGCACCCCAGAATCCAATCTGGGATGTACCTAAAGTACATGGAATCAATTTAGAGAGGAAGCAGCTAGGCTGGGGTCCTGAATAGCAGGGCCCCAGCCAGACTAAAGTCGAAAAACAGTGATACACCAGCAAAAAGTGGGGGTAACCATAAGAGGCAGATCCTACTCTCCTACACAACCTCCCCCCCCCCAAACGCAGGGACATTAAACTAACCTTGACCAGTTAAGTCTTCCTGTTCTAAGTGGAAATATCTGGAGAGTCCATCTGCATTGGCATGGTTACTCCCAGGTCTATGTTCCACTGTATAGTCTATCCCCTGTAGGGAAATGGACCACCTCAAAAGTTTGGGGTTTTCACCCTTCATCTGTTTTAGCCATAAGAGGGGCTTGTGGTCTGTTTGAACAAGGAAGTGAGTGCCAAACAAGTTTGGCCTCAGCTTCTTCAGAGCCCAAACCACAGCAAAGGCCTCCCTCTCTATGGCTGACCAACGTTTCTCTCTGGGGGTCAGCCTTCTGCTAATAAAAGCTACTGGCTGATCCTGACCTTCATCATTCAACTGTGACAGTACAGCCCCTACCCCCAACTCAGATGCATCTGTTTGTACAATGAACCTTTTGGAGTAATCAGGACTTTGCAGAATGGGAGCGGTGCACATGGCCTGCTTCAGGTCATCAAATGCCTTTTGACAGCTAACTGTCCACTGAACCTTTTTGGGCATTTTCTTAGAGGTTAAGTCATTCAGGGGTGTCACTATTGATCCATACCCCTTGACAAATCTTCTGTAGTACCCAGTCAGGCCTAAAAAGGCTCTCACCTGAGTCTGGGTAGTTGGAGCAGCCCAGTCCATGATGGTCTGGATCTTGCTCTGCAATGGTTGAACCTGGCCTCCACCCACAAGGTGGCCCAGGTACACAACCTGACTCTGCCCTATCTGGCACTTTGTGGCCTTGATAGTTAGGCCTGCCTTCTGCAGGGCCTCCAAAACATTCCTGAGGTGGACCAGGTGATCCTCCCAGGTGGAGCTAAAGACAGCAATATCATCTAGATATTCTGCACTATAGGCTTCCAGACCTGTAAGGACTGTGTTCACCAACCTCTGAAAAGTGGCAGGTGCATTTTTCAAACCAAAGGACATCACCACAAATTGGTAAAGCCCACCAGGGGTAGAAAATGCAGTTTTTAGCTTTGCATCATCAGCTAGTCTGATCTGCCAGTAGCCAGCTGTTAGGTCAAATGTGCTTAGATACTTGGCTGAGGCCAAAGTGTCTATTAGCTCATCTGCCCTGGGGATTGGATGGGCATCAGTCCTAGTGACTGCAATGAGGCCTCTGTAGTCCACACAAAACCTCATCTCTCTCTTTCCATCTTTTGTGTGAGGTTTTGGCACCAGGACCACTGGACTAGCCCAAGGGCTATCTGAAGGCTCAATGACACCCAGCTCCAACATTTTCTGGACTTCTGTCCTGATACAGTCCCTGACCTGGTCAGGTTGCCTGTAAATCTTACTTTTAACAGGCAGACTGTCCCCAGTATCCACTTCATGAGTGCACCAGGTGGTCTGACTTGGAGTCAGAGAGAACATGTGTCTGAACTGATTGAGCACCTGTCTACAATCAGTTTGCTGCTGGGCAGTGAGGCTGCCTGCCAAGGCTACACCATCCACTGACCCATCATCAGGGTTCTGAGAGAGTAGGTCAGGGAGAGGGTCACTCTCCTCCTCCTGGCCCTCATCAGTTGCCATGAGCAAGCCCATGTCAGCCCTGTCCACATATGGCTTCAGCCTGTTGACATGGAGCACCCTGTGGGGCTCCTGGGAGTTCCCAGGTCTACCAGATAGGTAACCTCTCCCTTCTGTTCAACAATTGCATGGGGGCCACTCTACCTGTCTTGGAGGGCTGCTGGGGCCACTGGCTCCAGCACCCACACTTTCTGTCCTGGCTGGTAAACAGTCAGAACAGCCTTTGGTCATGCCAGGCTTTCTGTAATTCCTGGCTAGCCTCAAGGTTTTTGGTTGTCTTTTTCATATACTCAGCCATCCGGGAGCGGAGACCAAGTACATAGTCCACTATGTCCTGTTTAGGGGGTTTGAGAGGTAACTCCCAACCCTCCTTCACCAGACACAATGGACCCCTTACAGGATGGCCAAACAAAAGTTCAAAAGGGCTGTAGCCAACCCCCTTTTGAGGCACCTCCCTGTATGCAAATAAAAGGCAGGGCAAGAGTATGTCCCATCTTCGCCTAAGCTTTTCTGGGAGCCCTTTAATCATGCCCTTCAAGGTTTTGTTGAATCTCTCAACTAAACCATTGCATTGTGGGTAATAGGGTGTGGTGAACTTATAAGTCACTCCACACTCCTTCCACTTTGCAGTCAAGTAACTGGACATAAAGTTTGCATCTCTGTCAGATACTACCTCCTTAGGAAAGCCCACTCTTGAGAAAATTCCCAGGAGGGCCCTTGCCACCACAGAAGCTGTAGTGGTCCTAAGGGGAATGGCTTCTGGGTACCTGGTGGCATGGTCCACCACCACCACCAGGATAAACCTGTGCCCAGATGCTGTTTGGGGATCCATGGGACCAACTATGTCAATCCCCACCCTCTCAAAGGGAACCCCCACCACAGATAGTGGTATCAGGGGGGCCTTTGTGGTGCCACCTGCCTTCCCACTGGCTTGGCAGGTTACACAGGAGCGACAAAACTCCTTGGTGTCTTCAGACATGTGGGGCCAGTGAAAGTGAGGGACAATTCTGTCCCAAGTCTTGTTCTGGCCCAGGTGACCTGCTAAGGGAATATCATGGGCTAGTGTCAATAGGAAGCCCCTGAACTTCAGAGGTATAACCAACCTCCTGGCTGCTCCAGGCTTGGGGTCTCTACTCTCTGAGTACAGGAGTCCATCATCCAATTATATATCATATGGGTGCCACTAGCATTCCCAGCAGCCTGCTGTCTGAGGGGTTCAAGAGAGGGGCAGTTCAGCTGCTCCTGGCTCAGATCTGCCCTGGAAGGGCCCCCTGTCCCCAAGAACTCAACCTGATCAGGTTCAAGCTCCTCTGGGACAGTTCCTTCTTCAGGCCTGAGATCAGTTTCCTCAAAAGTCTGATCTTCCTCCTGAGCCAAGGGGGAAGGCACTGCCTTAACCCTACTGCTCCTTTTCTTGGGAGGCACCTGGTCCATTATTCCAGAATCCAGGGCCTGTTCAGCTTTTGACATTTTTGCCTGTGACCTGGTCACAGCAAAGACATGTGCAGGGATCCCTAGCATTTCTGCATGTTTCCAGAGCTCCACCTCTGCCCAAGCTGAGGTTTCAAGATCATTGCCAAGCAAGCATTCAACTGGTAGGTCTGCACTCACCACAACCTTCTTAAGGCCAGTTACCCCTCCCCAGGAGAAGTTAACAACTGCTAGAGAATGGTCTGTTCTGACATTGCTAGCATTGGTCACTTGGTACATTTCACCAAGTATAATCTGCCCAGGATCTACAAGATCTTGTGTCACCATGGTGACACTTGCTCCTGTGTCCCTAAATGCCAAAGCCTCTTTTCCATTTATTAATGGCTGTTGCCTGTACTTGCCCAGATTACTGGGACTCACAGAGGAGGTCACATCCATGCCTCCATCACAGACTAGGACAGCCTGAGTGAGTTCTCTGACTAGGCCAGAGCTCATTTCATTACCCAGGGTCAACGCTACTAAACCCTTGGCTTGTGTACTCCCACCACCAATTGTAACTGCACTAGGGGGAACAGGTGCCTTAGGGGCATTGGTGGGGGCTGGAATAGAGTCTTTGGACTTGGTGCAATCACTGGTCCAGTGTGTCTTTTGCTTACAGACTTTGCACCATGGTTTCTTTTGGCCTTTCCCTTTGTTAGACTGTGAATCCCCACCTGAAGAAGATTTTTGGGCACCTTGTGAAGACTTCTGGTCTTTACCCTTCTCCCCACCCTTGTCAGAGTTTTTAGAATCTTGCTTCTTTGGGTCACCACCTTGGTTCTGTACCTTCTGCCTCACCCTGGTTCTGACCCATTTGTCTGCCTCCTGTCCCAATTCTTGGGGAGATGTCAGATCAGAGTCCACCAGGTACTGATGCAACAGCTGGTTTTGACAGTTATTAAGAATCTGCTCCCTCATGATAAGATTGTACAATCCTTTGAAGTCACATACCTTACTGCCCACTAACCAACCTTCCAGAGCCTTAGCAGAACAATCAACAAAGTCCACCCAGTCTTGATTCTGTGCCTTTTGGGTATCTCTGAACTTTAACCTGTACTGTTCAGTTGTTAGGCCAAACCCATCAATCAATGCACTTTTTAAGACTGGATAATTATCAGCATTCTCTTCTCTAACAGAGAGGAGCTTATCTCTACCTTTGTCTGCAAAGGAGAGCCACAAGATTGCTACCCACTGCTCCTGAGGGACCCTCTGTACTTTACAGGCCCTCTCCAGTGCAGAAATCCATTTGTGGATGTCATCCCCACTGTGGAAGGGAGGGACAATCTTGCTCAGGTTTCTATGGTCCTAAGACCTTTCCCTACCACTAGGGAAGTTGCTGCCACCGTGGGACTCTAGTCCCAACTTTCTTCTTTGTCTTTGAAGCTCTAGGGACTCCCTGTCTATAGCCAACTGCTCTCTACTGAGTCTCAACTGAGCTTCCCCATACTTGAGCAGTCTCTCTTTCCTCTCACTGGAGGATTCCCTCCTATGAGAGGAAACAGAGGTCCCTACTGAGGTGTCAGAGTGGTTAGACTCCTGAGAAGGAGATCTAGACCTTCTGGGCACACTCACAACTCTTCCTGGGGGGACAAAGGGGAGGTCATTCTGATCCTCCTCCTCATCTGCAGGAGGAGCTGCATTTTCCAGGGCAAGGTCATTGTCACCTTCCTGGCCAGTTTCAGAGGTCAGGTCCTGGGGATTTTCATTTTCATCCCTGGTCCCTTCCTCATCTTCTGCCCCACCCTCTCTGCCTACCCTTGCAGACCCTATGGTCTTCTAAGATCATCTAGCAGAAGCATCTCAAGGAGACGTTGGGTGTTGGCACTGTTGCCTGTCTTCAACTTCCTAATCTTGCACAACTCTCTCAATTCCACGAATGGGAGGTTGTCATATTTGGATGGCAGGAGCCCACTGGTTCCTGGTAGTGAAGACATTACTAGTGAGGTGTGGTGTATGCACTACCTACTCTAGTGTGGCCTACTAAACTCTCTTGAGTTGTAGAAAGGGTGTGCTAGGCCCTTAACACACAACTCTAAGTTCAGTAGAACTTACTGTATACTAAGCTTGTTTTTATATGTACCTAAGGTACCCTTAGTGGTTTTCAGTTGATCAATTCAATTGAGATTATCTGGTAAAACAATAGCAAGCTGGAATCCCACACGCTGCACACCAATGTGAGAAGTTGGGTATATGCTGTCCACTAATTATAGTGGGCACCTTGCACCAGTCCAAACAACCCCTTATTGGAGATAGGTTAAAGACAACCTTTATTGAAAGCTATCCTAGTGGTAGCTATGGAGAGCAGCCTTCAGGCTAAGTCTTGAAGGAATGTAAAGCAGCTTGTTTTACCAGTCTATAATCTCTTGAGTGACCAAATGAAAGAGGACCGCACCAGGTATATATATAAAATATATGTATTTAGTCTTAAACACACCCCTCTAGTCTCTTTATGAGGCTAGAGTTCGAAGTACATAGTTTACAAGTCAAATATCAACAGTAATAGCACAAATACACGTTTGAGCCCTAGGGGCGTACCAAACCATATACCAATAAAGTGGTATAAGAACCATGACTGAGCTCGACACAAGGCCTAGAGCCTGTAGAAGTGCTTGGACCACAAGGAACCACCCGAGGTAGTGACACAGGGGACCCACGGGGGACGCGTGCAGTGTTGGAACACAGCCGCGAATCACCGTTAACTTCTAAGGGGAAAGTCGCGGATAGGTTTTTAACAGGAAAGGACACTTAGAAGAGGACTTGGAGCAAACCCCTTTAGAACTAGGCCATTCTAGAGTCAATACCCACGGTAGCACCGGAGTACTCGAGTTACCTCACCCAGGGAAGCCGGGTGCATAGGTGTCTTTTGGTGTCGGGTTTCGTCGTCGTTTTCAATGGCGATCTGCTGCAGCAGGCTGCTGGCGACCAAGTCGAAAGTGTCCGGGTGGATCCAAGAGTGGATCGAAGATCTGAAGGACCTGAAAGCAGAGGGGACAGAGTCTGGGTCACTAGCCAGTGACCAGGAACGCGATGAGCAGATGCCCACTGATGTTGGGTGCTTCAGGTAGATTGACGGTCGTCTTGACTCTTCAGCCACGAGGTCCAGGAGGCGTCGACGACAACCAGGAGCTGGATTCGAGCTGTCCCACAATGTCTGTCGATTGCTGCGGTGTCGGTGACCGGATTGGACCCAACAAGCCTTGGCAACGGCAAGTCACGTGGAAACAAAGAAAGGACGTTGATGCAGACCAGCAAGGTCTGGAGGACTCACCCAGTGAGGGTAAGTCAGGGCACGTCTGGAGAAACCAGGAAAGCCCAAGCAGAAGAAGAGTTGCCTTCGGGAGGGCCCACTAGCCAACGGACTAGCGACCGCGAAGGGGCCTCGAGTGGACGCACTTGGAGCTGGCTCACAGGACACTCGTGGAGTGGAGGCCAGTGATCTTAGGTGCAGACGGTGCTGGAGGTGGGGGCTACTCGGAGCCCAAAGCACAACTTCGTGGGAGACCAGGAAGAGGATGCACTTGCAAAAGTTCTCGGTGTCCAGGGGTCACGGTTCCACGTTACCCATGATAGCTACGTGCCTCAGCTTCGCTGGGGTCTTAGGGCAGCCTCGGGAAGTCTGGAAATCCACCTCTGGTGTTGCAAAGACTTCGGCGTCCAGCGGGAGCTTCAGCGATGCAGACCGGACAATTGCTTCTTAGGTGCCTGCCAAGCAGGGGAGTCACTCCTTGACCCCAAGGGAGATTCTTCAGTCCTCTAATCTTGAAGTAGAGCGTCGAAGGTCCAGGATTCGGCTTCAGAGTTTCGTCCAGGGATATCTAAAGTCCTAAGGACTGGGGTCCCATACTTATACTAAGTTAGGGGGTTGGACATACTCTGGGGACCCACCTATGGGAGGGTCAGGGAAGAGGGGTGGTTACACCCATTCAGTCCAGTTTCGCGCCAGAGCAGGGGCAGGTAGCCCCTGCAACCGGTTTGAACTGGACTATGCACAGGGACACCAAATGTGCCCCCAGTGCAGGACTTCAAAGCACCAGAGAGTGCTCCCGCCCAGCCCCAATACACACTATCCTGTCTGGGGAGGTGGTTACACCTCCCTTCGACAGGAAACCTATTGTCCAGGCCTCCCCTACCGGAGTTTCGGTCATCAGCAGGAGGCCAGACCCGTGTCTGTGGCAGCGGCATTCATTTTGTGATGCCAGGGCTCTGTAAAGTTAATGCCGGGTATGCCGGTGTGTACATGTCTCTCCCTCTAGAAGGGTGGAATGCTACCCCCGCCGCCAGAACTGGCGGGGGGGTAGTATTCCAAGATGTTTGACACCAAACACGACATGTTTCCGTGCAGCCATTCCAAAGTTAGCATTTAACGCGAGGTTATAATGCACTTTAGAGTATATGGTCAGGCTGCACCACAAACAGCACCAGAGGATTGACTCCGAACGCTGCAGAGGGGCTCTGCTCATGCAGGGGCACCCTCTCACATAAAAACCAAGCACTCTGCCTTCAGGATTGTTAAGGCCTGCCATAGGAGTGACTTATAGGTTTATATGTGTGTGCAATGGTAGTGATATAGGTAGCCTATACCACAGTAAGGGGTGCATGCACCACCTTACCCAGGCTGCAGTAGCAGACCTGTGGTGTCATTTTGGAGGGCCTTCCAGGGGTGGCACAATACATGCTTCAGCCCCTGGTAGGCCTCTGGGGTGTCCAGGCCCTTGGTACATAGTATACCATATACTAGGGACTTATAAGTGCACCCCAGAATCCAATCTGGGATGTACCTAAAGTACATGTAATCAATTTAGAGAGGAAGCAGCTAGGCTGGGGTCCTGAATAGCAGGGCCCCAGCCAGACTAAAGTAGAAAAACAGTGATACACCAGCAAAAAGTGGGGGTAACCATAAGAGGCAGATCCTACTCTCCTACAACCCTCCCCATCCACCTACGGCAGACCCAAGACCTGCTGACCTTCAGAAGACTCCTCAAGACCTGGCTTTTCGAGCAGTAGCAGCATTACCCCTCCCCCCCCTCCCCGCCAGCGCCTTGAGACCCTCACAGGTATGTAGCGCGCTGTACAAATGCTCTGATTGATTGATTGATTGATATGACTGGGGTGCAAAAGAAAGGGAATGGTTTGAAGTGTTCTGAATCTTTGCAGATTTAGTACAATTCTGCAATGGCGTTGGCAGATGCTTGTATGATCTAGTCATGCAAGAATCATGCCTACTTTGAGATAATTTGGGATTGTTAATGTGTAGATATTGTTACTCACACCAAATAATGGGACACTAGTTATTGCAACAAAAACTACAAATTATGTGTACGGGAAAAGGGAAGTCATTATCTTAAAGACGAGAACCCTCACTCACCCAAGGGTGACATGCTTCATCATTGGGTCCCCTCTTACACACTGCGACCGCAAGGTGCACAGTATGGGCTACAACTCTCCCTCTGGAGAGGAGCGTGAGGTGTTTTCTGGTATTCCCAATGTAAGCGATTGGGGTGAGGGGCAGAGTGCAAAAGAAAAACTAACAGTGCGTTAAAACTAGCTCATGGGTGACTCAACTCAATTTATTCCATGTCCCCATAGACTAGGGTTAAAAAGGTCAGTGATATATAGGACTGAAAGAATGTCCTATTCGTCAAAGGTCAACATGTTTCTGCCAAATGACCAACAAGGTTCGCGGCATTCATCAGGACCTAAAGCAATGTCACTCTGCTGAACTTAGGTAAAAATTAAATGTTTAAAAACCATACTTAATTGTCATGGTTATTATGACATGGTACCAGCTGCAGTCCGGTCCAGTGTCTAGGCGGTAATATAAATTTACCTCCTTTGGAGCTTCAGCGATGCAGACCGGACAATTGCTTCTTAGGTGCCTGCCAAGCAGGGGAGTCACTCCTTGACCCCAAGGGAGATTCTTCAGTCCTCTAATCTTGAAGTAGAGCGTCGAAGGTCCAGGATTCGGCTTCAGAGTTTCGTCCAGGGATATCTAAAGTCCTAAGGACTGGGGTCCCATACTTATACTAAGTTAGGGGTTGGACATACTCTGGGGACCCACCTATGGGAGGGTCAGGGAAGAGGGTGGTTACACCCATTCCCTTTGTCCAGTTTCGCGCCAGAGCAGGGGCAGGTAGCCCCTGCAACCGGTTTGAACTGGACTATGCACAGGGACACCAAATGTGCCCCCAGTGCAGGACTTCAAAGCACCAGAGAGTGCTCCCGCCCAGCCCCAATACACACTATCCTGTCTGGGGAGGTGGTTACACCTCCCTTCGACAGGAAACCTATTGTCCAGGCCTCCCCTGCCGGAGTTTCGGTCAGCAGCAGGAGGCCAGACCCGTGTCTGTGGCAGCGGCATCCATTTTGTGATGCCAGGGCTCTGTAAAGTTAATGCCGGGTATGCCGGTGTGTACATGTCTCTCGCCTAGACACTGGACCGGACTGCAGCTGGTACCATGTCATAATAACCATGACAATTAAGTATGGTTTTTAAACATTTAATTTTTACCTAAGTTCAGCAGAGTGACATTGCTTTAGGTCCTGATGAATGCCGCGAACCTTGTTGGTCATTTGGCAGAAACATGTTGACCTTTGACGAATAGGACATTCTTTCAGTCCTATATATCACTGACCTTTTTAACCCTAGTCTATGGGGACATGGAATAAATTGAGTTGAGTCACCCATGAGCTAGTTTTAACGCACTGTTAGTTTTTCTTTTGCACTCTGCCCCTCACCCCAATCGCTTACATTGGGAATACCAGAAAACACCTCACGCTCCTCTCCAGAGGGAGAGTTGTAGCCCATACTGTGCACCTTGCGGTCGCAGTGTGTAAGAGGGACCCAATGATGAAGCATGTCACCCTTGGGTGAGTGAGGGTTCTCGTCTTTAAGATAATGACTTCCCTTTTCCCCGTACACATAATTTGTAGTTTTTGTTGCAATAACTAGTGTCCCATTATTTTGTGTGAGTAACATATTCTGGAGTGGTGATGTGGATGCTTATATTCACTCCTCTTTCTATAACCCCTTTGTGAGAAACACAATGTGTAGATATTGACAGATGCAACCCCTTTTCCTTTTATACTTTTTTTCCACATGTTAATGGGGCTGTACATAGCACTCACAACATAAACAGGATATTAGTGGTCTCATCTGCCCTCTAATTGAGGGTGTAGATTACTCGAATTGTTGATTATTAATAGATTTCACTCGGTGGAACCATAGGAGAATAAAGACACCAAAATGGTCAGCAGCATGTGTTTCATATTTTTCATTTAGCAATGCCTATGTTTAATTGATTAGAGGAGCCAGCCGGGACGCCTCAACATGCTAATTATGATTTGGGAAACAAACACTCAATAGCAAAGAGGTGACACACATTCAAATACATTTTAGTCACTAAATGAGGTTTTAGATCATAATGAACTACATAAATGAATAAACAAGGCTCCCAGCAAGAATAGTATAGCAATAAAATGTAATATAGTATTTGTAAGTCTCTCTATTTTCATGCAAGTTTGGGGCTAGTACTTTTCTGATTTAACTGCTCGTCATCGAAAAGGATGAAGGGACCAAGAATAGGCTGGCATGTCCCTTCATGTTGGTATGGGTTGTCTGCAGCTGATAACACAGGAAGCTAATTTCATAATGATTTCTCTTTCTCTCTGGGAAGAATAGCATGCAGGTTTGGAAGAATGAAACTACAATCATGGACCTACATTCAAAAAAGACCTGTTGTACATGCAGAACAAATATCACTTAAATATCTTCATGCAATGTCCTGAAGAAGGTTTCAGAAATATTAGTGCTGTGAGCCAAAACGTTGACTCCAATCAGACACTGTATGTTAGGCAGGTGGTTTGCAGTTCCAGTCAGTCACTGTGGACTATCACATAAAGATAAGCCACTATTCATACCACGCTCACACAGGTTTAACCGGAAGCATGTACAACGCCCCCACACTCCCATAGATTACATTTCTGGGGAAAACAAACAATTCAAACTGCATCACCCCCAAGAACTAAAGTTCTCTTTGCCTACAGAAATCCTATGCTGGGAAACCCAAAACTAAGAAACATAGTTGTATTCTGAAGCAATGCCATATATATATATACAGACTCAGTAGCATAAAATAACATACGATAATCCAGACACAACATTATCACAACCATGACTAGAGCTTTTTTATGTATCCTGGTCACATCTCGTAGAAGTCACAGTTTGTGGAAGGTGTGTTTTGTGACCACCTTGGAATCCAGACTATAAGTATGGAAGTCCTGTTGTTTACTGCACACATCTGTTTCACATTGTATTACATTGTTGGCAAGCAATTAATTATTGATTCAATAAGCATGACTGTTGTGAAATAGAAGATTATTTTTCTGGGACCAGAGTGGGTTATGCAAGGCCGATACATTGAACAGTTACAAAGGTTACTGATTTACTGTTTGCATGTTGGAAATATAATCACTAATGAGGAACATTACTACACATTTCATATCCTCTTCCAATGACATATATCTAATTTAACTCCTCCACACTGAGGGCTAACCAGGTCTTTG
Source organism: Calotriton arnoldi (assembly GCA_963921515.1). Taxonomy (NCBI): domain Eukaryota; kingdom Metazoa; phylum Chordata; class Amphibia; order Caudata; family Salamandridae; genus Calotriton; species Calotriton arnoldi. Next base: position 2,366,497 of record CAWUFW010002008.1, read on the forward strand.
TTTACAAGTAAACCTATATTCTTCAGGGTAGCAAGGAACCATTCACAGCAGGCGTGTTTATGAAATATTTTTGTGTCGCAGAATTTGAAGGGGTCATTGATACCTGTGGATAAAGACCAGAGAATTGGCATAATTGGAGGATTTGAGAAGAGATTATCTGAATTTGGCAGGAAACAAGAGTGTACTGGGTACTCACCCATTGTAGTCAAGCATTGTAATTAAGTGTGTTACAATGAAGCCAGAGAAAATAATTATTTACTTCAATAGTACTATTCAGCATTTTTGACTTGACCAAAAGTAACAATGCAATATAAAGTCAGAAACCTCAGCTGCATGTTATTGATGTTCGCTGGAGTTGAGATAAAGTGGCTCGATATAGCAAGCTAGACCGATGTATTCACATGATGCAGTATCGATACTGGTGGTCTTTACTAACAAAAAGTCAATCTTTCTTCCCAAGTATAAACGTTCCCATTGTGGATTGTTCCTATCGGCAATGAGATCCAACTACTGAGGCCAAACAACCATTGATAAAAGACAAAGATTACATTAAAGTATACCCATCATAGTGTGGGCAATTACAGCCTGAAAGCACACCTTACCCATCATAGTGCGGGCAATTGTATCCTGAGAGCACACCTTACCCGTCATAGTGTGGGCAATTATAGCCTGAGAGCACACCTTACCCATCATAGTGTGCGCAATTATAGCCTGAGAGCACACCTTAGCCATCATAGTGCGGGCAATTGTATCCTGAGAGCACACCTTACCCATCATAGTGTGGGCAATTATAGCCTGAGAGCACACCTTAGCCATCATAGTGTGGGCAATTGTATCCTGAGAGCACACCTTACCCATCATAGTGTGGGCAATTATAGCCTGAAACACACGTTACTAGTCATAGTGTGGGCAATTATAGCCTGACAGCACACGTTACCCGTCATAGTGTGGGCAATTGTATCCTGAGAGCACACCTTACCCATCATAGTGTGGGCAATTATAGCCTGAGAGCACACCTTAGCCATCATAGTGTGGGCAATTGTATCCTGAGAGCACACCTTACCCATCATAGTGTGGGCAATTATAGCCTGACAGCACACCTTACACATCATAATGTGGGCAATTATAGCCTGAGAGCACACCTTACCCATCATAGCGTGGGCAATTACAGCCTGAGAGCACACCTTAGCCATCATAGTGTGGGCAATTGTGTCCTGAGAGCACACCTTACCCATCATAGTGTGGGCAATTATAGCCTGACAGCACACGTTACTAGTCATAGTGTGGGCCATTATAGCCTGACAGCACACGTTACCCGTCATAGTGTGGGCAATAGTATCCTGAGAGCACACCTTACCCATCATAGTGTGGACAATTATAGCCTGAGAGCACACCTTAGCCATCATAGTGTGGGCAATGGTATCCTGAGAGCACACCTTAGCCATCATAGTGTGGGCAATGGTATCCTGAGAGCACACCTTACCCATCATAGTGTGGGCAATTATAGCCTGACAGCACACGTTACTAGTCATAGTGTGGGCAATTATAGCCTGACAGCACACCTTACCCATCATAATGTGGGCAATTATAGCCTGAGAGCACACCTTACCCATCATAGCGTGGGCAATTATAGCCTGAGAGCACACCTTACCCATCATAATGTGGGCAATTATAGCCTGACGTCACACCTTACCCATCATAGTGTGGGCAATTATAGCCTGGCAGCACACGTTACTAGTCATAGTGTGGGCAATTATAGCCTTACAGCACACCTTACCCATCATAATGTGGGCAATTGTATCCTGAGAGCACACCTTACCCATCATAGTGTGGGCAATTATAGCCTGAGAGCACACCTTAGCCATCATAGTGTGGGCAATTGTATTCTGAGAGCACACCTTACCCATCATAGTGTGGGCAATTATAGCCTGACAGCACACGTTACCCGTCATAGTGTGGGCAATTATAGCCTGACAGCACACCTTACCCATCTTAATGTGGGCAATTATAGCCTGACGGCACACCTTACCCGTCATAGTGTGGGCAATTACCCATCATAGTGTGGGCAATTATAGCCTAAGAGCGCACCTTACCCTTCATAGTGTGGGCAATTACAGCCTGAGAGCACACCTTACCCATCATAGCATAGGCAATTGCAGCCTGAGAGCACTCCTTACCCATCATAGCGTGGGCAAATATAGCCTGAGAGCACACCTTACCAATCAATGTGTGGGTAATTATAGCCTGACAGCACACCTTACCCATCATAGTGTGGGCATTTATAGCCTGACAGCACACGTTACCCGTCATAGTGTGGACAATTATAGCCTGACAGCACACCTTACCCATCATAATGTGGGCAATTATAGCCTGACGGCACACCTTACCCGTCATAGTGTGGGCAATTACCCATCATAGTGTGGGCAATTATAGCCTAAGAACGCACCTTACCCATCATAGTGTGGGCAATTACAGCCTGAGAGCACACCTTACCCATCATAATGTGGGCAATTATAGCCTGACGTCACACCTTACCCATCATAGTGTGGACAATTATAGCCTGAGAGCACACCTTAGCCATCATAGTGTGGGCAATGGTATCCTGAGAGCACACCTTACCCATCATAGTGTGGGCAATTATAGCCTGACAGCACACGTTACTAGTCATAGTGTGGGCAATTATAGCCTGACGGCACACCTTACCCGTCATAGTGTGGGCAATTACAGCCTGAGAGCACACCTTACCCATCATAGCATGGGCAATTGCAGCCTGAGAGCACTCCTTACCCATCATAGCATGGGCAAATATAGCCTGAGAGCACACCTTACCCATCAATGTGTGGGTAATTATAGCCTGAAAGCACACCTTAGCCATCATAGTGTGGGCAATTACAGCCTGAGAGCACACCTTACCCATTATAGTGTGGGCAATTATATCCTGAGAGCACACCTTACCCATCAATGTGTGGGTAATTATATCCTGAGAGCACACCTTACCCATCATAGTGTGGCAATTTATAGCCTGAGACCATACCGTACCCATCATAGTGTGGGCAATTGCAGCCTCAGAGCACACATTAATGCTAGGTATTGCCACACTCTTTCAGAAAAAAGTCTTGCATGCATTCTTTTCCTAGGTAGTTGTTATGGTAAAAAGAGACTCATTTTAACAGAAGGTGTGAAATTTGGTATAAGTGGATATCGGAAATGCCTGGGAACCAGCCCATCAAGGGAAACATTTGTGAGATATTTTTATAGGCGGGTAACTACAGAGATATTTCAATATGACCTTCTCTCCAACAATCGAACGTAACATTTTAAAGTAAGTTGCGGTAGTTCCATTGCTTTGTAGTAGGAACATTGAAGGGCATTATGGTTGACACCTTATTCACTGATTTCAACAAACAAAGGGATGCTGAAGCAACACATCAATTTATTGATTCACTTTATTGTAGAGTAATTGGGAGCCAGTGACAAGCAGAGTTCAAACAAAAGGTTTTTGGAAAAAGAAGCTAAGTGAGTGCCATAGGCAGGGACACACACAGGATTGTAAGGCTATTTATATACATACGCCAGTGGTAAATTAACAGTATACATATTGACTCCCAATGAAACATCATGTTAATACTGTCTGACATTATTGACATTACTAGTGCTAACTCCACGAGTTATACTGTTTCTCATGCCTGCAGTGTTTGTTTTTGCAACGATTTCCAACAATACACATGCATATCAAATCAGCCACAGGACGGCTGTTTTCCGACAGGGCTCCTGTCATTGAAAGTAGGCACCTTTGTGTGTGTGGCTAGAGCAGGGACTTGTTATCCAAGAAACAAAGATAGTGAGATGACAAGCAAAGATTTCGCCTCTTACACACACACACAGGCATGATGTGTTTACTGTCCTCAGCTCCATGCCTTGTGTAAAACGTGGAAAACTGCTGTAGTGTTGACAAACCCCTCAGAAAACATGATCATCCGATATAAATGTCTCCAATTCACTGAGGAGCCTAAAACTGAATGTGTCTTATAACTTACATATATTTCTAACTGAAGATGTAGCTTGAGATAGACTGAGAAGATTCCAGAGCATTTCAGGCGCCAATCTGCACAAAAACTATGCTGAGCACAACGGCGCACGGGATCCTGCGTTGGCTCATGGCTGCCAGAAATGCGCCAGCGCAGGGAGAGAGCAGAACTGCACCACTTCTCAGTAGATACGGCGCAGTTGTTGCCCGCCGTTGCGTGAGCTCTTTGTAAATCTGGGCTGTGGAATTTCCTACACTCAACCCCTCTTGAATACAGAGGTTTTGTCACCTCTTTTGAACCCCGAAAGTGCACTGAGTTGTGCTTTTAACAGAGTAAAATTATGTGTATTCCAGGATAGCAAACTACCTGGGGGGGGGGGGAGATGATATCTAAGACTTCCGAGTTTGTGGATGTTCACAGAAGGGGCAGCACAAGTGTCGGCAAGCCCTTCTGTAACACCAAAGTGTTCCTGGAGGATACTAGCCTGTGCAGTACAGCCCCAGGGAGGCTGTACGGCAACAGTGCAAGGTTATAGGCGCTACTCTACCAACACGTTTGTGCAGTATGTATGTATGTAATTGTATTTATATAGCGCTTACTATCCCTGACGAGGTGGCGAAGTTCTTTTCGGCAAGTAGCACGTTACTCCAGAACCCAAAAGGATTAGTGGTGGATTAGTATAGGGAAATACGAGTTAATTTGAGCGATGGACATCTGAGTCTGTTATTTGGATTAAATAGGATAATGGAGGGCTAGAAGGGGGGAAGAGTCTAGAAAGTGTTATTTGGGAGATCATAGTGGTAAGATGAGATTTGGGATGAGTAAAAGAAGAGATGGGGGAGGGAAGAGTCTCCAGAAAGGTATTAGGGAGATCACAGTAGTAAAATGAGGTTTGGGATGAATCGAAAGAGGGATACATGAGGGAAGAATTCAGAAAGGGTTCTCTGGGAGATCATAGGTGTAAAATGAGGTTTGGGATGAGTCGAAAGAGGGATACATGAGGGAAGAATTCAGAAAGGGTTCTCTGGGAGATCATAGGTGTAAAATGAGGTTTGGGGTGAGTATGCACAAACGATGGAAGAGTATTCAAAATGCAGATACTACAATCTTTACACTTTGGTCGTCTTTGCTGAGACAACTACAACACAGAGCGGTCTATTAGTTCAGTGGATGCCTCTGGAAATACCCTTAAACCACTGAATGCTTAGTCCACCAACAGTTGTTGATGGAAAGGACTTTCGGTTCTTGTGTACCTTTGCAGGTCTCAATCCACAGACAACCTCATACTGTCCTAAACCTAGACTTGAAAAATCTATGATCTGTAAATGTTCTCCCTCAGATTAAATGTTGGTTAGGGTGACTGATCCACCCGCAACACTCCTTAGCTGTTCTTGGCAACATCCGGTATCAGGTTTCTGATGCAACATCAGAAGACGATTATCTTAATTAAGATAACACACAGCAGTAACAGAAAAAAACGTCCTTTCCTCCGGAAGAACTTACTAAAACAAGCTCAACTACTGCAAAGAGTCATCCTCGTTAGCAGGATTGTAGAGCTGGTAAACTGAGGCTAAGAAAGGGCGCCTCAGACTGAGCAAGTAATGTGAATGCACCAGCCTGTCTGACCAGTCAGGAGCCTCTCGGATGCTTTCAGCGCTCTTGTGTTTGTTTCTACTCTTATCAGTCATCTCGTTTGTAGAAAATGTCTGCCAACAACAGGCTACTGTGACCCTGTCAACCGCTTTACAGGAAATGCAACAAACAGAGCGCTGACCAGAAAGAACACACAGTACAATCAGGGGTAAAGCGGGCTGCCGGTGGCGGAGTCCCGCCTCTCCGAGCAGAGGAGGCGGCATTACGGTAAGAGGTGCCAACTTGGGAACTGGGAAACAAGGTTCGAGTCTCGGCGTCGCCTCAACATCCCGTGACTCGGGGCAAATCACGCAATCTGTCCGTGCCCAAAAAATAACGTGACCCTGTGTAATTTAACTGGTGTTAAGCGCTCAAATGCCTTCGGGTAGAGTTCGCTCTATATAAAACTCCAAATAAATATGTATATTTGCGCAGATTAAGTTAATAAAGCTGGTAACATCAAGCCAACGAAATGTGAGCCAACGTGAACGAAGGTAGCAATTAGAGGAGCCGATGGGACAGAAGTATTTTTTCTTCCACAGTAAGCAATAAAATGGCCCGACAGAGGCCAGCCTTGGCACTATACTCAATGTAGCAAAGTTGCAGAATTCAGATAACATAAGAATTGTTTTTTTCTAAAGGCCACGTTTTTAAGTCTAGCTTGTCACAGTTTTAGATGTATGTCAAAAGTCATGTAATAACCTAAATAATAAAAAATAAAAAAACAGTATAGAAAGAGGGTTTGGCCCCACCCCTATGTTGATCATCTTTTTTCCTGCCATTTCTTTGGACATTGGTTATGTTAGCCTGGCTATGAAGAAGTTCCATTGCTCATTCTGAGGAAATGATTGTTAATGCAGACTCTACGACAATATGTCAAATACAGTAGGAAGGGACTTTGCATGTTGTAACCTGCAACAATACAGTAGGATGGGTTTTAAAGTGTGTGAACTCTTTAACAGATACAGTAGGAATGGGTTTTACATTATGAACTCTCTGACAAACACAATAGTAAGGCGTTTGCATAACTCTGTGACAAACACCATAGGAAGGTGCTTTATAATGTTTAACACCCAGAGATCTTCTTATACAGATCTTTGTTTCAGGAGGTACTAGAGATATCTTTTTCTCATTATGTACATTAGTAATTTTATATTTAGGTGTATGTGAATGGAAATACATTCGCTTTTTAAAACTAAAAGCAATAGCTATCAATTAATAAGTGTTCTTGTGCACTGTGTAGAGTTCTGAATTTCGGAGTTTGTCGCCCACACTACCTCCGTGAGTAAGCCATGGGCTCCTCTTTCTCACTGTCCTGGGGGTCAAGAAGCTACATCAGTAAGTGTATTCATATGATGAAACCACAAGTAAACTTGTTTTGTGCAGGAAAGCTCTCAACGACCTCAGTGAAAAAGAAAGGGGCTACAAACGTTTGCTTCAAAGGTCTCCTGTCTTTCACAGGCTTGTGGTGGAAACGGTATTCACTGATTTCAGTGTATGAAGGGATGCTGAAATATATGTTTTCATCAAATAATGTATTAATATTATCTGTTATATGGCAGCTGTGATACAGTAGAAGCAGCAGGGGGTCCTCTTTTAGGGTGTGCCACTGGGATCGGAAAAGTTGTCCACCTTGGCTGGGATGTGCCTCCTGCTGCTTCCTTTCCCGCACTCCTGTTTGCCGACCTTGATTGCCCCCAGCTCACTAGGCTAGCAGCCATTTCCTTTTCATTGGTGTGTGTACTGAACAAGGTTTGCTTGGCGTCGTCAGCCTTGACTGTGATGATCTTATATTTAATATCGCCAGGTAGGTACTCATGCCCCACTTTATTGTTCCTAAAACCTACTTCTAGGATAAGTGGCTTCAGTAGCCACTTTCTGAAGGCTGGTGACAGTGGCCAATTTATGAACACATGGAGAAGTATCTTGTGAGGGTTACACGTGCATAAAGCCATATATCATGCCATGGCCTTCCACTGGTCTAGAATAGATGCCAGTGCAAGTGTCCTTGTTATTAGTCTAATGGCTAGAAAAGCAACTCTGCTATATAAATTGAATGATGGATGCCTCTTCCACAGTTTCCTAGAGTTGCTGTATACATATATATGGTCCTGATGCTGGATTGCACCTTGTGCTGCAAGGAAAGGGACAGGGGGCAGTCACACTGCTATGTCTGCACTGTTTAAGAACAGAATATTTCGTGCTACCTTTTCACCGCCGATAGTCCAGCTCAGACTTGACTTAAAAATGGGGAATAATTGGTAGTGCCGCTCTATTGAAGTCACACCACCAGTAGTTCCCTCACAGCCCCGTTCTGTACGCCCCGGAGCGCAAGCTAGAAGAGTGGAGTTGTGACAGGGGCTCAGGGGAGAGGAGTTGGCCTAATGGCTAGGGCCGTCGACCTCGGAGCTGGGGAACCAGGTTCGAGTCTCGGCAGGGACGCACAACATCCTGTGATTCTGGGCAAATCACTTAATCTCCCCGTGCCTAACAAAAAAAAAAATGAATGTGTCCTCATGTAACGCAACTGGTGCTCGTGTAAAGCACTCTGATACCCGAATCGGTTCAAGTTCGCGCTATATAAAACTCCGTAAAAAAAAAAAAAAAAGGGGCTGCTTCAATGTTCTGCCACTTGTATTGACAATGCCTTTTCCATTACTTACAGACACATATATAGCAGCTGATGTGAAATAAACACTTTTACCACAAACAGCACAACATTTAGGCAGTGGAGTAGAAGTAAACAACCCATGAAGTCGCACACTTATGCATGAATTTTGCTCTCCTTTAGGTCTCCTGCTTGGGCAATAAAACAATGGGCACATGTTAACCTATTGGCCAACTATGAGAAACTCATAAATCGGGATGTTTTTCTCATGCAGCATAACACCCAGAATCTGGGCACAATCACATCCTGTCCGATATCATGGTACTACATGATCTCACATGCATGTCAGGTTTGTTCTCAGAACTAAGGGCCTGATTATGATGGCAGTCGGACCGCACATCGACAGGCCAACTGCCGGATTACAATCGAGGCAGTCGGACCCTTAACGGTCGAGAGGCAGTCAGAATCGCAATCCCGAATGGATCATGACATCCCTTTCCGACAGCCTTTTCATGTCAGAAAAACTGCCATGAAAAGGCTGTCAGAAACAGATTTTGGGGGCACCAAACAGGGCCCCTTTCCATTGTGGGCCACTGTAGTGTCCCCACGCATTATGCCATGCACCACATGATGCATGGTACATGGTGCAGGAAGTGCTCCTTTACACGGCGGCTTGTGCTACAGCCCTTTTCCTGGGCCTTAGCACAAGCCGCCATGTAAGGAGCACTTTGCAACTGCCAGCCCAGCTGTCGCATGGTAATGTGGCAGTCGGACCGCCGACTGCTTGTCATGCGATCTCCTTACTGCCACGATAGTGGTCAGCGGTCCGAGCAACCAATATCGTAATCAGGGCCTAAGTGAATGATCAGAGCTTATCTCAGTTCATGCAGCTTTGGAAGGGAAAAAAGTCTCCTAAATGTTTCTGTTCAGTGAGCTGTTGTACACTGTGCCATGTTGGAAGCAGGTCTTTCTGCTGTTGGAGTCCCTTTGGTGCCTCCACACCAGTGAAGACCGAGAGGGCCTCCACATGTGCAGGTGCAGGGTGCAGGCAAATGGTGCAGAGTGCTGGCGGCAGTGGCAGGCTTCCAGAATACAGCATGATGCACAAAATGCCAAACTTGAGCTTCTTCTTTGTGGAATCACAGATGCCATTGACCTTCCAGTTGAAGGTGGAGTTTGGCCATGTAAAGTGCCCAATCCAAGATGGTGGCCTCTCCAAAGGAGGCTGTGGGAACTTCCCAATCAAATATATGGCAGAGCATCCACCTATGAGGTCAGTTCCTGTGTCAGGTATATAAAAGGCATCACCTAAAAGGGCTAGCTGTGACCTCAAAAAAGAGGCACTTGTTACCGTTCACTCATAATGTTCAGTGCAGGGTGATATGTTGCTACTGGGAGTAGTCTCCCTTTCCTCAGGCAACTTCGAAGGGCCATAGACAGACGTATGTCGCATCCAGTCTTCAAAAGTTCACACATCTACTTTGTGAAAGTGGATATTTTGTCACAATGATCCTTATCTTCAACCAAAACATTATGTAGATGCATTACACGGTCTCATTAAAACAAATGTAAATTATATCATAAATGATATTGTATATTTATATTCATATATGTAGGGTATATGTAGAGTCTATCTACCCAGCGCCAAGAGATTTTTTTGGTGTACGTGAGCTTAACAAATGCTCTTTAACATAAAATAACAACATGTTTATTCCAATTTACAATAAGCCTAGATTGTAAGACTGAATACAATTTGAAAATCATTTGTTGCAGTATTGGTCTCACACTATGATTAGTCTGCTGTTGTTATTTTACTGATTTATCCCACATCACCACTGTTTGAAAGCAGCCCACTTCTTTTTATAACAGTTGGGATCAATATCTTCCCGCACATGTATGTTAAAAGCAATATTTCACCGGTGCTATGACCTCTGCTGCTGTAATTATCCAGACGCCACTGAATCTATCCCAGGTAATCAGTATACTGGACAGACTCGTTTCATAGATGTATTTTCATCATAATATTTCCTTGAAAATTCAATGGTCCTTCAATTGTTCTTCCTTTAATTCGTATCAATTGCCTCAATTCATTATTTCAAATTGTAAGGAGCACATTTCAAGGCTGTCCCATAAAGTGTATTCAGTTGCGCTCTGAAAAACAAAAACAAAACACGAACTGAGAAGTAGTTCCCCATTAAATAAACTAAAACACTTACACACAACTAATTCTTTCTTTCCTACCATAAACTTCCAGAAAAACTCCTCCGCAATCCACTGTTCATAACGTATTCAATGGCTCCAATGCTATCTTTATCAGTGGATTTTACAAATAAATCAGTCTCCAATTGGTGTGGCTGAATAAAAAAAGGTTTCTGTTTGTCCTAAATTCAATGCCAGTTTAATAAAACTATGACAGCTCAACAATTAAGGCCTCATTTTGATGTCAGTGGGACTGCCACCGACAGGCCGTATATGGAGGTGCACCCAACATCCAGGCCATCGGTCCGACCGCCACATTATGGTGCGGACCATCAAACCGCAGCGGTCTGGGGACAGACCGCCGCCACCGAAAGGCTCAAGGATCCTATCGGGACGGCGGTCAGACACTAATCCCTACAATTTAGGCACTGCCTGCGCAGGCACCTCCGTAGGGATTAGGATGTCCATTTCCCACAGCGTTTTCATGGCGGTCCAGCCTTGAAAAATCTGTCAGAAAGGGACTTTAAGGGCCCCAGTCCCCCGTGGGCCACTAATAAGTGGCCAGGGGGGGCACATGTGGTGCCTGGCACACGGTGCTTGGATGTTTGAAAAGTGCCTTTTTCTACTGCGGCTTGTCCTGCGGCCCTTTTCCGGGCCACAGCAGAAGCGGCAGTAGAAAAAGGCGTTTTACAACCACATGCACGGCGGTCGTATCATAATGGGGCGGGCTGAACCGACAACATCTTGTCAAGCTGTCACCTGCCCACAGTGATGGCGGTCAGACGCTCGTCCGACTGCCATCGTAATGAGGCCCTTAGTCGCGAAACCATTTCATGATTATTTAGCGACTTTCCTTTTTCCCATGACATAATCTATATATTTCCACAATTTTTAATGCGATTTTTCTACTTGCTTTTTTCCAGAATATATTTTTTCTCAAAAATGCACACGCGAATGTTTGTATTTGTGGAACTACATTACTCCTGTTGTCTGTAAAATAATAACTAGTTTCAAACCGAAAATAATTGTGAAATAAGATAAAAAGTTACTTATCATTACAAAAAAAATCATGATTTTTTTCTTTGAAAATCTGACTCATCAAAAAAGTTTTCTATATCTTCCAATGCCGCTACATGAGCTATGTTATCTTCTTTATTTGTATTTTTTTTATCATTTTCATAAAGCACAACTCAACCGAGTGTGAGTCAGCGAACTGTGTACAACAGAAGAACAGGTGGGTTGGATTAACCCCTTACATAGAACTGACAAGTAAACAAAACAGGCATAAAGTCAAAAAGAGAAGGATAGCGCTTGAAACAACTCTCAATATGGTGCACCGAAGAAACAAAACACTAAATAAAAAAAGAACACAGCTGGCTAAGCAAGGGAGAGAGAGAAATAGAAAGAGGCAGAAGGTTTATTAGAACATTGGAATGTTGAGCACTCCATTGAAAACAATGGAGTGCTCCGGGCTTCTAATGGGCGGTAGAAGCCCGGAGCACCAACATTGCAATGTTTAACAAAGGCCTCACAGAGCCTGAGGGATTTCAACCCCCTCGGGCTCCGTGAGGCGTTTGTTTTACAAATTAGAACATTCTGCCCTCTAGGGGCGGAATGTTCTAATAACCTTAGAGCACTTTGTAGCGAGCTCTACCGGCCATTAAAGGCCTGCCCGCTTGTTAAAGGCCCTCGCCTTCGGCTCAGGCCTTTAACACTAGAGCGGGCCTTTAATGGCCGGTAGAGCCCGCTATGGCGGGCTCTAAGGCTGTAGAAGAATAGGCGTTAGTTATGTTATGTTATGTTATAGGCAATTATAACGTGCGCGGCTACTCAGGAGTGTCCCGGCGCGGTACCTTGCTAGAGAGTGGGAGTCAGACAGAGGAGTTTATACAAAGAGCAGTGTTTTCAGCCGTTTCCTGAACAGCTTAGCATCTTGGATACAACGAAGTTCCAAAGGGAGTGCGTTCCAAGCCACGACAGCCTTATAGGCTAAAGAGCTGCCGCCCATTCTCACCCGGCGGACACGTGGAATCACTGCCAGGAACTGTGCCATAGAACGCAGGTTTCTTGAGGGCATGTAGAATTTAAAACGCTTCCTGAGATAGCCTGGGCCGGACTGATACAGGGCTGCATGCACCATGGTAAGGGCTTTAAATCTCACTCTTTCCGCAACCGGCAGCCAGTGGAGATCACGCAGATGTTGTTGTATGCTTGATCTTCGAGGGATATTCAGTAAAACCCTGGCTGTGGCATTCTGGATAGACTGGAGTTTTTTCAACTGGTACCCAGGAACGCCAACATAAAGTGCGTTTGCGTAGTCAATACGCGACAGTATTAGGGCGCGGGTGACCATCTCTTTAGCAGGCTGTGGTAGAAGTGGCAGAAACTTCCTAAGTGATCTTAGGGCACCAAAACATTGTCATGCTAATTTTTTAATCTGAGTGGTAAACCTAAGATCCTCATTAAACCAAATCCCCAGATTTTTTACAGGTTGGCCATCTGAATTAGGTAGAGAATATTCGGCCGGCCAAAGGGATTCTTTGAACTGAGAGGGAAAGGTACCATACAAGAGGATTTTGGACTTGTCCTCGTTGCACTTATGCTCCGCAGCATGAAGCCATTTAAAAACGGCCGACAGGCAAGCTCTGGCCTGAGCAGGAGAAGAGTCATCTTTACTCCAAGTGAAGAGGAGCTGGGTATCATCAGCGTAGGCGATGATCTTGGCACCCAGCTCCTCTGCCAGATAAATCAGAGGAGTCATATATATATTAAAAAGGAGAGGGCTCAGAGTGGAGCCCTGAGGGACTCCAGTGGACAGAGCTTGTGGCGAAGAGGAAAACGGGGGCATCCATACTTGCTGAGAGCGTTGGTCCAAAAATGAACCAACCCAGCTCAGCGCAGAACCTGTCACCCCAATGTCAGACAGGCGGGCCAGAAGCAGCGAGTGAGGGACGGTGTCAAATGCCGCAGAGAGGTCTAATAAAATCAGAGGCGCTCTGCCGCCAGCGTCCAAACACTCTCTGATGGCCTCAGTCATTTCAACCAGGGCAGACTCAGTACTATAACTGGCCCTAAAACCTGATTGGGCTGGATGAAACAAGCCTTCGTCTTCCAGAAAGGAGGTAAGTTGTTTATTTACCGCCTTCTCACAGACTTTGGCTATGGCTGGAAGTAGCGAGATTGGCCTGTAGCTTGTAGGGATCAGGGATCAAGAGAAGGCTTCTTTAGCAAAGGCAAGAGTTTGGCTTGCTTCCACGTCAGAGGCACCGTAGCTGTCCTCAAGGATAGATTAATCAGAGTGTTAACCTCAAGGTTGACTGTCTCAGCTACTGAGGCCAACAGTCTGGCCACACAGGGATCGGACGGGGAACCAGATTTAAGTGATTTTAAAATTGCCAAAGAATCTTGCAAAGTAATCGGGGAGAAAGCAGAGAAAGCCGAAGATCCATGCGATCCCCCTAATACGGCTGAGGGGGCAGAGCACTCGACTGATGAAGTCAAAGTCGGGGGCGTCTTAAAATTTTCCTTAATTGCCAAAATTTTGTCGATGAAAAAGCTCGATAGTTTCTCACACCAGACAACCGAAGTAGGGAGAGTGGTACTTTCAGCAGTAGGTGCCAGGAAACTCTGTACAATGGAGAAGATTTCCTTAGCATTGTTTTTTGAAAGAGCAATTCTCTCAGCATAGTGCAGGCTCTTGGCCTGCAATATGGCAGCATAATACAGTTTGGGAGCTTTCCTCAACAGCCCTTTTGCCAGGGGGCAATAGGTTTGACTCCAGCTCCGCTCTAGTTTTTTACATGCGCGCTTCTGTGATTTGAGCTCCTCAGAGAACCAAGGTTTCGAAGGGGAGTCTCTGGCTCGCCTGGGGGGGAGGGAAGGGGAAGTAAGCTCGACCGCCTGAGCAATCCAGCTATTAAAGTTTTCCCAAGCTTCCTCCAGATCTTGGGCTAAGTCTGGCTTGGACTCTGCCAAAGCTAATCTGAAGGCATCTGGGTTGATTTTGGGCGCCGGTCTGTATTGGGTGGGCTTTTTAGGGGGGAGAGGATCCTTAAGAAACCAGGAAAAAGGGATAACAGCATGATCAGTCCAGGTTACTTGAAAAGGAGGTTTAGCAAAAATCGGAAAGTTAGAACAAATAGTGTCCAGGATGTGACCTCCGCAATGGGTGGGGGAAGTAACCCATTGGGATAGCTGGGCCAGGTGAAGTGAGTCAGCGAACTCCCGCGTATCCCCTTCCTCAGCACAGTCCAGATGGATGTTCAAATCACCAAGAAGTAAAAAGTGGGAGAAATGAAGTGAGCGAGGGATAATACTATCATCAAGTGCTTTAAAAAAGGTGCCTGCGGGACCCGGAGGTCTATAGACCAAAATACCACCCAGTGTAAATTGGGGGGAGATGGTCAGGGAAAAATCCAAGGCCTCCCCATCTCCAATGCTCACAATATCACCCCGTTGAAGGGACCACTTATCCCTATACACCACCGCAACCCCACCTCCTCTGGCCATTATGTGGTCGACCCGGGACACTTTGAAACCCTTGGGTATGGCTAGTTTTATAACAGGGTTGGAGAACTTGTGGAGCCACGTCTCTGTAATAAAAAGCAGATCCAGAGACTCGTCCTCGACAAGGTCCCAAACATCCCGAAAGTGGCAGGCCAAAGAGCGAGCGTTAATTAGGGCTGCCTGGATAGAGGGGCCCGCCTGACTGTCCCCACCCGGGAACTCTAGGGCAGGAGTGTCTGTGGTAGCGGTACACAATGAAAAATTACAAAACTCATAAATAGTGTCAGGGTACTCCAGAACCTCCCAAGGGAGGCACTGGCAATGAGGAGTGCGGAGCAGGCACAGCTCAGCCCTACTATACCTTTGAAGTGCAGCAGATGGCTGAGGGATGGAACGAACATAGTGGCTGGCGCTGGCTGCTTCCGGGACGCTGACGGGCGCAGACGGGCTTGCCTTAGGCGCGCCGTCGGCGCGCCAGCGGCGCGCACGCGCAGCGCACATCTTTATAGTCCCGCCTCCCTTAGCAACTAGAGCACGCACTGCCAAAATGGCGTCTCTAGCCTTTAACCCCGGAAATCAGCCCCGGAAAGTAGCGTGAAGGGAGGGGAGGAGTATCCATCCCAAAGTGCAGTGCAAGAAAGGTAAAAACAAACAAATTCAATTTCAGACAGCAGTTTCCATTTAAAACAGCAGTAAAAACAAATGCGTTTCATAGTTGAAAAAAAGCGCAATGTTAAAATGCCCAGAAAAGCGGCAAAACGCTCCGCGACTCAACCAGCCCACTAAGGTACTGGTGATCGCGCATCGCGCATCTTTATAGTCCCGCCTCCCTTAGCAACTAGAGCACGCACTGCCAAAATGGCGTCTCTAGCCTTTAACCCTGGAAATCAGCCCCGGAAAGTAGCGTGAAGGGAGGGGAGGAGTATCCGTCCCAAAGTGCAGTGCAAGAAAGGTAAAAACAAACAAATTCAATTTCAGACAGCAGTTTCAATTTAAAACAGCAGTAAAAACAAATGCGTTTCATAGTTGAAAAAAGCGCAATGTTAAAATGCCCAGAAAAGCGGCAAAACGCTCCGCGACTCAACCAGCCCACTAAGGTACTGGTGATCGTGCATCGTGCATCTTTATAGTCCCGCCTCCCTTAGCAACTAGAGCACGCACTGCCAAAATGGCGTCTCTAGCCTTTAACCCTGGAAATCAGTCCCGGAAAGTAGCGTGAAGGGAGGGGAGGAGTATCCGTCCCAAAGTGCAGTGCAAGAAAGGTAAAAACAAACAAATTCAATTTCAGACAGCAGTTTCAATTTAAAACAGCAGTAAAAACAAATGCGTTTCATAGTTGAAAAAAAGCGCAATGTTAAAATGCCCAGAAAAGCGGCAAAACGCTCCGCGACTCAACCAGCCCACTAAGGTACTGGTGATCGCGCAGCGCGCTTCTTTATAGTCCCGCCTCCCTTAGCAACTAGAGCACGCACTGCCAAAATGGCGTCTCTAGCCTTTAACCCCGTAAATCAGCCCCGGAAAGTAGCGTGAAGGGAGGGGAGGAGTATCCGTCCCAAAGTGCAGTGCAAGAAAGGTAAAAACAAACAAGTTCAATTTCAGATAGCAGTTTCAATTTAAAACAGCAGCAAAAACAAATGCGTTTCATAGTTGAAAAAAAGCGCAATGTTAAAATGCCCAGAAAAGCGGCAAAACGCTCAGCGACTCAACTAGCCCACTAAGGTACTGGTGATCGCGCAGCGCGCATCTTTATAGTCCCGCCTCCCTTAGCAACTAGAGCACGCACTGCCAAAATGGCGTCTCTAGCCTTTAACCCCGGAAATCAGCCCCGGAAAGTAGCGTGAAGGGAGGGGAGGAGTATCCGTCCCAAAGTGCAGTGCAAGAAAGGTAAAAACAAACAAGTTCAATTTCAGATAGCAGTTTCAATTTAAAACAGCAGTAAAAACAAATGCGTTTCGTAGTTTAAAAAAAGCGCAATGTTAAAAAGCCCAGAAAAGCGGCAAAACGCTCCGCGACTCAACCAGCCCACTAAGGTACTGGTGATCGCGCAGCGCGCATCTTTATAGTCCCGCCTCCCTTAGCAACTAGAGCACGCACTGCCAAAATGGCGTCTCTAGCCTTTAACCCCGGAAAACTAAGTGAAAACTATAATGGAGGTGGTTTATGAAACTGTGAATAAGAGGGAAAGCTTGAAGTGGAAAGACGATATAAACTGATCACACAAGCGTTGTCACTACAATCAGAATGGCACCCAGTGCACAGCTTCACTTTCTCAGTGACCTCTTAATTGTGTTGGCCAAAAAATGGTCTCATTAGTGGTTTCTCAATATCTTTATGTATTTTTTGTAGAGCATTCAAAATAGGACCATATACATATTCATGTAATAAAAACTGCATTTTCCATATAATTATCAAACTGCTTCTAATGCTTGAGCCACCAAAACCTTCTCAAGAATTGGGAAAGCCAATAGGTCCCACTTTTTGAACCTACTGGCTTTGCCAATGGTTTTTAGCATCGTGGTGAAATCACCAAAATGCCAGGGGTAGCGGATGTGACAACACACGCCATTTAACTTTTACCTTGACTCTCACACACATATGGTTACACATACACACACATTCACACACTCAAATAAACACATTCTTACCCACAAGCAAGCATACAACACTCATTTAAAAGCATTTTTTACTTACCTTAGCTGCCAGACAGAGTCATATTCCAGGTAATTGTACGCCAGTATTCATTACACTAATAGTAAATAATATTATTCACTATTTATGTAATCAAAAAATTGACAGAAAACCAGTAAAGTAGAGCCCCCACCGACATCCATTAGAACAAACTGTCTCTGTGTTCCAGGAAGGGGCAGCTCCTCCACTATGGCGGAAGAGCGTCGCCCCACTGCTGAAATGCAGCATAAAACAATTTTATTGTCATTTTATTTTTCACTTTCAGAGTCACGTAGTCTAGGGCGGGGCGGGGCCATGAGGCAGAGTCAGCAGCAGGGGGAGGAAGCGGGGAAGGCACTGAAAGTGCGCAATGTGGTTTGGCCAGCCTTCTTAGGGCGGCCAAACCAACATGTCCACTTGGATATTTCCAGGCTGTTCCTTGGAGATATCCGCAGTGCTCAGGGGAACAGGCTCCCAGTTCCTGCTGGAGCGCGAAACTGGCCTACTCTGCCCAATCCCAGCACTTCTCTCATGCTGGGAGTGATAGCATGAGAGAAGCGCTGGGATTGTGTGGGGAGTCTGGGAGCCTGTGCTCATGGGTACTGCACTGCCGGAGCAGAGGAGAAGCTAGGTGCGGCACGGAAGCAGAAGATCGCAGCGGCCGGCAGGAAAAGGTAACTCGTTTTTTCCCCGCACTGCCCCCCCATTGTCTGATTGGTAGCAGCCACCGCTGGTGCCAGGCACTGAGTGTGCCACCTTTGAGGCCAGGGGTCACAAAGGCAGTGTCAGGGGTCACAAAGGGCAAGCCAGGGGTCGCAGCTGCAACACCTGAATGACGTTCATGGTTTTTTAGCCTTGTTGCACTGCATCCCTGATGCTGTGCAGCATGGCTAAAGAATTAAAAAAAAGCCTGTGACATGGCACCATGCCTACAAAATGACACTGAGACTTTTTTGTTTTGTTTAGTTATCAATCCAGATCTTTCAAGAAAGTTGTCAAACGGCTATTCTTGAACGAACTTTAACAGCATTTTCTAACAGCATCGACTTGTTCTCATGCTCTTGCTCTGTCATAATGTTGACTCTTATTGTACTTCGTTGGTGCGATTTATTGTATGCTTGTCTATTTAATTATTATCGTGCTCGAGGGCACTTCTGCTACTGCTCTGGTCGAGCCTACCCCTCCAACCCTCGACCGGATCTGTTTACCCCCCTTGTTTTTAACCTCTCCCACGGTCCCATTGTGTTTTGGTTACCCATGTTTTCGCCAAATCTGTACAGCGCTCTGATACCAGTTTGGGTCTTGTTCGCGCTTTATAAAACTTTTCAAATAAATAAATGTCAGTAGCTAGTCAGTAAAGAGAACGAAAACGTGCAAAAGTTTTTCTTTTTAAAAAGTGTGTGGGGAGGAAGTATCACAGGAGGGTGGAAGCAACATAGGAGGAGGAACCAACATAGAGGGTGTGGGTGGCGGTAGGGGAAGCAATGGCATAAGAGCAACTTGGAGCAGGAAGGGAGAAGCACATGGGCAAGCAGGCAACAGGAGAGAAGGAGAGGTCGGAGCTGATGTGGGGAAGCAACACTGGGTGGCGATGGGGATGAGAAGCAACAGGTGAGAGAGCAACGTGGAGCGGGTGAGGCAGAAGCACACGGGTGAAAAAGCAACAGAGGGAAGTACACAAGAGGGAGCACAACATGGGGGGAGGTGGGTAGAAGCACATGGACGAGAGCAACACAGACTGTGGGGGGAGAGAAGTACATGAGCAACAACTGGAATAAACATGTGCTCTCATGGAGTGCTTAAGGGAAAAGAAACAAGCAGTGCTTGATAAGCAAGCAGTATAAGCATAGAAGCCAGCCAACTAAAAGTGATGATAATGAGGCAATGTTCCATTGGAGGGGCAAACAGAAGATTGACAAGCTGGGACATGAATAAGAAGTAAGAAAACAACAGTGACAAGAAAGCCAACCAATGGGTTGGCTCCAAGACCCTGTATGTTCTTGGTAAGCCCATAATATGTCTCCCAATTGACAGTTCATGGGCTGTCTAGTAGGCGAGACCTAGTGGATGTAGCTATGTATGTAAGTGAGACGTACATGGCAGGAAACAGACTGAGCAAACTCACAGGGCAGGCTTGTCTTTCTGTTTCTTAAGTGAGGTAAGCATGTCTTGGAGCCACACTTGCGTGCCTATATTGACTGGTGAGATAGTGATAATATTGCAAACAGTAGTCACAGAGTGAAGCATTGTTTTTGTGAATTTGAATATTTAGGGCCTCATTACGATGTTGGGTGGAAAGTTTCCGCCCGACACTGTCTCGGATTCGGGAACCAACCGACTCGCAGTCGGCGGTTCCGCCCGACTGATTACGATGCGACCAAACACTGCTCGGTCGGAGTCCCATTGATCCCTATGGGAGCCAGTGTTCCGCCCGACAACACAGGCTCCTTTGGGGAAATGGGGTGTTTTCAGAAAACCCTGCACCCTGTCGCAAGCACCCGATGGTGCCTGCTACACAGTGCAGGGTTTTACAGGGGTGTCCCTTGGGTACCCCCTCGGCCTCCAACCGGAGCCCGTGCACCAAAGGGGGCCCTGCCAGGGGCCCACAAAGTCACATTCCGACAGCCTTTTCATGTCAGACAGGCCGACTCGGAAAGGCTGTTGGAAACCGACATCGTAATCCCTCGGTTGGAATCGTTGCCCGTAGAGGTGTACGATGCGGTTCCGACCGACAGGACTTCTCCGAGAGCCTGTCGGAACCGATTCAGAAAGACTGCGCGGGTTGCATTCCGACTGCGAATATCGTAATCTGTCGGTTGGAATGCAACCCGACAGAGTCGGTCGGAAGGGCTTAGACACGGTTGAGGAGATTCCGACTGTCGGTCGGAGGCTTTCCGCCCGACATCGTAATGAGGCCCTTAGTGTCCAGTGCAAGTGCAAGACTCAAATGCTTTGTCAGCTGAGGAACATTGATTTCTGAACTGTAGCAACGTTATATTAATAATTAACACCATTTTGAGCCACAAAGGCTTCCCTTGTTCCCTCATGTCCTTTAGTACTACTGAGCCAAAATGTTTATTTTTTCACTATTGTATTAAAATGTTTTCTTCTGTGCTGACTAGCCCAAGGCCATCACAATAAACAAAACAATTTAAGGCCACCATAGGACTATACACAATAAACAAATCAGTTTTAGAACAATAAAACAATCATTAAAATCCGAACACTAGATAATTAAATATTATTGTAGAAAGAGATTTCAGAAAACGTTTTAGTAGCAATCCCTCTGAAGATAAAGTACCCCAAATAACCTAAAAGAAGTAGCTTTGTTTTTTTCAAATGGTGATAAAGATTTCTCCATCTAAAGAGCAACTACAAGTGTTTTACACTTCCTTATCTAAATGTCTTCTACCATGAAGGTACCACCACTCCTAGTGCTCTGGAGTCCTCATACCATTTTCTTATTGCTTTTTCCAGATATTCAGGAGTCCACAAGTACACACAGATACACCATTTCAAAAGGGAAATAGTTCAGGTTTCCCTGTTACCATAAGACCACTTACTACTGTTTTGGCAACCAGAAAAAGCAATACACACATTGTGAAACAAGTGAAGGCTGGGTATTTCTTGATGAGTACCATGACAATGACTCGGTCAAAAAGAGGAAATAAAGACGAATTCAAAACTCTATTGAAATAAGACTATATTTTCAAAATACTAAGATCATTTTAAGACAAAAGAAGTAGTGAAAAATATGCCTTTCAAGTAAGAGTGATGTATACCTCTGTCAATCACTGTTGTTGAAGATTACTGAGAGCTGTGATGGCGTCACCAATGTTACCAGCACCACTGATCAGTTGGGCGGAACCATGGAATCCTCACATGAGTGTACTTGAATCTACTCAAAACAGAACCATGGTTTGGAAAATCACCCATAAATCACCTTCAACCGTCCTTAAAAGGAAAAGGCGAAAACTGTCTGACTTCAAACATAAGGCTGTAAATAGAGGCCAGAATCCAAAACATACTGTAAGGACTGCAACAAATGGAGGGGGAGAGTGGGGGTTACCATCTTGACTGAGCTCCTCCAGTTATTAACTGTGCTGACATATGCAAAATTTTGATATGGCTTTGCAGAAGGTAAATTTTAATAGATTCTGCTTTAAGTAATACTTGTCTGTCCTCCGCAAGTCCTAAAGCGGTTTTTGAGGTGCCTGCTGTCTTGAATGAATGGCCCCTGGTGCATTTCTGACCTTAGGTGAATGGCTGAGGGGATACTTTGAGAAAAGTGTGACTATAAGCTCACCTTGACCACCAGCGGAGGCAAAACATTTCTCTAAATAATATTACAAAACAGTGAATACCAAGTAGGCATAATCACCTTCTTATATGTAGCATGCAAAGAATTTGAGAGTAATTAACGCCAACAGCACAACAGGAATGGTATCAAGGAGGTAGATCCTTGGGCCTGATGGAAAGCCAAGGGGATGGCTTGAAACATGTCTACCCTTAGGAAGGCAGATACATAGTTATCCACCCTTCCTTCTCCCTGTTTTTTAATCATACCGACTAGAGGCCGGAATAAATACTAGTTTACCTACTAGCCAGTATTTTTAAGGTTTTCTTTCCACACAAAATACACAACACCCCACTCCTGTTGTCATCATTCTACACCATATTAATACATGTACTAGTGCTCCCGCATAACTCGTAGGTCGCAGCAGTGGAACGGGATGGACCCAATGATGAAGCATGCCATCATTTTCTTAATCTTGTGGAGGTTTTTTTGCAGTAAACTGAGTGGCTCCCTGTGTTTTGGTTACCTACTGGTAGGAGGACAAGCCTCTCTGTCCCTCTACCTCCCCCTCTTTTTTGAAAGTTGTATGAATGGCAGCCAAAGGATAAACTTTGTGTCATGATCTTGCTGATGCACGAAAACTGGTAGCTTCTTCTTTAGCCATTTTAGAGGCTACATACACAATTGAACAACATGGGGGCCAGAATGGAACCACAGGATACTGAAAGGGAGTTAGAGCACAGCTTGAGTCAGAATTCTCCAAATAATGGGTTGAAAACAATTAGCGAGGAAGCAGGAGAACCAACAGCACATGCTACAAAAACCTATTGCATCATACAGAATATTCATGCGCGCCCGAGGGTCAGTTGTATCAGTATCTGCTGAAAGATTCAGAAGATCCAGCCTAACAATAATCTTCATAATTAATTAAGAGCAGTGAGTTATCCAGCATTTAAGAGTCACAATTTCTGTGCCACCAGCCTTCGTGATCATCACCAGTGGAATCTTCCAAGAGTCATGTGCTCATAAACAAAAATTCCCATCAGGAAGAGCAACAACAAAGAACAATGGGTTCTGGAAACATATTCATCATTAGTGTGTCATTTGGAAGGTCATCCGTGTTGGAACTACGTTGTATTCATGATAGAATAAATATTAATTTGGCATGCACACCCTTGTATCTTGTCAAAACAATATTTCAAGAGATTTGGCTCTACATCTGCTTCAGCTGCGAAAACAGTGTAGTACTTATCTTAATAACAATAGTGCATCATCCTGAAGGAAGCATCACATGAGCTAAGACAAAATATGAAATGTGGCCAAACTGACATCAACCTAACCTAAGGTCCTACATTTCCCAGGGAGCAAATGACCAGTAAGTGACACATGGAATGCTCCACTCATGATTGATGCATCTAAAAGTAGGACAGTTGACCTTAGTGGACAAAAGAAGAGTTCTGAGCAAGATTAACAAGATACTCCTGTCCCAGCTTCTTAACACAATTTACTGCTTCCTGGTGGTAGAGTTCAATGCACAGAATTACTTGAGGCTGCTCTTATCAATATTTGATCCTCCATATGATCTGTTCTACGGTGAATGATTCTTGTACACTTATAAAAGTCTCTAGCCTCTACAGTGAATGAGTCTCTTGTGTTGTTTTATTTTATTATATGATGAATTTGTATCCAACTCATCATGACTGACATACTTCGGGCAGCCTTAGGACACATTAAAACTGTAACATTCTTGTATGACCTTAAATTTGTTCTGCAACCCTGGATTGGGACCCTGTGGCTTTTGGGCCATGTGCCTGGGACGGTGATATACCAGTCTCTCAAAATGGATTGCCTACAACGCTTATGCAGACCCTTACAAACCATTGTATTCTGTACAATAAAGTGTTGAGTGCCAGACTCAGCTGCAACACCCAGTGGCGACTCCTCCACTAAGGCGGAGGAGCGTCGCCCCTCTGCGACACAACAGTGAAATAAAGGAAACATAAAATGATAATAACTAAATGTTATTATAATTTTATATTTTACTGCTGCGCTGCTTTGCGGGCGAGCGGGGCTGGGCTGCTCACATAGGAGCAGGGGGAGGAGTGGTTTGCCCATTCCAAGTGCGCACGAATGTTTGGCAGGCCGTCTCGGGCCAGCCAAACATTTATGCTCACTTTGTATGTTCTCCACCCAGGCTGCATTACAGCCTGGGTGGGGAACATGCCCAGGCTCCTACTGCCTGTCTGAGCATCGAACCACGGTTCGCAGATCAATCACAACGCTGCAGCGTTGTGATTGGCTACGGGGAGCCTGGTGCTTCCTATTCTGGCCGGCAGAGACGACGAGGGACGACGTAGGAGAGACGCGGCAATCAGGTACGTTTTGTTTTTCACACCCTCTCACCTCCCACCCCCGCCCCCGATTGGTGCCGGCCGCCACTGGCAAAATCACTCTCCCAAAATCCAACCATTTGGCAGCACCAACTCTGCAATACACAGACAGGCTCGAGTGACCTTACAAGAGGAAGGGTAATTAGGGAGGGTAATGTGGGAAGGGAGATCTGGAATTAGATGGAGACCTGATGTGTCAAGTACACAATGAGACAAGCTGGATTTATGCATTACCCAATGCAGCCTCTAAAATGGCTAAAGAAGAAGCTGCCAGTATTTATAAATGTCTATAGACGTTTACCATATGTTGTCAGCGCTTCTCTGATGCATCTGTGATGCTTTGCTACAAAACTTGTTACCTCCTGGATGTTGAACAGAAAATGAAAAATGCACTAACCACCTTCAACAGATTACACTGCTCTAGTGCTCTGTGCTAGTAACACAATCCTTCTCCAGTGTACCCCTCTTTGTACTGAGCTCTACAATGGCTAGATGATTCTTCGCACACATGCACGAGTATTGTTCTTCCACAAGCAGCACAAGACAAGTGGCATGATATACACACACTCTGCAACAAGATCTTTGTTGTACAGTTTCAAACGTTTAAAAGTGACAACATTATGTCTGCAGGGTTAGGGGGTTCCCCCTTGCGTGGCCGAGATTGATGCTTATTGCGATTCTCGGTCTTTTGACACAAAATTGCACAATTCTAATCACAAGTTTGAACACTGCAATAGACCCTTCTGCTGATGCAGGTCGTGTCGGCCACGCAGCGGTGTAGCGTGGGTTGCCAGCACCCGGTTAAAGCAAGTATCCTTCCACTTTTCTTTTAAAATTTTGCGCCACAAAAAATGCCCCAGCGCCCCTAAGAATGCCCCTAAGAATTTTGCGCCCAGGGCAACTGCCCATGCGGCCCCGCCCACGCTATGCCACTGCGGCCACTCTCAATCACACCTTACTTCTTGGGACACAGATCTTCACCCTGGAGCTCGAGACCTGCAATGACACTGTCTTCAAGTCCCAAGAAGACAGTTCCACTCCACATTTTTCGTGCTTCTCCATGCAAGTTTTAGGACAATAAGCAACAGTTCCATCCGACTTGGCAGGATTTTTGCACACAAAAAAAAGTATTATCATAGATGATAAGGAAAAGGGCCTTGGATAGCACAGTTTTAGGACAAACATTGGCACAAAGACCTCGTATCATCTGAGAAAAATACATATGCCTTCATTGCCTTAGCAGAACCACCTTCAACAGATTACACTGCTATAGTGATCTATGCCAGTAACACAATTACCTTCTCCAGTGTACCCCTCTTTGTCTTGTGCTCTTCAATAGATAGATGATATTTCGCTCACAATCACACGTATTTTCTTCCACAAGCAGCACAACACAACTGGTGTGATATACACATACGCTGCAACAAGATCTTTGTATTCCGGTTTCCAAAGTTTAAAAGTGACAATATGTCTGCATGGTCGGGATGGATGCTTCTAGCGCAGTGCCGGATTAAACCCCATGGAGGCCCCTAGGCGGTCGAATTGTCGGGCCCCCTCGTAAATTATCTCCTAATACCCAATGCACCGGATTTTTTTTACAAACTGACAGCTACCAGAAGATGATCTTTTAAGAGACAAACTGTAATGTGAATCTAATGTCTCTGGTGTATGTACTTTTTAAACTGTATTTTGTTGTGTTGTCGCGGGCACCTAAAAAGAGTGGGGCTCAGAGGCCAGTGCCTACTTTGCCTGTCTGGTAATCCGAAACTGTTCTTGCGATCCTCAGCCTTTTATCACAAAAAACATCTTTTTTGCCTCGCCAACATCTTGTTGCCTTGCTAGACTTTAAATCACCAATTACTCTACAATTTGATGTTCCATTGTGGTAGACCCTAACTGCTGCAAATGACCAACTAGCAGGGTTTCTTATTACAAATAGCTATTGTAATACATTTTCGATCTTCCAATTAGATCCAGACACTTTACTTGTATTTACCTCTGTGTAGAAATATATATATGTATATATTCGGTTACAGCCTGTTGGCTAAGAGGTCAGTTCAACACACTGCATTCTTAAAGAATCAATGGTTTTGGGTTCCTCTCTTCTGACCACCCACGCCTTGCTCTCTCAATCTCTGTCTTTCGATGCATTTACAAGTTTGCAGCTTAAAGATTTCCCTTTGAAGTCTGTTCACTTGGGTCTTCATACATCTCAGTGAACAGTGAATAGCTAAGGCTCTCTCATCCTTTTGCACTCGTCCTCTTGGTCTTCCACACTGCTGACAGTACTGCTTTAAGCCCTGAATTGCGTGCTAAAGATGTCTTGCCTAACTTTGGCTCCCTCGTTTCCAAAAATCGCTCCTACACAAATTTCGTTGCCACACTCAAACAATAGACTAAGGGCCTTATTTAGAGATTGCCAGGCTGTATTCCATTGCACCAGAGCACTGGAGGCATGTACTCCGCTGCCCTAGCGGACTTTAGCCTGCCTGCTTGGCAGAGGTCTCTGAGCCTCTGCGACTATGAATCTTTTGAATGCAAAAAGAACAATTGATTGACAGAATGCAGAACAATGTTATACATTCACCCAAGTACAGAGATCTGGGCCTAAATCCATCGTTTTTTTGCTCCTCATGCCGTTTCAGTTTGAACCCAGCCATATGCAAATCAGTCTTGACCCTGCTCCCTATGGGAACGGCCTAGCCTGAACTGCCAGGCCAGGTCCTCCCTCTAAACTGGGGTGGCATGGTGAGCGAAAGAACGATGGATTTTACCCAGATCTCTTGACTGGGGGTAAATGTTTGATTTGCTCTGCATTCCGTCCATCTGTGAGTCTTTTGCTTTCTCGCCCTAAGTGCGCCGGGTATGCCTAGACGTGGGTCCCGGGCTCACTGTCCCATTAGGTTCAAGCTAGCCTGGCTGATGAGGGGTGATGCCCCGAAACCAGTCCCAGGTTGCTTGATTCCGGTCCAGGGAGGACCTGGCTTGGCAGTTCGGTGTGGACTGTTCCCATGAGGCACAGGGTCAAGACTGATTTGCATATAGCTGGGTCTAAACTGGGGTGGCATGGTGAGAAAAAGAACGATGGATTTAACCCAGATCTCTTGACTGGGGGTGAATGTTTGATTTGCTCTGCATTCCGTACATCATCTGTGTGTCTTTTGCTTTCTCGTCCTAAGTGCGGCGTGTATGCCCAGACGTGGGTCAAGGGCTCACTGCCCCACTGGGTTCAATCTAGCCTGGCTGATGAGGGGTGATGCCACGAGACCGGTCCCAGGATGCTTGTTTACGGTCCAGGGAGGACCTGGCTTGGCAGTTCAGTCTGGACTGTTCCCATGAGGCACAGGGTCAAGACTGATTTGCATATGGCTGGGTCTAAAGTGGAGTGGCATGGTGAGCAAAAGAACAATGGATTTATCCCAGATCTCTTGACTGGGGCTGAATGTTTGATTTGCTCTGCATTCCGTCCATAATCTCTGTGTCTTTTGCTTTCTCGCCCTAAGTGCGCTGGGTATGCCCAGACATGGGTCCCGGGCTCACTGTGCCCAAGCTAGCCTGACTGATGAGGGGTAATACCCCGAAACCGGTCCAAGGATGCTTGTTTCCAGTCCAGGGAGGACCTGGCTTGGCAGTTCGGACTGGACTGGTACCATGAGGAACAGGATCAAGAATGATTTGCATATGGCTAGGTCCCAACTGGGGTAGCATGGTGAGCAAAAGAACGATGGATTAAACCCAGATATGTGACGGGGTGAGTGGTTGAAAAGTTTCAGCACTCTGTCCATTATCTTGTTGTGGTTGATATGTTCACCCTAAGTGGCCAAGGGTATGCCCAAACGTGGCTCCCTTGCTCACTGTGACACTGGATTCAAGCTAGCCTGGCTGATGAGGGGTAATACCCTGAAACCAGTCCCAGGATGCTTGTTTCCGGTCCAGGGAGGACCTGGCTTGGCAGTTCGGGCTAGACTGTTCCCATGGGGCACAGGGTCAAGACTGATTTGCATACGGCTGGGTCCAAACTGGGGTGGCATAGTAAGCAAAAGAATGGTGGATTAAACCCAGATCTGTGACTGGGGGTGAGTGGTTGAAAAGTTTCAGCACTCCGTCCATCATCTTGTTGTGTTTGCTATTAAGTAACTTAAGGCAACGAGTCATAGTTTCTTATATTTAATCCTTTAATACTTTCTTTTCTTACTCTAGCCCTATTTTACTTGTATTTATTGTTTTTCTTAGATAATATTATTACATGTATTCATATGTATTTAAATGTATACTTATTGTACTAATGTTATACATTTTTATTTAATTTTATTTTAAATCATTTTGTTTCAACGTGAATTATTTCAAATGTAGCATATATTTTAAACACACATAATCTTTGTTTTATAATACTTTCTAGTATGTACCTGAGAAGTAGTGGCTCCCGAGGTAAAGGCAGCAACAGTTACCTGCAATGTAATGACTCTCGGTGTACTGACTGCAAAGTAAAGGTGTTACACCCTACTCACATAAAATGCATTATGAATTAGGCCTAGATTCAGCTGCAGCTCACATTTAACCCTGGAGCAAGACACACCTACTCACATAAAGTGCACCATGACTAAGGCCTAGATATTTCCGGTGTAACTCCCAATTAAGCCTGGAGTAAGATAAAACTACTCATAGAAAAATCTTTGTCAATCAGGACTAGTGTTTCACTGTCTGCAGCAATGAACCTCGTCGAAACTTTGCGGAAAGTCTCTGCTGGCAGATTCAGGAAAACTACTTCGCCAGAGTAAACTTCAATGTCAGCTATTGAGAGACAACTGCAGCTGTGGTCATTTGCAAAACTATTTTTGAATGTATTGAAGAAATGGATTACAGCACTGAAAAGATGAATGACTGGAAACTACTTATTCAGTTGAATGCTTTCCACATGTTCTAGAATATACTTGACTTTTCTTAATTACATAGAACATTTTCAAAGGTAATGTTAATGTTCTTTTTGAGCAATCAGTATGCAGGAAAATACCAGATTTCTGGTTGGGTGCCCTTAGTAATGATTTTTTTAAAAAGGACAGCAATACCAGTGTCACTGGCATAACACATCTATTCAGCTGAATTAGTTGTGATATAAAAAGAAGTAAAATACAAAACAAGCATTGGGAAAGCCACTCGGTTTCACATGTATAATGAAAGTGTCAAGCTGTTGCCAATGCTTGTTAAAAAAAAGTAAAAGAGAAAAAATCAAAATACTGGAGAAACAGCAAACATATCTTATGGCATCTCAAAACTGAACCTTAAATTCAATATGTTCAATCCTTATTAACACCATAAAACTCTTGAGTTAAAAAGCTTGTTACACAAAATCTAGCTTAAAACAAATAGGACTAGCTGCAGGGACGTAAAAAACATAACAGTTGTCTATGGCTGTCAACAAGGAAGTGTCAGGAAAACGCTTTACATTGCCCAATTCACTTTCCACACAACTCTGAAATGAAAATGGCCATTTGGTTCTCTGCATCAGTCCAGGTAGCAGATTTACGGGCCTCCAGGAGAAGAGACTTTTCAGGGGTGAGTGTAGCAGCCTGCGCCTCTCCCGAACCATAAAAGCTGTTTAAGTATTCCCAGGCCTGTGTTTTGATGCACACGCACACGTACGCACACGCACACTCACACTCACATACACACATGCGTGCACACACACACACACACACACACAATGGAACATCCAGTCTTCGGTCAAACGCCTGAAAAAATATACCAGTTGCTGTTCTTTTACAGACAACCTGGGAGAGGAGTAGGGAGAAACACCAAGGGGCATATTCTCAAGGAGCTATCGCCGAGTTAACGGCACTTTATCGCAGCCAAAGTCGAGATAAATGTATCGCAACATTCACAAGCTGGTGCTAACAGCCCATAACACCAGTATACCTGCGAAAGCATCCGCAAAAAACATCGCCACAGATGACCCCTGCAACTATCGCTAATGAGATGCAGAGTGGGCGTTCCCGAGCAAAAACCAGCGACAACACCACACCTCAACATTCTCAATGACCTTCCCGATCAGCGATAAAACCACAAAACAGGCGATAAGGCGCGTTAGCAGCAGGAAACTAACACATGCCCTGACCTGGTGCAAAGTCGGACCACAGCCTGCACCACAAAATGGAGCCCAGACCAGAGCCACACCTGAAGGGCAACAGATGCCATGGAGCCACTGAACATGCGTGCCAGACACCCAAGAGGGCCAAAACACCCACCCCCACCACCCCCAGGATCACCCCCCCGCCCCACCATGGGCACCCCCCACCTCCCCCGGACCAAGACACAGCACATCAACTGCACGGAAACATGACCACAAGCACCCGCCTGATGCCCCACAATCGCAACAATTAACATACATGTGCGCACTGAGATCCTGATTCATACATACACCATTGAAAGACCAAACAAAATGTCACATTCAAATACGTCGCCAAACAACTATCCTGAGGAGTCATGGCAGGGCATCCCTGGACAAACTGTGACTCACAACCTGCAAGACAATACCCAAGATAAGAAGGTGTGTCAGGCACCCATCAAAGGACAGGGAGAGAGAGAAAGAGAGAGAGAGAGAAAGAAACAGACAGAAAGAGAGAGACTGAACAAGGAGCGCAAGGCCAACCGGGCCCTTGGCTCATGCAAACATGCCAACAGCTGCGTGTGTCTCCAACTCTGCGCACCACAAATCACAGGCCTGGCATCAAAGTCAGTGCGAACTCCACATCACAATTAAGACATGCAAGCAGTAGTCAGACGAAAATCAGGAATGAAAGCACCATTGTCCCAACACACAAGGCCCAAGGCCAACCAAACCCCCGACCTTGGTCCTGAATGCGGCTGGCACACCCTGCGTGAGATACCATACCAGCCTCCGACGACTCCCCCACCACGAACTGCGCTAATGAAACACCAACGTGCCTACACCCCACACACACTTGTCCCTGCACGACCAACACCTGCAAGGGATGCCCTTGACACATTGTCAGGAACTACCCATACGTACAAACGTCACAAACACATACGACTCATTGCCCAGAGCTGTGGCATATCCTCCACCGAACACCCGCCGGTCAGACGAGTGCCAGTGCCACGAGACCAACAAACGCAATGGCCTGCATTCCCCGGCACATGCACAACCCCTGTCACGTGGAACTGTACCGTGCCCGAATGCTGCATCTGTTGGGATCCCTGCCAATGGCAGTGTTGCAAATCAGTTTCCGTCTGAGTTTCCGTCTTGCCTACGTCACCTGCGTCCAGCCCTGGTTCCACTGTCGATCATGCACATTCGAGTGGCCCATGGAGGTATGCCTATCCAACGCAACCGTAGCTGAATTGGATTATGACCTGACAGTGCGCCCCCTGTTGGCCCACCCACAGGAGTGTCACCTGGATAGCCGTGCATGGGATGCACTGATCCTTGGCGTATGTGCTGGCAGTTGCGCATGGGAGAATGCACAACTTGCGTGTGCAGTGACCACATCCAGGCGCTCCCCTATTGGGCTATGTTGCGGATTGGGGAAACGGCGTGGACTGAGCACATCTGCCCGGACCAGTTAATGGATTGGCTCACCCTGGTGTTCCTTGAACACGACAACGACGTACTATTGGAACACATTGCCCATGAAGCTGTGCTGGCATTCATGGACGAGTAACTATGTCCCTGCTGCCACATCGGATTGTCACCCACAGCACTGCTCCCAACACCTTGTAGCATCGTGGGGAATGTACCCACATCCCACCACAACAGAGGACATGTCTGCCTTCGTATGGACTCTGTGTGCATGTGCGTGGAACTACGCGTGTGTACACACACCTGTGCAAGGTGATGCAGTTCCATGGTCGGAGCAGCACAGCGTCGTCTGCCAACGTTACCAATTCGGACACACTGCTGGGGGGAGAGTACACACATGGCAATGTAGCACGACATGTGGACTTGTCGGACCCTTTCACCTGATCACTGTCAGCAGAGCAGACAGTCGGCGCAGTCGGGTGGCAGAGCACTATGCAGACCCCATGGGCTGTAAGTTGTGCCCCCTCACACGGGGCAAATGGCATATGCCAAGCAACACATGACTCGTCCAGCAAGGCAAGGTGGGCTGAGACCGTTGCCATCCGTGATGATTGGGGTTCATTTTTCCAACCCCATTTCCTGCACCTCGACATGTACCCATGCTGCGTGTAAGTGTCTCAAGCATGTTCCTGTCTGTTGTGGCTGTTGCCTTGTCCGTACTGACACGCACATGCCAATAAAGTCTACGCAACACCACTGGTGTCTGACTGTGATGAGTGTTGATTAGATTGACCACTCGTGTGCCACAATGAGCATCGTCCCTACACATGGAGGAACTGACTGACGCATGTACAATGGGGGTGGGTCCCTTCTGACAGCTCCACCTCTGTGAGTCCGACATTGTTTTGGGAGAGTTGCTGGTAGACCTGTGCTCTTACGTGTCTTCAGCAATGTGAGTATGGTGTCCAACCTCTGACCATGTTGTGCGATGTTATGAATCATTACAGAATGTGTCCACACAGATGTGTGTGAGTAGGTATGCGACGTGAAGTTCTGTCGTCACATGTGATGTAGGACACCACATCTGGCCTGCTACCGATTTGGTCATTCCTACACACAGCCCTATTCAAGACATGGACCTGTGCCTACTTTGGGGGGTTGTGACTTTGTTGCTAATGTACAATGGAAACACAGCCAGTACCCACCTTCACAGTCATCCAATTGGCCATGTGTCACGGGGATGAACATGCGCATTGATGTCATTTACCAGGGTGTACCTTCCTGTGCAATCATTGTCCCTACATCCAGCCATACTTCCATACGTGAGTGAACATAGTCATGACACATCTGCATGATTTGGAATGTTTTATTCACATTCTGGCGAATGACGGAGAGGGAGCTGTACATGGCCATCCAAGCCCACATAACATGGAAGCCCAGTGGTGGGCCAACCAGAGTCCTTTGGGCATTGAAAAATGATTTGGAAGAGGGGGAGTGCAGTCCGCAGCAGTATTGCTGTGTAATTGTCAAGCAGTGGAGATATGGCAGTCCGTGTCGGGGTCCGGGTGAATGTCGCAGAGTGTTCAGGGGGACAGTGGAAGGGGTTGTCCCGGGGCATGAGGCATGGGGCAGAGCCAGGCAGGGCAAGCCATATGGAGGTGATGGATGTACTGCCTCCTTCCTCACACAGTAGTTACCATCCACATCTCACTCCTCTGATACTTCTTCTGTGTCGGGTGTGTCCGGTGTGTGTGGTGGTGTAATGGCTGCATGACTGTGTGCCACTGACACATCAGGGTGCGAAGGTGATGGGGCTGCATGACTGTGTGCCACTGACACATCAGGGGTCGGAGATGTGTGTGTCGAGGTTCCTGCAGCAGTCATCTGGTACAGGCTCAGTGGCAGCAGTGGCAAGATGAGGATCTGCAAGGCATGGAAGATCGCAGCTACATCTCGCTGGTGTTCAGCAGTGGCAGCCATACTTCCAGCCTGCATCGGCTCCATGGTCTCCATTGTCCTCCGCATCTGTGCCAACTCTGTGCTGTCATCGCTGGAGCCTGTCTGCCTAGACAGTTCTTGTCTCCGAGTAATGGAACCAGCAATGTCAGCCAAGGGTTATTGGTGGGCATGGTGCGGACAGTGGGTATCCATTAGGGACTGTAGGTGCTCCTTGATGGGATTCAGGCACCCACGTATGGCATCTAGTTTGGCTGCCATGAGGTCGAGACCCAGCCGCAGCTGATCTGCCATCTTCTCCTGGCACCCTAACACACGGCGTTTGAAATCCATGTGTTGGTCGAGGGGGTCCTGGGAGGCAGCCGTGGTGGTGTGTGCTTCCTGCTGTGTGGTCTGTGCAGGGTGGGGGCTCACCACGATGCAGCTGGGCTGCCCTGCTCCTGGAGGTGGGGTGAGGAGGCTGTCCACGAGCCGTTGGAGTGTGTCTGGGCAAATGGGCAGTGTGTCCTCTTCATCATCACTGAAGAGATGTGTGGTCTGCTCTGCAGGAGGTGTTGGTTGTCCCTCTGCAATGTAAGGGGAGATGCAGGTTAACAGTGTGTTCCATGTATGTTGACGCATTGTGAATGTGTGGTAACGAGGTCCAGACGTGTAGAGGATGTTCAGAAGATTTATTGAAGTAGATTACAGGACATGCAGTTAAGTCCAGTACAGACCCCACCAGGAGCAGCCAGCATGCTGCTCAGCCCTTCTCAACTGTGACTTCTGACTCCCAACATTCTGTAATACATCCTGTGTGAGGGTAATATTGTACTCAACCTATGTGAGAATGGGACAGACTAGAACCCATGACTAACTCCTACACTGAGGAGTTAAAAGTTATGGTGAAAGGGTGCACACTGTGCACTGTAGTGATGGGACAAAACCCATATGACACACCACGTAAAATGTTTGTGCAAGGACAACCTCGGGTTGAGGTTCAAATGTTGTGCACTGTTGTGATGGGACTACAACCCATACAACACACCCTAAGTAGGGTAAAACGTAAAATATTTGTGCAAGGGCAACCTCGGGTAGAGGTTCAAATGTTGTGCACTGTTGGTGATGGGACTACAACCCATACAACACACCCTGAGTAGGGTAGAGCCGACCTAGTGTAATGGTCTGTTGCTGTGCACCGTAGTAATGGGACAGGACCTCATACTACACACCCTGTGTGAGGTAAAAAGAAAACTAGAAGACCGAACATAAACGTAAGACTTACCCGAAATGTGAGGGAACATAACTGAAGTCAGGTAACGTATATGAGTATGAACCCATGACCAATTTCACAACTATGAAATTAAGTTTTGATAACTAGTATATATGGGTGTAGAACCGCATATGTGGGTGAGAACCCATGACTTATCTCTAGAAAAAGAGATAGAAACATTACCCTTGGACCAACACCCCAAGGGTCAAGTAATGAACTGTGTGTGAATGGGACTAGTACCCATCCTCACGCCCATCCCCAATGGAAAGGAGTAGAAATTTGAATACCAAACTAGGAGACTCGACGTCCCTTAAAAAGAGAACATAAGGTGTGGCATCACTAACAAATGTGCTGTAATTACCATATCATGTGTAGACAGTTACAAAAATGTGTGTACGTGTTAGAACAAACACACTTACCGGATGAAGTCCGGTAACGACAGGTGTATGGGTAATAACAACCATATACAGTAATAATGCTCACAAGAAACACCGTGAGCCAGAAAAAGTCACGACAAATCAGCTTCAGCTGACCAAAGAAAATAATGTTCCTCTAACTGTGCTTGACACCAGCAAAATGAACGATGAGGAAAATGCGTGCAGAACTGCTGGTCCAAAAAAAAACTGTGCTATGTCTTTGAAAATAGGAAAAGAACAGTAGACAAAGTTCAGTGTCCTGCGTTGGTTTAATAGCACATGAATGAAAAACTGTTGAAAAGAAGTTGAAAATCTGCACGCTCCGACATGTTTAATGTTCCCTGGTTATTCTTGAATAATTTTGTAACTGCCTCTCGATTTGCTGCTCCTCGACTGTGCATTTTCGTTCTGTGAAAGATATGAATAAAGAAAGGAATACCTGCAATATCCCAGTGCACCAAAACAAAGCAGCAGAAAAGTACGAAGGACAACGTGGTTGGCAAAACGTGACAAAGGATACTGGAAGCAGGTAGAAAGCACGTAAATCACTCCAACCACAAAATGGCAGCACGCACCGGTGACGCCGCGCCGGATGGCTCCCGGCGTCACCGTGCTCCCAAACGTCCTCGGCAGCAGGAAACCGCATGGAGAACGACACGTCAAGGAGGTACACTGGAGGCATTGGATAATAGTTGGACGCAGGTAGGTGGGCGCGCGCTGAACGTGACTCGCGCCAGCATCTTTTGAACGGCAACATAGCAGTTGACTACCTCCCACAGTTTCGATGTCTCAATGGACTTCAGCAATGACAGACAAAAGGTGTCCAACCTCGTGGCTCACAAAACACAATAGCTGTCTCAAGCTGATGGCTTACAAAAGCTGCCGAAACACTGACACTGCTGCTTGAAAAGATTTGGAACAGTGCATAGGACTCGATAAATACTAGAGTCTATAGCAAACAGGAAGCGCTAACGTGTAAGCCTGTAGCTGCAGGGCACAGTAACATGTGGAAATGGTTGCCAGAAGGAAAACTTGCACTGTGCGATGTCGATCGTGTGTAAACTCACAGTACATCCTCGCAAACGTGATGTGCACTCACCCGAGGCAGAGGATAGAACATCTCGATACCCACAAGGCTTGCAAAGACAGGACAGTGGAGGGTTTTCAGAAAAGAGAGTCTATGTATAGCACGTCAAAATGAAGAGGCTTACCCTCACTGAAGGCACAGCACTAGTAGATGTGGTCCAATGAAACCTAGTACAGCACGCTTGGGCTGGGGCTGTCCGATGTATGGACACTGGTGGGGATACGAGGCGTGCAGTTCTAGTTCCAGTTCCAGTTCCTTTTATCCTTGAGTTTAGGTTTCTTGCTGCTACTTTAAAATATATCTCTCAACTGTGGCATTATCTTCTTTTATTGAGCACGTAGAACGGGGTAAGTTACCAGATCGTCGCCAATAAAATGTGGTAACGAGGTCCAGACGTGTAGAGGATATTCAGTAGATTTATTGAAGTAGATTACAGGACATGCAGTTAAGTCCAGTACAGACCCCACCAGGAGCAGCCAGCATGCTGCTCAGCCCTTCTCAACTGTGACTTCTGACTCCCAACATTCTGTAGTACATCATCCTTGGAACATTCCACTGGCAGAGCATGAGGTGACATGAATGACATTAAAGCCAGGATACTACAGAATGTTTACATTCAGACTGCATGACGGTGTACATTGTGACTGTTTTGGTGTAGCTGGCTATTTGATGGGAGTCAGTGGACATTTCGACTACATGACGGATGTGTGGTTGTACTCGTACATTATCATCTCACAGTGTCATGCATTGCCAGATGTGATTGGCCAGTTTCTATGCACGAGAGGCACCAGTTGTGTCCCCTGTCCTGTGGTGTAGGGGTTGCACTCTGTCCCACATTGTCGTCAATGTTGATGTACTGTGATTGCTATGTGTGTGTGCTGCATTGTTGGCGATTCACCCCTGCAGCTCTGCATTGGCGGACCCTTATCCCTTTGAGTCGGTGTGCATTTGACTTGTGTGCTTTTCGGGGGCTGGGATGTTTGCTACTTGGGTCATTTGTGCTACTGGGGATATTTGGTACTCTTGTGCATTGTTTGTCTGCAGATGTGTTCTTGACGTCATGGCTCGTAGGTGCACGTGGATGTGTCAGAGTGTGACCTGCTCCTTTACGGATGTGGTCCACACTCAGCCACCTCAGTGTCGTCTCGTGCACCATGTCATGTATTGTGACTTCAGCCATGCTGTCTGTCATGCAGTGTCACTTGCTTTGTCAGTGTGGCTCACAGAGCCTTTGCTTTTCTGGATTCAGCACATGTGCATGGGTAGGTTGTGGCATTGGTGATATGGAGGGGGGCCCATTTATGCACATAGTGGACGGGGGCCTACTTGGTGTTTCTATGTGTGCTGCAGTGTGCCAAGGGTATCAGGGACATGTTCCACACTCATTGCGGGTGTGCAGTGTGCTGCACATGATTGTGCATGTGTGCCATTGTGCCCATCTGCCCCCGTCCCCCCAGTCCCTGGTGGTTACTCACCCTGTTGCTGTTGGGTCAGGTCATTTCGGGCTGTGTCCAGGCCCCCAACTCCTTGCACCATCTCCCCACCGATGACTGTGGCCACCATTTCCTCCAGCTCCTCCTGTGGCGCAGGACTCCCACCTCCAGTCGCCATTGCTGCCTTCATGTTGGCAGCGAGTTTCTGTTTGGTTTGGCTGTGCACTTCATGCCAGCGCCTCTTGACATCCTCCACTGACCTCCTCGACACTCCGACTGCATTCACTTTGGTGACGATGGACTGCCATATTTCCGTATATGTTGCCAATGACGCAGTGGAGGTGACGAACAGTTGTTGGTAGTGTTCTATCACCTCCGTGACGGTGATCTGGTCTTCCTGCGGACTGAACCCCGTCTTCCTCTTCCTCTTCTCCTTGCCCTCCCCCGAACAGGGGGTTCCATGCTGGTTCTCCGTGGGGTTTGTGGAGTTCGGCTTGTCCTCTGCACTAGGTCTGGGTGCATCCATGGTGCTACGCAGTTTGGATTTGTTTTGGGGTTGGTTTTTTGTTTGCTTTTATAGTGCATTTTCACGCATGACGCGTGGGTATTGCAGGCCTGTCGCAGGTTTTCGCTGATTTTGGTATCGCGCTTTGTGGCGTCGCAACTTTTTGGGCGATCGTGTTTCTCATTTTTTGTTTTTTGCGTTGGGTTTTACGCGGGCATTTTGCGGGTTGTCATGCTGCTATCGCATGGTGCCGAGGGGTTGGAAATTGGACGTTAGGATGGTGTTATTTTCTCGCGATGGACTGCGATATGCAAGGTTGCGTTAAGCTACATTTGCGATGATTATCACACGTTCTTGTGAATATGCCCCCAAGAGCACAGGGGACCAGAATGTGAGAAGGGAAGCAGCACTTGGGGGAGAGAGCACAAGAACACACGCAATTCCATGGAGTGTTAAACGAAAAAGAAAAAAATAGTTCCCTGATGTGAGCTGTGGAGGCATACAAGCAATCCATTCAAAAGGATGGTAAAGATGCTATGCTCCAGGGAAGGGATAAATACAAGAAGAGGAAGGCAAGCCATTGAAGAAGAAGCAAGCAAATGAGAGTGACAATAAAGCAAACCAATGGTAAACAATGGGTGGGCTCTAAGCTCACTGTACGTTTTTGGTATGGGTCACAAGAGGTCTTTCACAACCAGGCAGCTAAAAGTTGTCTGGAGGGCACATCCTAACATAGAAAGAAATAAAACTAAATGTAACAAGTTAGAAATAGTGAGGGGAGGACATTGGGAAGGCGGTTTCCGAGATTCATTCTTTGATAGGATTCTGGAGTAAGTTGTCCATGTCCCCTATGGGAAGGGAAGTGATTGTCAAGATGCTGATCTTGCCAAGGTTACTGTGCTTCTTTCTGGTACTCCTCATGATACGAGAAGGACCTTCTTTAAAGAGATGAATGGCTCAGTGGTTGACTTGATCTTGGCAGGAAAAGGATAGGTGTAGCTAAAATCACGTTATCCCTGGAGAAAGGAGGAATGGGAGTACCCAGTCTAGAATGATACTATATGGCAGGCAACTGATATAACCAATGTGATGGATAGGTCACCCACTGGAGCGAGAGGCTCAAAAAATTGAGGCATGCTTGGAGGGTGAACCTTTGATAAGTAAATTGCTGAGTGAATGCAAACCATACAAATCATCTCCGAGGGAAATGCTATCCTCTAGGTATTTTTGGCAGAGATATATGCAATCACTGGAGGGGAAGGCAATTTATGCACCCAGCATTCTTTTGTGGAGGTTTCCCAAGTTTAGAAAATTATCTAAAAACTATGATAAGAAAGCATGAGAGGAGGCTGGAATTAAAACTCTGGGAGATCTTTTCTCCAGAGGCACATACAGAACATTTGATTGTATTAGGGAGAATATGGAATGGTGCCATGGCAATTCTTGGAACGCTCAGCACTGTTGAAAGCAGCCAGGTCTTCCTGGCCGGAAGTACCAGATGAACCTCCAACTTCTGCCTTCTCATGGATTTTTACACTTGGTGGTTGCAGGCACGTTGTCTCCATAGTATATACCTTGTTGTACCCCAAATTCTATACACATATATCAAAAACAAGAAGTGCACTGGAGATGGATTTGGCAGAGAAAATAATGGATGGTATTTGGCACACGGTCCTCGAAAAAACAAAAAAGTGACCCGCAATGCATGATTTAGATTTACACAAATGAAATATATTCATTAGACTTACGTATCCCCTTACAGGATAGCTGAAATGCATGCCGGGCGACAGAAGGGTGCTCTAGGTGCATGAGCAAAGGTGCCAGTTTTTATCATAAGTTTTGGGAGTGAGCTCATACAAAGGAGTTGTGAAAGGATGTGATTGTAAATATCAATGAGATTTGTGGCTTCGACATTCCACTGGAACCAATGCATTGCTTACTGGATCAGATGCGAAGGACGAAGTCCATTGTACAACAATGCTAATTTGTTGATCAGGCTTTGGTGATTGCAAAAAGGAACATAGTAATGGACTGGAAAGCGAGGAAAGCTCCAGACATTAGGAAATGGTTGAAGGATTTGGTCACATAGACAAGGGCAGAGCTGAGTACATTGTTATCACCCCGCAGAAAAACGTAAAGGGTCCATCCACAGACAACTGGGATATAATTCTGTAAGCCTTGGAGGCCAAAACTGATTGTCAGCCAGCCTGAAGCAAGAGATAATAAAACAATGATCTAACTGTTGCCATATGGCAGGGAGTTGGATACAGAGAAATCAGGGATGGAATTGAAATTGGAGTAGTTGGTAGGGGTGGAGGGCTTGTTAGTATCCTTGTGTTGTTGAAAATTCTGTTTTACCGATGCCTGCACCTGATTCAATATAATGTATACATAGGTAGTAACATTTTACGTTGTTATGCACTGCTGATACAGCAAATTAATTGGGGGTATTGCAAGGCTTGTGAGATGTTCCATGGAAAGGTACTGTTAATTATTCAAAAACACTAAATGACATGTATGTATATTACTGTGTTAAAATGTTAATGAAGATTATTTAAAAAAAAAAGAAGTAAATATATTCTTAGAACTCTAATATTCCCCTGTCCTTCCAATCCATAAGAAGGTCAAAGTATTTATGGGCTGTAGAATCATTTGTCAATTAGTTCATAGCACTCAGTATCATGTGGTTGTCTTAGTGCTTCCACAGCATAAAGAACTCTGTCGAGTATAACAACGTTGCCTACCTTATCACAACGTTTTATTATAATGCTTGGGTCCTATCTTCATGTCCTAGTGCTGTTCACTGTGATTGGGTCAAGTTGTACTGATGTCACCCCTTGTGTTTAGTTCTTATACTCTTAAGTTCTTTAGTGGTCACTTCATAAAGGTGTCAATGGTGTCATGGCTGGTGAAGGGGTTATATTTAGATCTGCATTTCAGATCATTTTCCCACTTCACTGTTGAATTCCTAGGTTTTCCAACAAGGTTCCAGTGTCCCTGGGGTCTTCTAGATTGTTAATCTCAGTGGATGTTTATCCTATTTGCACTTTCAAGGTCTCCATAGTCTCTATGTCATTAATGGTTAGGTTATCCTCAGGGATACTGTCATATGGAATTTCAATTACCTCTTCCTTTTTGTTGGATAACATATTTACTTTCAGCTTTATTACAAATGTGAAATAATCTATTCTGGTGTGCACATAGTTCACATGTGTGGATGGGCAGAATGCGAGTCCTATATTCCATAATTCAAGTTCAGGTATCATTTTACGTTGTGTGAGATTAATCAACCTGTCCCACACCCCTTTGCACATCCAAACTCAGCCACCGAGAGAACTCTGGGTTGTAAACTCTTATCTTTACTGACAATAACCCCCAATAACTCTCACACTGCCTTTTCTTGTTGGGACGTAGTAAGATAAACAAGGGTACCCCAATCCTTGAACCTGGGGTGATATAATGTTTTAGAAAACAACGGTTACTAAATGGCCAATGTGGTCCAAGGTAGACGCAAGAATTGCGCGAGAATTAGAACAGTATGTCTCAATCAGAATGGGTATTTAGTGCCAAAAGGAGAAGTAAGGAATTATTTTACCAGGGACACACTCCAATTAAATAACCCATGTTATTTATTTTCAACAATATGCAAAAATAGTTCCGATGCTCACATAAAAAAGTGACAGCAAGCATGATGTGGTGAGTGAGGGTGACTTTAAAATATATACATCGCATTGACAACACAAGAGGGAGACTCCTAATAAACAACTTATAAACAATGCAAAGAGTTCCTGTTGTCGGGGGTCGACGGCGTTTCGATCTCAATGACTTGAGATCATCTTCAGGACAGAGCGTATGTGAGCGAGAGGAATCTATAAAAAACATTACACAGTATGTTCAGTTATGGCCCCTGGATTCACTTATTATTATAGTCCATTATTAAGTGATGCTGTGCTCCCAGAAAGAGATATTTAACACGTGGCTAAACAATTTCCTGAATGGTGACATTCAAGGTCTGACATTTTATGTCTGCATTTAGGCAAAAATAGTTAATAAGGAGATTCTATTAGGCAAGGGAAAGCTGTGCCAAGAATAGCATAGTAGTAGACACATCATAAGTAGTACAGACGCGTGCTTGAAGCGAATTGTGGTAGAGAAAAACAGAAAGATCCAAGTGGAAACGCGTAATTAATGGTACCAAACGACTTACTAGAAAAACCGGGCGAGGCCGGTGTTATCGGAAAAACCATTAAAGGTGGGCGCAATGAAGGCGTCTGGCGGTAAGGAG
Organism: Calotriton arnoldi; assembly: GCA_963921515.1. NCBI lineage: Eukaryota > Metazoa > Chordata > Amphibia > Caudata > Salamandridae > Calotriton > Calotriton arnoldi. The sequence continues at coordinate 2,409,292 of CAWUFW010002008.1, forward strand.
ATATTACTCGATAACAGGTGGACGCTTAGGTGGGCACTGGCCCAGGTGACGAGAAAGAAGAAACACTAATGAGGGCTACGGCTCGGCAAGGGTTAAAGATAAGGAACTTACATGGAAAATAATCTGGGCGTGTGTTCGGAGAAGCACTTAATTGTTGATTGATTGTTGATTTTCCGATAACACCGGCCTCGCCCGTTTATTCTAGTAAGTCGTTTGGTAGTATCAATTCAGGTTGTACTTTGCTGTAATTTTGTAATTCTAATGGTAAACTTCCTTCCCTTGGCCTATCGCCCTTTACATAACTTATGACTTTATTCAAAATTACATCTTCACACAAAGCATCTCTCCATTCACTATCCTTAATACACTTGTCTGAAAACCACCAAATAGGTGATCTACTTGCTGTCAGCGAGGATACATCCTCACTACATGTTATTAGAATGGTCTCATCCACTTGCTGCAAGGTCTAAGAGGATGCACCTGCCACACACAGGTGGATACATTGTGATGGAAGAGGGAAACTGTATTCTTACGGTGAGGCAAGAGCCTCCATCGTGTATTACTACATTTAACATCTTAATGACGGTCACACCACTTAAGGATATCTGGGTGGGCAGCCACTGAATTTTGGGAACACCTCTTAGGGTCTCATTGTGAGCGGCCTCTCCCCACATCCTCTGAATCAGAACACCTGGAATTAAAGTTACTGGATGTCCCATTAACTCCAAAGGGGTGCAAAGTTATTAGTTATTCTGAGTGGAACCTTGAATTTCCACTTATAAATGGCGAATTATTCAGTGCATTAATAATTCTAGGTCTGATTAATTTAGTAATTCCCCATTCCTCCCCACAGATTCCCACAGAGATGTCCGCTGTTTTCAACAGCTGAAACCCCTGCGTAAAAACAAGACAGGCCCATTGTGTTCCCATTCCAATGGGCCCCGTAACTACTGTAACCAGGCCATGAGAATCAACGGCCACTCATAATGAGGAGGCCATTAGAAGGAAAAATAGCAAGTGCACTGCACCCAACCTGAGCACGAACACTGAAGCTCCCACTGCACACTTCTGTGCAGAGGCGTCCAGGTCCCTAATTCGAACAAGAAATTGATGCTGCTGCAAAACATTTTATGACTATAAATAGTTTGATGTTTACAACAGTAATAAGAGCCCCAGGGAAAGTAATTTCCTATTAGTTCAAGATCTTGAAATACAATGCTCTCTATGCCATTTTTCCTCAAATTCGCCTTTATGGGAGGGGCGTGGCCAACCTCCGATGAAGAATGCAGTGTGTTAGAGCGGCTCTAAAAACTGACTGCAGGATCCCCTAAAATCCGTCCACTTATGCATCCCCCAGCCGCAATCCACTGCCATCCTGTTGATTGCAGGCCGGGGGGGAAGGGGGGTACCAAGTGAGCCCAGCACGTCCGTGTTTGGATGCCATCTGCGGGGCTAACGTGTCTGAGGCCTAGACAGCACGGAGAGGCCCGACCTCGATTTTGCGCTGTGCAGCAGCAGAGTTGCTGGAGGGGGCGAGTTACGCAGGGGTAGCTGCGTTTAGGAGGGGAGAGCTTCCCTGCTGTGCGGAACGGCGTTACGGCCCAGTGTTGGTTGGCCTCTGCAGAGGAGGGGTCCTCTTCCTGAGGACACAAAACCGGTGGAGTGAGCGGTGCTGAAGAACAGGAATCGGGAGCCGCTTGACCCGGAGTCGGCCTGGGTGATCGGCCTAGGCTACCAAGTGCCGAGTGAAGCGCTATAGGAAATCGGCCTGGTGCAACCCCCTCTTTTGGAAAACGTTGGTGTCTGCCCTGATGGAAATCTGAAAATGGGCTGCGGCGAGGGGCTGGACCTGCTCCCTTCGCTACATTGCAGGTGCCCTGCAGGGGGCCTACTACCAGTAAAGCATCAGATCTGCTCAGTGAGTGAGAGAGGAGGGGACGCCGGGGGGAATTGCCCCATAACTAAGGGAGAGTATTGCAACTGAGGAAAGGTTCCCACTCTCCAAGGACTTTGGCCATGAATGTATATCCCCCGAGGCATGGCGCGTCGTTGTTAACCACTTGTCTGAGTTCTGCAACCTGCACTAGTAGCCCACATTGAAAGCCTCTACTGAGACACTGCTCCCTATCTGTTTTTACATGTTTTGGGCCCCTAGTCTCTCGTTCTCTGCTACTGCCTGGTCCAAGAGATGGTAATCGAACTGCCACTTAGACTGTGTTCCACGTTTATCAGTGGGATCTTTGGGGAGTGCACGTTTGGGATCGGGGTGAGCGGCGCTCACGTGACGAGAAAACCGACAGGCCGCATTAAGTGCTAAATTACACCCACCGGCAGGCGGCGGTGAGTATCCCCGTGGGCCCTGAATCCCCCCCGCCTTCCCCTTCTTTCTGTCCACCACGCTCATATACGCACCACAATGGGCACCGGACGAAACTGGACTGTGAAACATTAGATGGGTCTCAAGAACAGCCCCAACTCACTGCGCCATCAACAACTGAAGAAACACCCTTAACACTACACGATCTTACGGTGGCGATTTAAGGAGTGCGCACTGTGTTAGAAATTCGAATCGACTCAACCACGATTGAGGTCTCATTGCTGACAGCAGACCTTCGTAACATGAACACAAGAGTCAAGGAGGTAAAAGACTCAACAGTTGCTTTACATCGTGACACTGAAGCCCTCAAGGCCCAGGTTAGTGAGTTGCAGGCTACAAGTAAAATAATGGAGGCCCGTCTGGAGTATTATGAAGGCAGATCTCGACGCAATAATGTGCTCATATCCGGGGTCCCAGAATAGGCACAAGGCCCGGCAGTAGACCTATTTGTTGGAGATCTTATCTTTAAGGAACTGCAACCTCTTGGCCTCTCTCAATATTTTTCAGTGGAGAGAGCCCACCTTGTTCCGGGTGGACTCCCCAAACTGGGGTACCCACCTCGTCCCAATATCACCCGTATCTTCAATTTCTGAGGCCGATATGTAGTACTCCAGACGGCTCACAGTCCTCCACCAGTGACCTATGAGAAGGCAACAATAACTTTCTTCCCTGATTTCACACTTAAAGTCCAGAGGCAACATCGTGTTTTCCTTGAAGTCAAGATGGCCTTGAGGGATAAAGCAGCCAAGTACTGAATGATTTTTCCTGGAATGCTGCAAGAGCTGCCTGAGGGACGGACTTGGTTCTTCTCAACCCCTGAGGCAGCTTGGGAGTGGGTCAAGGGATGGCAAACGGTGGAGGCAACGCTCCAGAAATCGGCAGAGATGGCTAGACAGTGCCCTGAGAGTTCAGCCGGGCAGACAGCGAAGGAATCTGATTGTGATGGGAAAGAATCGCCACGGTAACAAGTTCCCTGACCAAATATACCTCTCCTCTTGATGACAGTCATTGCTCTTGAATGATGTGAACTCAGTTGAGGTCTCCGAGACCGTGCTCATTGTTATTTAACTAAGTATCCTTTTGAAATATATTGTTTATTCAGAAAGTGGGTACTCACATACAGGGGGATAATACTGTGACATGGGGCTGATGTGAGTCACTGTCCCCTGTGGGCCGCTGGCAACACTATGTTCCTTAGAAGGGGAGCAGCGGGTGGCATCTTGGGTGGACTGCGCACTCCTTAATGTTTTTAATGTTTTTTATGTTGGGTTGTGGAGACAGGCGCTCTGCAGAGTTTGGGGTACGGGCAGTTCTGGGACCGTCTTGCAGTTAGGCAGGGAGGAGGGGGTTTAGACTCATTTTGGGGGATGGGGGGAGGTGGGAGGGGAATCAGTTCACAGTGTTCTGTTCTTTTCATTCATTTGACAATCTGGAATCAGTTTTTCATTTTCACCACACTAATTGACCTTTCGGTAGTGTATGTGTGTAGTGCGCTCTTATTCAAGCCACCTAGCGAGGCTGCCAAAGTAGAAATTGGACAAGATTGGGTGTTGAGTGAAGATGACTCATACAAGGACCACTTCTGAGATTAGATCCTTGTCCTGGAATGTAAGTGGGTTAGGGGAGAGAATTAAGCATGGAGTAGTACTTCAATATATTAAACAACACTCCCCGGATGTAGTCTTTCTAAAAGTGACGCATTCTCATGGATAATGCTTGTCGGACTCTAGACTGTTGGTGCTACAAGATGGTGGTTCATGCTGGGTTCACTTCTAGTTCCAGGGGTATGGGACAACTCCTTAGGAAGCAATTTCCCCTTACCAGTAATCGAACTTGGTTTGATCAGTTAGGTAGATACGCAGCCCTTTCTGGGACATGGGAAGGCAAAACGGTCAATCTTTTGTTAGTGTGCGTCCCACCAGGAATGCATAACGTCACCTTCCCAGACTTGGGGAAACTTCTACTTGAACTGCCTAAGGGAAAAACCTTGCATGGGCGGAGATTTCAATATGACCCTTTGAGATAATAAAGATCGCCACCCCAGAGATGGGTGACATCTTCCCGCTCACCCTTAGCACACTTCCTCTCAGCCCTGTGGATAGCAGACGTTTGGTGGGCACATAACCCCATTGCACAAATTTATACCTTCCTTTCAGGACCCCATGATAGCCTTTCTCGTATTGACTTTATGTTCACATTGGCCGGCAGCATACCTCGCTTTCGAAATGTATGTCACATGGCGAGAGGGATTTCTGATCACTCCCCAGTATGGGCAATCTATAGTTTAGACAAGTTGTGACCTCGGAGGACTATTATTCTGAGTCCCTGGTATCTTAAAATCCAAAGCGGGAGAGAGGGATTGGTAAAAGCCATGGAGCAATATTTCACAGAAAATGTGACATAGGTTTATTCTCACCAAAAACTCTGGGGGGCCTACAAAACCGTCATTAAAGGACAGGCCCTCTCTCTGACCATTGTGTACAAAAAAGAAAAAAGGTCCGCAGTAGAGAAGCTTGAACGTGACCTTTTAGACATTGAAGCTAATCTGGTAGTGGACGATGTAGGAAGCTGGCTCTGTATATACTAGATCAAAGTGAGGTATAGTGTGCACAGAGTCCAGTGGATCCCCAAAGGTAGGCAGAGGTAAAGTTAGATAGCACCTCACCCTCTATTTGTGGTAGTGTGGTTGAGCAGTAAGGCAGTATCAGAGGACAGTGTTAAGCATTTGTTGTACCCAATCAATCAGCAAATGATTTCACACACTCAAAGACTGAACTTCAGACCAATTGGTTTTGTATAAAAATATTCTTTTAGTTATTTTATTTCCTAGAACCAAGCAAGCCTGGCACAGGTAAGTTGATAAATACTTTGCAGTAAATATACAGTTTGAAATGCAGTTGTAAATGTACTTTGAAATGGTTACAGTTTGAATTACTGGTAATGCAATACTGTGGAATGCTGTACATATACTTTGTATCGATTTTGCAATGAAAATTACAGGTAAGTTACTTTTACGTTACTTTTGAGATTACTTTTTAGGTTACTTTTTCTACTCAGTGTGATATGCCTAGATATCCCACTGGGACATTTCCTAGAGAAAAGGTAAGTAAAATCAGTTTTGCACAATTGTTATTTTTCAGGTTTCCATACAAATCAACTCCACACACAACATTTTTCAGAGAAAAACAGTCAATAGGTTCCTATGGAGAGAAATGAAGTTAACGGTTACCAAGTAAGTAATCGGTCTTTGGAGTTGAGCTTCTGGGGTTAGAACAAGGGTTCCCCCAGGGTCAAGGATGCACTCTCGTTACACCCTCAGCGGCACTAGGGCGGCCGGGTGCAGAGTGCTGAGGCCCAATGTTATCCAATGGGGGATAGGGGACCTCCGGTTGGTGGCCGCTGGCAAGCAGGCCACTGGGTTGTGGGAGCAAAGCTCCTGGACTTTAGCTCAATGAAAATGGGGAAACAAATTAGCACCAAAGGTGCACCCTCAGCGGCACTAGGGCGGCCGGGTGCAGGGTGCTGTTTCGACGTCGGGCGCCCTGTTGTTTTCAATGGGGAACCTCCGGTTTGCAAAGGCACTGCAGGCTCGGGGACGAAGGTCTTCTGGGTGCGACCACCACTTCGAGAGGTAAGTTGGGAAGTTAGGGGGAGGGTTAGGCCCCGTCTGTTTGGGCACACAAGGCCGTGGGGTGTCGGGTGCAGGGGTGCCTTTTGGGGTCGGATATTCTTACCAGCTCCTGGTCGCGGTTGGGGGGACCTTCTGGATTTAGGCTGCAGGCGTCGACTGGAGGCTTGAGGCAGGTCAGGGGTCGCCGGATCTCGGGTCAGGATCGCCGGGGTGACCGCCTCGTGGTTTTTTCCACTCGAGCTCGGGCCGTGGAAGGCGGGTGCAGAGTGGGGCGGATCCGTGGTGTCCGGCCGGAGCCAGAGGTTGCAGATGAACAAATCCGGTGCTCACGGGAGATAGAGTCTTTGTAGTTGAAGGCAGGCAGGTCCTCCGGGTTTTCAAGGTTGCTGGCTGCAGGACACACTGGGATTTCGCAGGAGCAGGTTCGAGGGGGAGACAGGCTGGTAGGGCTGGGGCCAAGTCAGTGGGCGTCTTCCTCTTGTTAGCTGCTGCACGGCTGTTCGGTCCTTCTTCTTCTTGCAGGTTCTTGTCTGAGGAAGCAAGGTTCAGGGGTGCCCCTAAATACTAGATTTAGGGGCATTACAGGTAGGTAAAAGGCAGGGACCAATGGGTCCCTTCCCTGGGGTGGGTACACCCCCTATTATGCCACCATCCAGTGGGAGGGGGTCATGAGCCTGTCCCTGGTTGGCTGAGTCCCCCCATCTTCAAGATGGTGTGGACTGAGAGTTGCGCTTCACCTCGCCTCCCCCACCTGAGGGGTGGAGTTGGCAGAGGTGGGCACACCTCTCTTCCTCACTTATTTTTCCCGCCGGTTCTCCCGCCCAAATTGGGGGTCAGAACCAGTGGGGACCAGTTGCTGAGAGCAGCAAGTGGCCTGGGGAAGCTCACAAAGGCGGCAAGCCTTTGAAGCTTCCCCTTCGTGAACCCTGCCCATCCTGGGGGAGGAGGCTTGGCACCTCGTCCCAGGATGTGCATTGTTTCAGGCCCCAGAGAGCAGCAGGCTCTTGACCCAGGGGTCCATAAACATGTCTGGTGGTGGCAGCTGAAAGCAGCCACTCAGCCTGGACACTAGTGGTAGGTTAGTTTTCAGGGGGCATCTCTAAGATGCCCTCTGTGTGCATGTTTCATTAAATCCCACACTGGCATCAGTGAGGGTTTAATGTGCTGAGAAGTTTGATACCAAACTTCTCAGTTTTTAGTGTAGTCATTATGGTGCTGTGGAGTTCGTAATGACAAACTCCCAGCACCATATACTCTTAATGGCAGCACTGCCCTTACAATGTCTAAGAATGGACTTAGACACTGTAGGGGTACAGGGCTCATACACCTGTACCCTCACCACTGGTATAGTGCACCCAGCTAGAGGGGTGACTGACCTATGCCAGGGCAGTGGGTTGCAGGCATGGCACACAGAGATGCATGCCATGTCGACTCTTTACTTTGTTCTGCACCAAAACACGCAGCCTGCAAAGGCAGTGTGTGAGTGTAATGGTACAGGACCTCTAAGGGTGGCACAATAAGTGCTGCAGCCCTTAGAGGCCTTCTCTGCCCTGAGTACCTGTGGTACCATTTACCAGGGGCTGACCTGTGGCCAGAGATGCCAATTGGGTTAGTTTTGGGGAAAGAACACAGGCCCTGGGAACTTGATTGGCAGGGACCCAGGGCACATCAAGTCAAAATGCATCAGTAGTCTGGCAAAAAGTGGGGGGGTTATTGCAACAGAAACCCACTTTCCTACAGACGAGACTGGGGATGCTAGACACATTTTGGACCTCAAGCAACGGGAATTTAGGAATCTAGTGAGAGAGGCAGCTAAGGGCAGACATCATGCAACGCAACATCGCGTGTACAAAATAGGAGACAAAGCAGGCAACTACTTGCATGGTGTATTCAGATGTGAGAGAGAGCGCCGCTGGGTAGCTGACATTTGCGCGGCAGATGGGGAACACCTGAGGGATCCACAACTGATCGCTGATGTTTTCGCGACATATTATGCCCACCTCTATTCTCCTGCAGGCACGACAACTACGACAGACTCTCGCGAAGTACTAGCTGATCTAGCCCTTCCGACTCTCTCCGTGGAGGTTAGGTCTCTCATGGTGGATGATCCCACGGAGGAGGAAGTCGCGCAAGTGATTAGAAATATCCAGTCGGGCAAGGAGATGGGACCTAACGGTCTCCCAATAGAGCTTTATAAACTCACCGCATCTAATATAGTGCCTCACTTGTTAAAGATGTATAAGAAAAGGGGGGGCAGAGCTAACCAAGCCCGAAGATGGCCGCTTCTTGAGCGAGCTCCTTCGGTTGCTGCACTATCCTTAAACTATCCTGCACCCAGAGATCTGCAAGAGACCAACATTTACGCCTAAATTGCATCGAGGGGCTGTGTCCTTCCCTAGAACCACTTTTTACGATCTAAAACGGACTGGACACACTGGTGGCGCAGTGGGGCCAGGCGGCGGAGGAGAGGCCTGTGTTGTGAGGACGTGAGCTGGAGCCGCGGACTCGCGTCGGGACTGGCGGTGACGCTGAGCACGCAGGCGGAAGAGACACTCCTGCAGTGCGGAGACAGAGAACTCGCTGCCCGGAGAGGTGCGGCGTGGGGGTGCGTACTGCCGCTTGCGGAACACGGAGACAAACCAGCAGCTCCACCCTGAGCGCGGCCGGAGCTGCACTCCTGACACCGGTGCGCTCCTCCGGGAACGGTGCGTGTGATGCGGCGGAGGCCAGCGGTCTGAAGCAGGCCGGTATCGCGGTAAGCCACGCAGCGATCGGGCGGCAGCAGCAACAACGCGCGCCCCCAATGAGGTATATGAATATGGCCTGCTGAATATTGCCCGCAATAAGGATAGCGCCGCCAGGCCCGGGGGAACGATTGCGCCTGAATAACGGCCGCGCCTAATCGCGCCCATCGGGTGGAGGACTGAGCTCGTGGGTGCGAGTGGGGACACCGGAGCAACACTGCAGTCTCATTAAGCTCCTTGCACCTAACTTCCTTCGTCCCTACTTGTGGGCTGCGCAAAAAAAGCATTACTGTTTCGGCCCGAGCAAATACAGGGGTGGATAGTAAGTGGTAGCTGCTGAGCACGACAGCTCCAATATACACCCTCTATCGACCACAGTGACCGGCAGCCGGGTGGACTGTTACGCTACCCTGCTGGGAATGGTGGGTTCCCCCCTGGATCAGGCGCAAGACACAACTGCACATTGCATTGAAGCCCGCCAAGTGGGAGTGGAGTCTGGATTCTAGACAGCACCATACCTGAGCCGAGATCCTGCCGCACTGGTGGTTTTGGAGTGTCCTTTTATCGCAATTGATCGGCGCACTGCTGGCCTCCCAAGACAACGCCAAGATAGCACAACGCACTTTCAAGATATTGTTTGGGTCCTGTACAGGAATCATGCAAGACAAGGAAAGCAGGCCCTTGGGCGACCCATCTGTACAGCGTACAGACACAGGAGTAGCTACTAACCACCACAGCGAACGTCACTTCGCCAGTCACGAGGGCACGTGCCCCGTTCAAACAGGCGGGAAACTCGGGATACGCACCAGTTTGATGCCAGGGAGACGGAGATACGCTGCGGGGACCTGGCTGGGCCTTTGAATTACGTCCTTGGGGAACAGTGAGGGTGATCATTGGCCCGTAGATTCGAGACCACCCTAGTGGACGGTGTGCGGTCCACTGTTGGGCCCCCGCTGCAGCTGGATTGGAGTCTGTAGACCGAGCACCCCCCTAGACCTACTGAAACTGCGCAGACGTGCTGTGCTGTTGATACTTCTACCGATCCTTGAGTATTTTTTGGGCACAAAATTAGACCAGACCCAGGGGCGCCACCCTTCCACAACCTACAGGGAAACGATGGGGAAACCGGACAGGACCCAATCAAAACTCCAATTCGAACAACAGAAATGTCGGCGGGTGCTGAAGCTGCTGGAGACGTGCAATCTATGTTCGCTACGATCCAGGCCACCCTATCCAATATAGATGGGAAAATAGATACTCTCACATACAGAGTGGATCGGATGTCTGAAAGGCTGGATAGACACACAGAACGTATTATTGCCACGAGGATACAGCCACTACTCAGTAAATTGGTCCTGCCGGATCAGGCTGGTTTTATACCCACAAGATCTACTACGCAAAATCTGAAGACCATTTTCGCGCTGTTCCACCACTTAAACCCAGAGTTGCCTGCTGCTGCTGCTTCGGCCCTTTTAGGTGCTGCAAAAGCATTTGACTCGGTGGAAAGGGCATTTATGTTCACAGTACTGCGCAGGATGGGTTTTCCTGAACCATTTCTGCGCTGGATAGCGCTGCTGTACACGGAGCCCAGTGCACGCATAAGAATTAATGGCAATACATCTGACACGATCAGGATAGGCCGGGGGACTAGACCGGGGTGCCCACTTTCGCCGCTCCTCTTTACACTAGAGTTAGAACCCCTGGCATATAAAATACGGCAAAAACATGCGGAAACTGCACTACAGTTCCAACTGCGTCCAATCAGTATATCAATGTATGCTGATGACATGGTTCTCTATGTCCGGCATCCAGACACCAACCTCAACACTCTCATTAGAGAATATATCCAATTTGAAAGATACTCGGGACTCAGTATAAATTGGGATAAGTCAGTGGTGATACCACTAACCCCTATAACGCTACAGCCCAATCTGGATTACCCTTTGAAATGGCAGGCCGAACCTGTGAAATATCTTGGCATATGGGTTCACAGAGATCCAGACACGGTGATTCGCGAGAATTATGGCAGAGCCATGTCCAAACTGGAGGATCAGATAGAGAGGTGGATTAAATTACCGCTTTCGTTAGCAGACAGAATAGCCATACAAAAGATGATAGTACTACCAAGATTCCTCTACCTCTTTATGAATATACCGATATGGCTCACTCAATCGCTATTCATTAGATTGCGTGCGGCCATGTTACGACTCATGTGGGCAGGAAAACAGGCGAGAGTGGGCTGGAGTGATCTGACTAAACCGTACACACAGGGCGGTTTCGGAGCACCAGATTTGCAATTATATTTTTATTGTGCGCAGGCGCAGCATGCACATTATTGGTTACACCCACATGGTCACATACCACATATAGCGGTAGAACACGACAGTGTGAAGCCGACTCCACTGATTGCCTTTATATCGGACCCGAGTCGGTCTGTCCCGAGAACCGGAATCCACCATGTACATTGCACATCGATGGCTTGGCATATGCTAGCCAAACGTGCACAGAAGCTTCCAGTATATGCGCCAGCGCTGCCAATGTCCCATCATCCGCACATAACGGTAATGCAAGAAAAGAAAAGAAAATGATGTCCTTGCTAGGAGAAATGGGCCTACGCTCGATGAGTGATACATTCCCACATGGGCAATTTATATCGCAGACTGATATCACCCTCAGAGCGCATTGCACACCTCTGAAAATATTTGCGTACTTGCGCCTGCGAATGGCAATGAGGGAATTATACCCTTCATTTCCAGACGAACCACAGACACTCTATACCCTGCAGATACTGTTGATGTCGCCTACACGCCAGCGTTTAGTAACATGCCTATACACTGCGGCCCAGAGGGAGCAGGCCCTCGTTCAAAATAAACCACTACGGAGATGGGAAGAGGCAACTGGTAACTCTATTACACAAGAGGACTGGGACTACAGCTGTGTGCAGATGCAGCTGCTAACATAAAATTGTAATTTGTGTATAATACACTTTAAATTTATACATCAAGTATATTATACACCGACGAAACTGCACAAATATGGGCTGAGAGCAGACGATTAATGCCATAGGTGCGGCGCCAATGGTGCTGATTTCTTACACATGGCATGGGCATGCCCCCAGCTTCAACAGTACTGGACAGAAGTGACAGATGCACTGACTCTTATGTTGTCAGAGCAAATACCTAATCAGCCACTGGTTTGCCTGTTGGGGATGTACAAGCTCCGGCTGGCCCGGAGACGTAAGTTCCTGGCTGTGGCATTGTTGCTAGCCAAAAGACGCATAGCCCTACTCTGGGGGAACAAGAGCTCACCGAAGTATCAAAATTGGGTCGCTGACATGACATATTGCAAAGAGACGCTTGAGACATATGCCGAAGAATTGCCGCAGGCCTCCAGACCTAGGGATTTTTGGGAACCGTTTGTGCAATATATTCGCTCTACACAAAATGATGTTTGACTGTATAATGCAGTAGATTAGTAGTATTCAAGTGAGTGGTTTCTCTGTACCAGATGGGGTGAGAGGCAACGTGAAGACTGGGGGGTGATGAGGCGTGGCGCATGCTGTCCCGGGAATCGTGGGACTTGATGGATGTAGCCACTAAGTGTTTAGATGTGTAATGCATTTGGGAACATGTTCATGGTGCCAATGTTTATGTTAACCAGTGAAATGCCATTGTACGCTGTCAATTGTGGATTATTGGAATCAATATTGTGCATATTTGCATTGTCATCTTTTTGCTGACCTCAATAAATAAAATTAAAAAAAATAAAAAGATGTATAAGGAAAGCCGAATAACATGGTACTCTCCACGAGGATCAAAGAATTGCCTCCATAGTAATAATACACAAACAGGGTAAAGCGTCAGATCAATGCACCTCCTATAGACCTATCTCGCTTATCAATGCAGAAGCAAAAATCCTAGCCAAGCTTCTGGCATCCCAGCTTATCCAAATCATAACTAAATTTGTGCATCCTTATCAATCCGACTTTATGCCTGGCAGAAATACGGCCCTTAATTTGTGGTGACTCCATCGAGTGCTGGGTTGCGTTGACAAAATTCGAGAAGACGCGGTGGTCCTGCCGCTTAATGCATGTATGTCCTTTGACACTGTTGAATGGCCGTATCTATTTGCCGTGTTGGAGCACATGGGCTTCGGTCCTAGGTTTCTGTCCTGGCTAAGACTTCTTTATTCTAAACCTTTGGCTCAGGTGGTTGTAAACAGTCGTACTTCCCGGGTGTTCCCCCTCCAATGCGGAACTAGGCAGGGATGCCCTCTATCGCCCCTTATTTTTTAACTAATTCTTGAACTGCTGGCTGCCTGGTTGCGAATGGACCCGTTGATCCGTGGCCTGCTTTGGACAGAGGAGTGGCAGGATAGGATATCTTAATACTCAGATGACATTCTATTATACATTGCCGCTCTGCAATCCTCCATTTACAGAATATTAGACATTTTCACCAATTTTGGTAAATATTCTAGCTACACCATTAACTGGCCCAAATCCATTGTGCTTATTCTGGATGGCAAGATTCCAAGTCTACTGCCCGACTGTGAGGAACATATAGTGAGGGATGGATTTTGCTATCTTAGAATCTATGTCGCGACAGATCCGGTGTTGTTCAACACTAATAACCTTCAGGGCCCCCTACTGAGACTTAAAAGCGACATTCAACATTGGAGATCGCTAGCACTCTCACTGCTTGGCAGAGCGGCCTTATTTAAAATGATGGTGCTGCAGCGCTTCCTGTTTGTGTTGCAGAACACACCGTTCCTCGTTTCCCCATCATATTTTAAAACCATAGAGGGTGAAGTCAAAACCTTGCTATGGTACAGGAGACCCTCGTTTCGCCCTAACTAAATTGACAAGAGGTTGGTACGATGGAGGAATAGCCGTGCCTGACATTCAAAAATACTTTTGGGCGGCGCACTTGACCGTAATTAATCAGTGGGTTCATGAGGAGGAGGAGGAGGAGCCAGCTCCCATCATGGCCGCTCGGAGCTACTGCTCCGTTGCGAACCCTCCTACAGCCCCAGAACTGCGTTTTCACCGCTTTTCTTCACCACCCGCTACTAAGTTTCCGAAACCGGAACGTAGGCGGCTCACACAGAGACCAATTCCGCCTTTCTCCGAGCGATCTCCGCAGATATATTTGCCGCGACCTCCCTCCCACTGAATCAGCCAAGATGGTGCCCGGGGTGTTTTGAGCAAGCGCCTGATGCCGATTGAAGCACGCTGTGATGCCACCGACCTCCGTTCCAACCAGCCATCATCGCCCCCCTCCCTCGGTCCTCACCTTGATTGTGCCTGCTGACTCCACTGGGGTGATTTCCGCTGCCTTGTGCTATCTCGCTCTGCTTACAAGGTATGGTTGCGGCTGGAGAGGGAGGGGCACACGAGCGCGACCTGCAGTTGCTCCCTGAGACCCACAACGGACACGCTTCAAAGGCGGTGAGTGGGGGAGCGGTATACTGCCACATGCGACCACAATGCGGCTTCAGAGGACCTGCTGGCGCCTAAACTAATCCCCTATAAAACTCAGCAAATACTGTTAAATCAAAAATCGACGAGCCTGACCCCAAAATGGTGCCCTCCAACGTAGTCCTACCGGAAAGGGAAGATGTCCCATTAGACAAGGGGATCCCAACGTTCTACTAGGAAAATTGGCTCAGCTGAGTAATCAAACCAATGAACTAGATACAATCCCAGCTACAGAGTCATGGAGATCAATAGACTCGACTTGCCTGACTATAAGATGGCAGCCAAGCTACACACCCTTGCCTATCCTGCCACTCTTGCCATCTCCACTCGCCCGTCACTGGACTCAAGACCTTCGGTCTCTTCCTGATCCTCACTCCTATCCGGCGGAGTCCGAACCGCATGACCGACTCCCGGTGGAGCTGCTCCGACAGCTATAGGGGAGACTGGCTCTAGCACACCGCTACGGCCGTCACCTACCCAGCCGGACTTGGGACATATGTCTCGTCTCTTTCTCCGCTGCTGTCTCCTTCCCATGGACTCCCAGCCCTCCCTGGCCTTTTGGATCATGATTTTCATGTTCGCTAATAACTCCTGTATTGAATGTGTAATCATTCTGTAATTAATGTGAATGTTTTTGCAACTTGTAATTCGCTGTTTCCCTTATGTAAAGCGCTCTGATACCTCCGGGTCTAGCCAGCGCTATATAAAACTCAAGTAAATAAAAAATTAAAAAATTAAAAAAATCATCCTACAGAAAACCCAGCGTATCGTATGGACCGACACATCTTACAACGGGAGGGTATTTACGTGCACTATACACTCTCCCAAAGCGTCAATCCCTTGCGCGACCAACCGCATTCACAGTTAAAATTTGGCACACAACACTCAGGGCATTGGGTTGGGGAGGCAAGATTACCCAGGCCACAACACTATGGGATTCTGAGCAGTTAGGCACTCTGAGGGAAAGGCCAAGCTTTGATAAGTGGGACCTTATTGGTATCTCTAAAGTAGGCGATCTCGGGTCCAAAGGGAGGGTGCTTCCATTTTCCAAATTACGCACAGAATAAGAACTGGTGACAGCGTCGATCTTCCGGTGTTATGAGCCCCAATGTACCCCAATATAGGCCTAGGTAGATGCACAAACATTTACCTACATTTGTCCTACCTTGCTCTACATAACGGTTCTGGCGCTGACCTATTACCTAGTTATGTGCTGAATAAATGTTGGGTGGTTTTCTTTGAAAACTAGCCTCATTTATTATGCGTGAGGATTATTATTATCACACAGCATGATTACCATCTTCTGTATATTAACTCTGTACAAAAGTCACTGCTATCGTCATCCTTGAACGACAGGCCCACCGTACCATTTTAGGTAGACCACCTGAGGGTACCTTTTGAGTATATAAGCACCACATCTTCACTGGGCAAACCAAAGGAGAAACTTCCATGCTGACACAAGACGCTGGAGTTCCTACACCCAAAACCTCCAGCACTCAGTGGTCTGACCTCCCTTGCGGGGTGTCCAACTCGAGACTAAGACGGGGTCCTTCGTTCTTTCCCATCAGGTAATGAGGTTGGCTCTTTCCTAAGGGAATTCTTGGCTCCACACCTACATACATGCTAGGTACACTTAGGTACACTTAGCTAGGGTTCACATCTTAGGAATACGCTCGATTATTGCCATGTATCTATATGCCTGCATATATTCACTGTTTTAGTGCCATGTTAGAATTCTACTTTTTATTTACTCTGTTGGTGCTTGCAATCATATATATCTGTTTTTGTCTAATGGTTATCGCAGCCCACGTATTTTATACTAGAATGACGCTGGTTCAATAAATGCTTATTGAAAAACGTCCCCATCGTTTATTCTGTATATCTCTCTGAGAAGAAGTGAGCACGAGTGATTGAGCGAAAAGTACAATACTGTTTCCATGATCCCTGAAGGATCAAGGGTTGTCATGTTCAATAGTTGCCAGAAACTATTCGCTCCTTAGTAAGGTTAGGCAGCACTGCGAGCTAGCTGGTCTAAAGGCTAACATATCCTTTGGGGGTGTCTGGAATCAGTCTGGATACCAATCCCTTAGTTTACGATGTTTAAACACGCAGATCCTATGTATTATTAGGAACTACACGACACCGGTACCTGCAGGTTTACCATGCCCTAATGGCGGCAATCCCCTGGGGAGAGGTCCTTCAGGAGTCATCTCCATTTTAGAGAAGCCCTGGCGAATACTATCACTGCACTAGCACTCCAGACAGCCAATTTTAATGTCATAGGTGACTTGAACCTACATCTAGAGTTGCTGGAGTCCCCGGACATTCTTAGCTTTCTCGGGGATATGGCAGCCTGCCAACTGACTCAATTGGTCCCGGGATCTACCCATATTGCCGGCCATCTCCTTGACCCGATTTTTTCAAACCTCCAGTCACTGGAAGTTCAAGCATCCCTCCCTATGACTTGGTCAGATCACTTTCTCATTTCAATGCGACTAACGCTAGCCGGTCCTAAACGTCGGTCAATCCATCACCCCTCACTTAAACGCCCCTGGCATAAACTTGACCAGGTGGTTTTCCTTGCGGCCTTAAGCACACAACCGCTAGGTAAATCCTTAAATATGGAAGAGGCTGATGCGCTCTTTCAAGGGTGGGTAACCCAAGCCTTGGACACCTGTATCCTGCTCAAGCTCACACACTCTAAAGGTGCTCGGGCTAACGCTTGGTTTAATGAGGCTCTGACTCTAGCCAGGAAAAACTGCAAGGTCCTGGAGCGAGCCTGGAGGCGTACCTATCATGCTCAGGCTAAATTGAGTATAGAATTGCAATTAAGGCATATCATAAATTGGTCCGTAAAACTAGGGCAGCTCACTATTCCAGCCTGATCACTACAAGTAACAATCACAGTAAAACCAAATTCTCTCTTTTGAAGGACTTGGTCACATCTCCCTCTGCCTCGGGCAGTACTATATCTTCAATGTGAAGAGCTGGCAAATTTCTTTCTGGAGAAGGTGGAATGCATCTACCGTAATTTCCACCTAGGCGAAACCCCCAATGTCACGGGGAGGAACGTGTCCGCAGGCCCTGAGATCTTTTCTCTCGCTTCGCTTCCTCTTATTTCTCCTAAAGATATGGAAGCACTGTTTGTCAAAATAAAATCAGGGTCTCCAGATGACCCTCTGAGACCTGACGTTTTTCGAAAATTTCAACAGTGCCTCCTGCCTGAGTGCTTGGAGCTGGTCAATCTATCCCTTGCCTCGGCGGCGGTTCCAAAGTCCTGGAAGCATGCCAAAGTGGTCCCCTTACTGAAGAAGCCAACACTGGACGTATCCAAGTCGGAAAATTTTCACCCAATCGCGTTACTTCCGTTCCTATCCAAAATCATGGAAGCTCATGTGAACTCGATTCTAACTCATTACCTGGAAGCTAATTCAATATTAGATATATCCCAGAATGGGTTCCGACCCCGATATAGTACCGAGTCTGCTCTGCTGACGGTCATAGAACAGCTGCAGACCGCCACGGATGCCTGCAGAACCTCAGCAATGGTTCTGCTGGATCTGAGTGCAGCCTTTGACATGGTCTCCCACGAAATCCTGCTTCTTCGCCTGGAGGAGATCGGGGTCAACAACAAAGCCTTATCTTGGTTCTCGTCTTTCCTGGCTGATCGGACTTTCCAAGTGATCGCTCCCCCTTTTTCTTCCCGTGTTCACCCACTTCGGTGTGGTGTTCCGCAGGGGTCAGCATTGAGCCCCAGGTTATTTAATGTTTACGTGAGCCCATTAGCGCGGATGGCCAAAGCACGGGGCATCTCCTTGGTGTCATATGCAGATGACACCCAACTGGTGATTACCTTCTCAAACAATCCTAGCCAGGATAGGGCGAAATTCAAAGAAGATTTAATGGCCATCTCGGAGTGGATGACGGCCAATTTTCTGCAGTTGAACTCAGCCAAATCTGAGATTCTTCTGGTAGGCAAAGATTCCCATCTTTGGGACAACGAATGGTGGCCTCCTGCTCTCGGAGCCCCCCTGCCCCTAAACCGGTGGTGAAGAATTTGGGAATTATGTTGGACAAAGATCTTAATTTTGAGGCGCAGGCCAAATCAGTGGCTGGGAAATGCTTCGGGCTATTACGTGGCCTTAAGCCAATACTTGGTCTGTTTGACCCTCAAACGCGTCAGCTGATCATTCAAGCCTCCATCCTGGCCAGACTGGACTATTGTAACGTGCTTCTTCTGGGTTCCAATAAGTCTGTGGTGAATCGATTGCAGCGGGTCCAGAACGCTGCAGCCCGCGCCATCTTTGCCCTCCCCAAATATTGTCATGTTTCCAACTTCCTCCATCGTCTGCACTGGCTGCCCCTTGAACAAAGAGTTCGCTTTAAAGCACTTTGTATCACGCATAAGATTCTGACAGGCATCGGCCCAGGAATCCTGAGCGATCTATGCACCCATTACGTACCTTCACGAGCGATGCGCTCGGCGGATCTGCTCCTTGCAAGAATTCCACGAATACGAAGGACCAGATTGGGTGGTCGATCTTTTAAGCGGCGTGCTCCCGCTTTATGGAACTCCCTCCCTCTTCACATCCGTAGCAATCCTGATCACCTGGCCTTCAGAAGGCTGGTAAAGATCTGGCTTTTCTCCCACTGCTAATCCTCTGCTTGCTTCCTCACTCGGTGTTCTGCTGCAGCGCTGGGACGCCTCGTTGCCGGGGCAGCCATGCGCTATACAAGTATTCTAATCTAATCTAATCTAGAGGAGAGATTACTAGATGATCGCATGAGCTGAGGGGCAATCTCCCTCACTTATAAAAAGTTTATCTAAAACTTCCCTGACACGGTCCTCCCCTGGCGCCACCGCTGGGACGCTGATCTAGATGGCCTGGCTGGTGAAGACTGGCCGGAGGCCTTAGCCTCCCCCAAAGAAGTGACGATCAGAGCATGGTTTGATTAGTGCAGCTTAAAATACTCCACAGGTCCTATTTGTCTTGTAATGCCATGGTCAGGATGGGTGAAGAAACTGAGTCAACTTGTCAAAGGAAGTGTGGATGGGAGTGCCCAGTAATCCAGGACTTCTGGGGTTCTGTCGTGACTTGTATCAATAGCGTATGTGGAGGTGATTTTACACCTTTGGCCAAGTGGTGTCTTCTTAACGTTTGGCATGCCACAGACTTGAATCGTATGAAGCAGACCTGGGTGACCCTGGGTATGGTGATTGCTAAACGAAACATAGCTCATCTATGGAGGGGCAGAACCAGCACCCCATCTCAGAGACTGGAAAAGAGACATGGACTAGTGCATGGTGGCAGAAAAAGTGGTTATGAAAGCAGGGGCTACAGGGGGAGTCTGTGTGCCACCCCCATTGTACTGTCCTCAAGGGCTTAAAATATTGACTATGCTGCATTTGAACTACACCAGACTAGGAATGGGTTATAACATAGTCTGGGAGACTGTTTGCTACTGGATTGCACTGAATATGCGTAATTCTTGTGGTGTTCTTGTCTGCTTTTGTTTTACCATGTGAATAATAAAAAGATGTTTACAAAAAATTCCCCTTCATGTACCCCTGTACAGACACTGCGTTTTGGAGCTGCACATGTAATGAACAAGTGCTGCTTGAATAATGCTAAATCAAAATAAAAAGATAGAGGTGGGTGAGCCAATGGTAGCTCAAGCCAGGCTGAAATCTTGAGCCATAACGAACCGAGCTTTCCAGTGGTTTCTGCCTACCCCACTCCCTCTACCCAGGATGTGGCCTCATGGCCATAGATGCCGACTTTGGAACTTGGGTACCAGGTTCTAGACTGGGCATCGGCTAAACATCCTATAATTATGGGCAAATCACTTAGTCTTCCAGTGCCTATGATAAATGAATATGGCCTTGTGTAATGTAGCTAATGCTCATGTAAAGCTTCCGTTATTTAAAAACTGCAGAAAATGCCCAAAGAGTTCAGTGGTTTAGTGGCAGAGAGTGCAGTGTCGTAGAGTGAAGTGGCGTTGAGTGGAGCGAAGTGGGGTGGAGTGGATTAGGGTGGAGTGGATTGGAGTGGGTCGGAGTGGATTGAGGTAGTGGGTTGGAGTGGATTGAGGTAGTGGGGTGGATTGGACTGGAGTAGATTGGGGTGTATTGGATTGGGGTAGAGGGGTTGGATTGCACGGAGTTGGGTGGATTGGAGTGGGTGGACTGGATGGGGTAGATTGTATTGGAGAGGGGTGGATTGAAATGGGGTGAGGTGGATTGGCTTGTGGTGGATTGGAGTGGGGTGGTTTAAATTAGTTTGGGGTTGGTGGATTGGATTAGAATAGAATGAGGTGGTGTGGATTGGGGTGAATTAGATTGGAGTGAAGGGGGTGGATTGGACCGGACTAGAGGGGGTGTATGGGATGTCACTGGGCTGGCTTGGAGTGGAGACAATTGGAGTGGGGTAATTTGGATTGGGGTAGAGTGGGGTGGATTGGACTGCAGTGGAGTGGGGTGGACAGGATGGGGTGGATTAGATTGAAGTGGGGTGGATTGGATTGAGGTGAGGTGAGGTGGACTGGAGTGGGGTGGATTGGAGTGAGGTGAAGTGGGGTGGGGTGGAATGGAGTGAGGTGAATTGGAGTGGGGTGGATTGGACTGCATTGGGTCGGGTGTATTTGAGTAGATTGGATTTAGTGGGGTGGATTGGATTGGGTGGACTGGATTGAGGTGGATTGGACTGGGGTGGAGTGAACTGGATTGGGGTGGATTGGATTTGGGTGCTGTGGATTGGAGTTCGGTGAGGTGCATTGGAGTGGGGTAGATTGGATTTGGCTCGATTGGGGTGGATTAGATTGGTGTGGGGTGGACTGGATTGGAGTAGGGTGGATTGGATTGGGGTGAGGTGGGGTGAGGTGAGGTCGACTGGACTGGGGCGGATTGGAGTGGGACAGATTGTTTTGGATTGGACTAGGGCAGATTGTAGTGGGGCAGATTGTTTTGGACTGGAGTGGGGCAGATTGTTTTGGAATGAGTTGGGCAGAATGTTTTGGATTGGTGTGGTGCAGATTATTTTGGATTGGAGTGGGATGGATTGCGGTGAATTGGATTGGAGTGGATATGGATTGGGGAGCGGTGAGGTGGATTAGACTGGAGTGGGGTAGACTGGATTGGGGTGAATTGGATTGGTGTGGGGTAGATTAGATTGGAGTGGGGTGGATTGTTGTGGTTTGGAGTGGGGTGAATTGGGATGGAGTAGGTGGACTGGGATGAGGAGGATTGGATTGAAGTGGGGTGAATTGGAGTAGGGCAGATTGTAGTGAGCCGGAATGGAGTGGGGCAGATTGTTTTGGATTGGAGTGGGGCATATTGGAGTGGGGCAGATTGATTTGGATTGGAGTGGGGAAGATTGGAGTGGGGTGGATTGGAGTAGGGACAATTGTTTTGGATTGGAGTGGGGCAGATTGTTTTGGATTGGAGTGGGGCAGATTGAAGTGGGGCGGATTTAACTGGGGCAGACTGTCTTGAATTGTAGTCGAGCTTGTTGGAGTGGGGCAGATTGGAGTGGGGCAGACTGGAGTGGGGCAGACTGAAGTGGCACAAATTGGAGTGGGCAGATTGTTTTGGGTTGGAGTGGGACAGATTGGAGTGAGATGGATTGGAGTGGGGCAGATTGGAGTGGGATGGATTGGAGTGAAGCAGATTGTTTTGGATTGGAGTGGGGGAGATTTGAGTGGGGCAGATTGGAGTGGGGTAGATTGTTTTGGATTGGAGTGCGGTGGATGGGAGTGGGTGGATTGGAGTGGGGAGGATTGAAGTGGGCAGATTGGAGTGGGCAGATTGTTTTGGATTGGAGTGGGGCAGATTGTTTTGGATTGGAGTGGGGCAGATTGTTTTGGATTGGAGTGGGGCAGATTGCTTTGGATTGAGTGGGGCAGGTTGTTTTGGATTGGAGGAGAAACTATATGTAGACACTGTTCGCTATCCCTCCCACAGACCATTGTTCCCAAGCCACCCATTAATGTGCAAGTTATCCGCAGAATGGTTTTGATCAACTGTAAATAACTTCCAAAACATAAATAAGAACTTTTTTCCCTTTTCGTAGAGGAAAAACAGGATGCTGTATTTTTGACAGAAACGTGGCTACATGCAGAATCAGGACCAGATCTTGTTCAAACCCTACCCCCTGGATATTGTATCCAGCATAGAGTTTGTGGGACTAAGAGAGGTGGAGGTATCGCAATCATCTTGAAAGATGTTTTTAGTTGCTTTACTGAACCCGCACAAGTACTAGACTCTGAAAGCTTGACTTTTACGATTTTGTTTTCCCCCACTAGCACTTTCACAGGAATTCTAGTATATAGACCACCTGGACCAAGTGGTAAATTTCTTCAGTCCCTTCCTGAAATTGCTGCAAATCTGGCTAGTGCCAAATTTTCCATATTAGGAGATTTTAACTTACACATGTAAGAACCTGTAAATTCCCAAGCTTCCAGCCTTCTTCAAGACCTTCTGGCAATTCAGCTATCGCAAATGGTGGTAGCACCCACCCATGACAAAAGACACTTGCTTGACCCTGTCTTCTCTAATGACGAAATGCTAAAAGTTCTAAACCCAGGCCATGTAACCTGGTCAGACCACTTTTTGATTCCAGTTACTTTGGAAACTTCCTTGTCTCCCCTCAACCCCAAATCAATCAGTGGGAAAGACCGACCTTGGTCCAAATTGCCTTTGGAGCAATGTAAACAAGCTCTCATAGACTCTAGAGCTATTTTAGATCCAGACCCAACCCTAGCCAATGGAAAGTTCTCCCGGTGGATTGAATCTATCCTCGATCAGGTTATCCCCCTATAAAACTTCACCAGGTGAACTAACGAAAAACATCTCACCCTGGTATACACCCAATCTCCGTAACTTGAAACAAACTTGTAAAAGGGCTGAAAGGATCTGGAGAAAAGATTACAGAAATATAGAGACTCTATTAGAGCCTACCAGGCTGAAATTAAAAGAGCACAAGCAGCTTATTTTGAAGAAAAAATTAATCATGCTGTCAACTCTCCACATTAGATTTTCCGCATTGCAAAAACTCTTCTTGAGCCATCTTCCACTGGCCCCTTTCTGGAACCGTCACCCTTACGGTGTAATGAGCTGGCTAGGTTTTTCCAGAAGAAAATCCAAGATATCTACGATATGTTTCACCATTCCCCCCCTACCTGTATTTCCACCCTTAATGATGACCAGGCACCCTATAATCAGAATAGGCTCCTGGAATTCCCCATATTGACTCCAGATAAGCTCACAGAGATCCTGAATCAAGTTAAGTCAGGATCTCTCAACGATCCGGCCCCCCCATGAATTCTAGCTAGAGCTGTGGATCCTATACTCCCATCTTTGCTTGAACTGGCAAACCTTTCTTTTACTACCAGATGTGTTCCATTGGCATGGAAACATGCTATGGTCAAAGCATTGCTAAAAAAAGCCTAACCTGGATCCTTTGATGCTAGGAAACTATCGTCCCACCTTCCTCCTTCCAGGTATTAATAAAATATTAGAAAAACATGCGAACCAGACTTTATCAGAATTCCTTGAATGCCATGAACTATTGCATTCCACCCAGACCGGATTTCGACCCTTCCAAGGTACAGAGACTGCTCTTTTGGCAGTGGACAAGAAATCCAAAAGACTACTTCATTAGGGAGGTTCAGCCACCATCATTCTGCTCGGCCTAAGCTCAGCATTCGACACAGTAAACTATAACATCCTTGTAAATAGACTTGTTAGTGCTGGAATATCTGGAAGAGCTCTCTCTTGGCTTCAGTCTTTCCTCGAAGATAGGACGTTTCAGGTCTTTGAAGAAGGCTCCACATCTGATATCTTCCCATTGAAATGCAGAGTTCCTCAGGGCTCATCCCTGAGCCCCACTCTGTTTAATGTGTATATGAGGCCACTTGCAGATATTGTCTTTCCCTATGGGATTTCAATAGTCACCTATGCAGACAATACACAACTGGTCTTCTCCCTGACTCAAAACTAAGACTCTCCCCCTTTTTCTCTAGGCCCTTTCCTTGAGAAGGTGGCTAATTGTATGGAATGGTCTTGTCTCAAACTGAACAGAGACAAGACTGAGCTTATGACCGTGGGCAATAATTTGAACCTAGGTCTGAGATTGGGCTGACCGAGTTGTCTTGGTCCTCCTTTGCCCCAAAAAACTGCCATTGAGAGCCTAGCCATGTGGCTGGATAAACCCTTCAAGTTTGACTATCAGTCAGTGAAGCTTGAAGCCACCTGCTATGGCATGCTGAGGATGCTTCGGAAAATTCTTCTTCTTCTCCCTTTCACTGCAAAGAGGCTGATAGTCCAGGCTCTCATTCTCTACCGCCTGGACTATGGTAACTCCCTGTATTTGGGAGCTCCAAAGGCCACAACAAGGAAACTCCAGGTGGAACAGAACTGTGCCACCGGTTGCTGTTCAACATACCAAGGCACCAATCCGCCCGACAAGCCTTGAACTCCCTTCATTGGCTACCTGTGGCCGAGAGGATCTAATTTAAATCCCTCTGCATTGCTTACAGAGCGCTTTCAAATAAAGGGCCTCTGATCTCCCATCCCCTGCTTTCCTCTTACCTTCCTCGAAGAACCTTGCGTTCTTCTAATGCATACCTGGCCAAAGTACCCCAAGTCAGAAGGGAAAGATTCGGAGAGCATTCTTTTTCATATAATGCGGCCAAGCTGTGGAACAGCCTTCCTCTTTCTCTACGTTCAGTAAATCAGCAACTTCCCTTTCTGAAAATGCTCAAGACATGGCTATTCCAGAATATCTCCCTTCAATAGAGGAACAAACTAAAAACCCTTCTGATGCTTCTGTGCCGCACTATCAGCGCTGGGATGCCTACGGGTAGCTATGCACTGTACAAGTGCTACATAGATAGACAGATAGCTAGAGTGGGGCAGATTGTTTTGGATTGGAGCGGGCAGATTGTTTTTCGATTAGAGTGGGGCAGACTGTTTTGGATTGGAATTGGGCACATTGGAGTGGTGCAGATTGTTTTGGATTGGAGTGGGGCAGATTGTTTTGGATTAGAGTGGGGCAGATTGTTTTATATTGGAGTGGGGCAGATTGTTTTGGATTGGAATGGGGCAGATTGTTTTGGATTGGAGTGGGGCAGATTGTGTTGGATGGAGTGGGGCATAATGTTTTGGATTGGGGCAGATTGTTTTGGATTGGATTGGATTAGGGTGACCTGGAGTTGGGAAGATTGGAGTGGGGTAGATTGGAGTGGGGCAGAATGGAAGGATTGGAGTGTGGTGGATTGGAGTGGATTGGGGTGAGTGGTTTGGATTGGACTGGGGAGGGGTGGGGTGGATTGGATTGGTCTGGGGTGGATTGAATTGAGTGGGGCGAATTGGTGTGGGATGAGGTGGGGTGGATTGACATGGATTGGAGTGGGGTGGATTAGGGAGTACTGCATGATAATGTGTGAAAGCATCATTTCAGAAATTACACATAAGAAAGAAACAATGTTGCTTTGCAATAAAATAATCCTCATCTACTGAGAAGAGCGCCCACAAGTAAAAACAAAAGAAAACATGAGTGCAAAGTGAGAAAAGAAGACTTGGCAAAATAAAAGAAAGTTAACTATAGAAAATAAATATTTGCAATTCTGTTTATCCTGCGGGGACACGTTTTTGCCAGTAACGTTCTGTTTGCAGGGCACTAAAAGTAAAAAAAAAAAAAATAGTACATCAATCATGTTGTGAGCAGTGGACGTGCACTTATACAGTCAGTGGTTGGTCCCTGCTCCACAGAGAGGAACGGAAATGATGTTAGGCCTGCTTTGATGAATTACGAGGCTGTAAAGAAGAGTGCCAATCAAGCCAACAAATGGTAAGCAATGGGCGGTCTCTAAGTCCTTTTTAGGTCTCGCCTGAGCCAGCGCATGCGCTGCTCTGGCGAGAGTTTTAGTAAGCGGGTTTTGGAAGTGCAAACAGTGGCTTTTGCTGGCGACTAGCCTGCGTTCACGCGAGCGTGCACGCGCGATCAGGCGCCATATGGCTTCCCTCGCCATCTGGACGCTCGCGTGAACGCAAGCTGGTCGCCAGCAAAAGCCACTGTTTGCACTTCCAAAACCCGCGATTACTTTCACTTTCACGGCCGCGCGGCCGTGTCAGTTTCACGGCCGCGCGGCCAATGCTTGTTGCTGGGTATTTCACCTTACACTTCAGGAGAGGAGTGAATGGATTGATTGGTATGTGACTAGCTTTGACTCGACATCAACAGATTCTATTGTCTCTCTTCCACACACATCCGAAGATTATATTCTTTCTGGCTTTGAGCTGGAGGCGCCACTGTGACATCCATTTTTAAATACTACTGGAAATAAAAATAGTGTTTGACTTCTGTTTAATATACCGCTTCATACCACACTTCGGCGGTCTCCAAGAGTTGTAAATATTAGGTCTTACTAATACCTAATGCAATTGTAAGCAGTTTACCGACTTCGTAAAGATGGAAGGCTGAGCAGCTTTTCCAGGATGATCGCCACAAATATTAACTCACTGAGCCACCCTGGTTCAAGTGGTATGTGTTCTGGGACACCCATTAACACACACTTGTCACTAGCAGAAATATTTTACTTGACACCTTTTATCTCCCCTATTATTCTCCGTTTGCCGAGGGCTCTGCGCACACGTATCCTGAAAACCCAGCAACGGTGATGGCGTTTTGGGGCTTTTTGAGTAAGGAATTGCCTCGAGGGACGACTCCACGTCTCGGTTGTCTTCTATCAGTAGTGTACATCTATTTTCATCTTTCTTTGAGTGCACCAAAGTTAGACGCCGGATGAGAGTGGGCGTGGCCATGCCATTAACGTGTGTGCAAGTTTGCCTAACTTTTGGCGACCTCCTCCTGAGTGATGTATTCTGATAACTTTCCTATTAAAGCCAGAAACGAGCAATCTCACTGCGGGCACGTGTTTATTTATTCGCCTGCGCAGCCCTCTGGTGCACGGCGGCAGTGCGCCTGCAGTGAGTGCCCCTCGTCCATTCTCCCACACATATTGAATGACGCTCATTACTGCAGCCTGCCGTTCCTTCCGGTTCCTTCCTCCCCGCGCCCATCTGCAGGACAGACAATTAGCGCCTCGTCACTCCAAGGCTCCTCTTGTGTTGCTATCTTTTGATCTCTGGCCATAGACTCTGCAACCCGATCCCTCTGCCCCTTCCTTGTTTGGCTTCTCACCTTCCCACTTCTCTTTTGTCGTTCGCGCTCTTCATCTGCTGCATGTTGCTGCAGTCTTCTCTCCGGGACCTTTACTGTAGCTTGTGCCGCCGCCATTCGCACCTCGGCCACGTCACAGATCGGGTGTTAAATCTGACACAGCACTTCAGAGGCCGCGCCTTTTGGTCGGTGCTGCCCAGTTCACCTCTGTTTTTCACCATTCGGTGCCGCTTGCACCTCGTTTCCCCAGCTGGGGGGGGTGAGCTCACTATGTGTGTCCTGAGACTCGTGAAATATTTCGCGCCGGTTTAAGTTTTTGAAAACACAGCCAGTGCAAGGAATGTGTACGTCACAGGTATTACTTTTAATGTAAACTTGTTTAGTTAGCCCGGAAAAAGTATTTTTAAGCGAACTTATGTACGGTTTTGGCAGACAAAAATAACACAATTAACTGTACATAGCGCTGTCTGCCATTTGTTTGGTATCTAGGCACTGATATGTACATTACTACCAAACTCAATCTTACTCATTTTTTCGACCCGGAAGGATGAAAGACGGAATTTGGAGCCTGTTATTATTATTTTGAGATTTGTATAGCGCTAGCTAGACCCGAAGGTATCCGAGCATTTTGGACATTATGTGATCACGTTTTTACTCTACAGTGGAATCTTTAGTTCACTTGGCTCTTTCACCAGCTTTCAAGCTGAGAAAGAAATCACCTAGCTCTACAAACGTGCCTCAAAGAAGGATGCTAGTGTCTCCAGGCACTTCTGAATGAATGGACTTTGTGTTCTGTAGCATTCTCAGATGGCCCCAGCTCACCCCAGAAACCATTCTAGATTCGCGAACATTACTTTAAACAAGCATTGGCATAGCCAATAGGTCTCGCCTTTGGGACCTTATAAGTATTTAGTTATGCAGTACAATATCCTTGGTGCAACAACATCAACTGTTGCATGGCTAAACACTTATAAGGTCCCAAAGGCGAGACCTATTGGCTATGCCAATGCTTGTTGTTAACAAGTGTCTCGCAAGTGAGACTCATGCACTAGTGCTTGCTATCGCAGGCTCGACCCTAACAAGGAAAGGCAAATTGATACCCATTTAGTGGCTAATTTTTACAAAGTAAAAGCAGTATACCTCCCAGTTAGCCCAGCTTAAGTTGTGTGATTATAGGCATATATTTGATAATTTGTGAGTTCAGAATATCAGTGGTACAAAGCCTACTGTGTTTTATTTAATAGACTATAATATTGCTCTATAATAATCTGGATTTACAGATAACTTCTTGATTCTTAGTTTACTAAAGCTCCGTGTATAAAATTATCACTTTTAATAAGTACTTCTCAGTGCAGTGCTATAATGTGACGCATTTATGTCAAAGCTTACACATGTTAATAAATTCCCTTTTTTGAATTTTGAGGATACTTTATCATATTTTACGTGATGTTTGCTGTATGATTTACATAGCAAACATTTTCAGCGCTCGGCTCGTGCTCTTTCTCTAAGAGCCGAGCCGAGCCAGACCCTGGCTCGGCTCTGGCCCGGCTGTCCCTGTTAACTTGTTGGCTCGCTCACCTGTATAGAAAGAAATGTATTCACACATGTAAAAGTTATATCTGAAGGAGCCCCATGGTCCGCCATGCAAAAATACAAAAGTACTGGAAACTTTTAGATTCAAGATGGCTTTCATGCTCTCAAAAAAAGCAATTACTTTGGGGCCGAAAAAATAAGGCCCCAATTCACAAAGGTAAACTTACACTTTTGTGTAAGTTTACTGCTTTTCGTTATTCAGAAATGTAAACTTAGACCAAAAGTCTAACTTTACTACTTTTCAGTATTCACAAAGGTAAACCTTGACCAAAAGTCTAACTTTACTACATTTCATTTATTCACAAAGATAAACTTACACCAAAAGTCAAAATCATACTGATCAGAGTACAAGTTTGAGCGGTGCAAGGTGGAGGCTACAATAAAAGTGAGGGGGCGCAGAATACCATGAAAGGGAGGCAAGTGTTGTATTATTTGAGTGTATTCTCTGATCTTTCAAAGTACACAGCATGCTCTCTGCATCGCTCAACCTAAGGCCCTCAATACCTCAATTGCCTGTAATTCCAACGGGGGCGGGAACGGGAGATGCCATTTGGATTAAAGAGGTCTGTGTTAAAATTCTGGGGCTGGGATTTTTTACCTGGAATTCCCGTGTGAAAACTCCATAGGAAAATGAGGCATCAGCCATCTGGGGAACTGACGCAGTGTTTGCAATTTCTCATTTCCGAGGGTACCCTAAAGATACACGACTGAAAGCTAGTAATACCTGCCTCATTCGCACCAGTGCTGCCCTGTCAGTAATTGGAGGAGGCATTCGCAATGAGGTTCTAAGTGGGCTGCAACGTCTAATAATAATAAATTGCATCTCTTAACAACACTCACCATCTAGATTGCATCTTATTCAGTCTGTCCAGATATATCTGTACTACTCTCTAAATCAATACGAT
Organism: Calotriton arnoldi; assembly: GCA_963921515.1. NCBI lineage: Eukaryota > Metazoa > Chordata > Amphibia > Caudata > Salamandridae > Calotriton > Calotriton arnoldi. The sequence goes on from CAWUFW010002008.1 coordinate 2,439,202, forward strand.
ATATATGACACAGCCCTGGCATCATCATTCAGAGAACAGGCCAGCAAAGCCATATCATTGTCTGCTACTATTAGCATTGGATCGAATTATAGAAAGGCCCAGCTTTTAGGAGTCCACCACACCACAGAGCAACTGTTGCCTGCGCTACCCAAATTCACAATAAAATACTCGTTACAGTATGCACCCGGGGTGTAATACCTAAAGAAACGAGTCAGTGCACACACTCATAAACACAAACAAATGCACAGCAGAGGGCCTGCATTCGGCCTAAGGATGCGATACCAGAACAGGTGGTCAGTTGCATTTATCGGATAAGGCCCAAATAATGCCCAATAGTAAGCGTCACCCTAGATAACCCACACCACACACCCGGCCACCTGGACCACCTCAGATTGTGACCTCTAGTACCAGTTGGTATGTAAGGCCCCTTCTATCAGGGTGGGATCATGCATCTAAACAAGCTTCTCTTTATTGCACCCACTGTACAGCATAAAGCATGCCATGTACCTAATGTAAGTTGAATTCCAGCACTCATCTATAAGAGATGTGGCTGCTATTCCCAGCAGTTATTGTTTAATTAAACTTAACTGTTCCTGATTGCCAAGCCTTGCTGTTCTCCTTTTTGATAGTCAGAACCTGCTTCAACAATACCATATGCTCTCACTAAACTATATATGAAATCCCTGTAGATCATGTACACTTCGTTCCCACACATACAGAACATATTAGACACAACCCATGTCACCAAATGGCGTAACGCAGTGATGCCCCACCCCTGCAAAATGTGATGAGGGGTCCTTGAGTCTCCCATATCTCACAGATATTCATTGGCATTGGGCTGAATGGGGCCCCCGTGAAACGTTGAGGGGGGTCGCTGAAAGGTTGAGGGCCCCTAGGAACTGTTGGGGTCCCCCTTGCACCCCTGACTTTAACTTCATGTACACATGGACCTAAGCCACATTTTTGACCAAGCCTGACCATATCATATCATATTTATCTGCAGCCTTTGATACGGTCTCTCATTCGATTCTTTTAGACCGTTTGGCTCAGATGGGTATCTCGGGGACCATCTTAAACTGGTTCCATTCATTTCTGGAGGAGCGGTCTCAGCAGGTCTTACTTCGCCCTTATGTCTCCTCTCCTAGCATCATGGGCTGTGGAGTACCACAGGGCTCGGTGCTTAGCCCGACCCTGTTTAATGTCTATCTCGCCCCTCTAGCCTTTATAATGAATCACTGTGGTGTACGACTAATATCATACGCGGATGACACACAACTGGTGTTCTCATTTACAGCTACAACGAGTGCTGCGTTTGACAATTTCAGGCTCTGCCCTACTAAGATCTCCTCTTGGATGACAGACAACTGTCTTAAACTGAACACGGAAAAAACCGAGGTGATGTTTTTCAACCAGCCTTCACCCCCCTCAGCTGACCTTTGGTGGCCGCCGCAACTGAATCCTCCTCCCACTCCTGTATCCTCGGTCAGAAACCTAGGCTTTAAATTCGATTCTGAACTGTCTGTTAAGGCCCAGATTGGCCAAGTTTCCAGAGCGTGCTTCTGGAAACTTAAATCTTTGCGTAGATTTCTCCACCTACTGCCTATGGACTGTCGGGCCACCATAGTCCATGCCTTGATTACATCTCAGCTGGACTATGCTAACAGCCTGTACCTGGGTCTTCCGGCCTATCTTATTCAAAGGCTGCAGACAGTCCAGAATGCAACAGCTAGGTTTATCAGAAAGGTACCTCTGCGGCACCACATCTCCTCACCTGCGCAGCCTACATTGGCTGCCGGTAAAGAGGAGAATTCAATTTAAGGCCTTATCTTTGGCCTTTAGAGCGACAAGAGACTGTGGGCCTGGTTACCTTAGGCAGAGACTCCAGATATACCACCAGAACAGAACTCTGCGCTCAAACTCTCAGTTGCTGCTCCGTGCTCCCCGTTTTCGGAGAGCTAGGATGGGAGGGCGTGCTTTTGCAGTTAGAACAGCCGCCCTCTGGAATGAGATGCCCATTCATCTGCGCAAGGCTGAGTCCGAATCCATTTTTAGGAGTTCCTTGAAAACTTGGCTGTTTGATCTGTCCTAGCCTTACCTCCTCCCCCCACTGCTTTAACCTCATAGCGCCGGGACACCGCCGTAGGTGGTAGCTGTGCGCTTTATAAATGCTATTGGATTGGATTGGATATCACAGCACACTGACATCCTCTCACCAGTTTACAAGTAAAAGTCTCTCAAGCAAGTTAGCTTACATGCACCACACCCACAAACATACAAAATTGCATGCAACATACAACATTGCATCATAGCTGTATAATCAGTAAATGCTGCCTTAAGGCTTCATCGAGCCAAGCAATAGACAACATTGCGTATCAGCAGAACAAAATACATGATAATGCCCTTTGACCCAAACATCCACACACCTAAAGAACCACAAAAATGGAACATTCCCTATTCTGCCCTTTACATGCAGCCTTTGAATGAAACAGCACCAAAGTAATCTGCAGCTGCAATAAACGGATTATTAGGCCACGTGCTCCTGAATTACTGCGATAAAAGGGCTCACGTGAGCGGTTTTGCTCTTCTATACACACTGAAGCGACCAGCAGGCCTTGCAATTACAAAGACCCAGTGATGTCAGCCAGGCGAAAGAAGACTTCAAAGCAGCTGCATCTGGAAAGCTTCGTTGTCTTTGAGCTGGCGAGGAGGGGCGGCCTGCAGAGCGCCCAGGGAACAAAGGCGCATTTGGAAGGGCTTACGCTCGCAAGTGGCTTTACAATAATGCATTCAGCCATGCAGAGGCAGTGTCTGTGTGTGCCTGTCTGTTTACATTTGCTCCCGCACATGACTTGCAATAGAGCTTCAGGCACCCGAGCCAGCCCCCTCCTTCCAATTATAGCTTTACTGCGAACATCTGGTGCCACGCGGAGCGCTCAGGTTCGTACCTGCCCAGCCAGCCCTTTTTACTTCACTCGAAAAGGGCAGCTTCTCTTCGCAGAACGCAGCATGGCAACAGAAAATCTCAAGGCACAATGCGTGGGGGTTGTACAAAGACAATGCGTAGAGGCCTTTACCGTCGAAACTAGGTGAAAAGGCACGCACAGCTGCGCGGCCGTTTTCTAAGAGAACCGCGAGCATGGATGGCACGCAGGAAAGGGCAGAGAAAAACAAGCGAAGGGTGGAAATGCTGAAATTGATCCTGGCTGGTACATGGCGGGCGCGTGCACGTGGCAATGCACAGGGTTATGCACACATGTTTTGCAACCACACCGACTGTCACACAGCATGGTGGCATGGATGCTTACTGTGGAGGGCAGCAGTTGGTAACTGTTGGTCGCAGCTCCAGGCCTCGGGAGGAGCCGACAGCGGTCCCACCGACCGATTCATGCTGCCGCCAACTTCCCATTCATAATGTGTAATTCTTTGTTATGGCTCCTTATTATTGGGTGCATTATCAGCCCTGTTTCTTTAAGGAACAGGGGTCTCAGTGCCGACGCACTGCAAATTAAGATGCTGAGAGGAACGTCTGCTGGCGCAGGCAGGTCACTGTCCCGTCATTGACTTTAGTGCGCCAAGAGGCACACAGCTCATTACTATACTGACCCATTCATAGCAAAGAGGGAGGGGGCACGTCACTGTTCACAGCCGCTCTGCACTGTGAAGGATTAGTGAATCCTCTGCTACACAAATGCTAATGCAGCTCGCAGCAGAACGGAAAGTTTTGCACAGCAAGCTGAGTCCCATGATCCCTCCTGCTGACATCACTCATCTGAACAATGCATGTGTTTAAATCTTTATTTATATTCTTCAGATATTTGAATATCTCTATCAAGGGGTGTCCAGGAAGCTCTCACCCTAGGAAAATTAAGAAAAGTGTGGTCATAATACATCTTACAATACAATTTTAGAAAACATTTGCTAAACAAAAATAAAAGGGTTATAATGAGCATTCATGAAATATGCCAGCACTTTCGTGATGTGCCAAGTAAGTGTTACCCTGTGTGAGTGTTGCAGATTGGGTCTCCCCGAGGTAATTTTGAGAAAATGACTAATCTATGTATTTTTCATTAACGTTTCCCTCAAAGCCAAAAGTGATACAGAAAGTTCAGAAAATGCAATTTTACATAGCCTATCATTTAGCTAACATATATCTACATTTCTATACAACGCCATATGGAATTTTTCCAACATTCCCCATTTAAGTAGATTCTCATTCATGTGCTATGACTGAGAATTTCCTCGGAAGGGTAGTGTGGAAAAATAAAAAGGCACAAATCTCAAAAACTCAGGCAGCATAGTAGAACCAGGTAGGTTTTACAGGCTCATACAACAGTGCTGTCACTTAGGTTACAGAAACGTTACCAATACAACCAGCAAACAAGTTACACTAATCTTACAGATTTGGGTTTCAGGAGGAACTAGTGATTGTCACTAGGGGTGGGCAGAACTCGCGGAGTTTCACTCTGCGGTATTCCGCGGAGTTACCTAAAAACTCCGCAAGATTCTGCGGAGTTCAGCAAGCGACGGAATTTTGGCACGTTGTGCTGCTTGTGCTGATTTTTAGCGGCAGGAGCTAGTTCCACTGTGTAAAATCAGTGTGAATGGCACCATGCGGTGCGCCAGATGGTGCTGCTTCTTTGCTGCCGCTCAAGTACATTTTCTACTCGAGCAGCAGCGTTCTCACTGCGAGCGGCAGCTTTCTCAAAGTGAATCGTAGCGACCTGCCGCGACCACCCGCATTGAGAGATCTCGCCGGGAGGCGTTCTAGTGCTCAAAAATTACACTAGGGAACACAAATTCTCGCTTGCCAATTTAACGTTGGTGGGCCGTGCATGAGGAAAAACTCCGACTCGCGGCGGTTGGTGGAGTTTTGCTGAAAAAACTGGGCAAACTCCACCATCGGAGAAGAATTTTTCGCCCACCCCAAATTGTCACACAAATACCTACTTTAAAAATGCATTGGAAATTGCAATCATTTTGTATCCAAACAATTGCTTGTTAGTTTTTGAAACTATGCATATGTTGCTACTTTGTCTTTAAAAAAAATAAGTCAGTTCACCCAAACACAAGATTATTATATTTTAATTAAACACGTTTGGTGCCCAGATGCCAGCTTTTGGTTTCTCATGTGTAACACTGCAATATTCAGATAGATTCTGCCTTACATGTTATGTTTCACCATCTCATGCCATGAAAAGCCCACAGTATGCCAATAATTACCAATAAACAAATTTCTCTGAGGCTGTCATAGAGTGGTACATAGCACATTGCGAAAACAACAATAAAATAAAAATGAATAAAATAATATGCTCCGACTGGCAGCATTCAAAGAGTGGGCATCATCATGCCATGGTTGTAAACAAGAGGCCAGTAATTATTATTGTATTGCCAGAGCCAGCATTTTACCAAGTACCAACAGTGGATAATGGCAATGGGTGTTCACCTATGCCAGCCATTACCAACCGCCAACCACTCTTTCTTCCTCTTATGAATACGATTGTTAATATTCTCTTGCCCCACTCACACATATTGGCATAATGTCTATCTATTGCCCCTGATACTATTGGTCATTTTTCTGAAAAACTGGATACTGTTCCCAGCTCACTGGCACTGACCACTCCAATCATCCATCTTGGTGCCTTCAGCTGGATGCTCAATATTCAATGGCAATAAACCCTATTCTCACAACTTGTCTCTGGTCACGCACTGATCAATACAACAACACATTACCAGGGGAATATTTGTTATACTTGTATCCAACATATGAGCCTATTCTAAAGCTACTATTACCCACTCCATCTGGACATGATATAGCACATATGCTAGCTAACATCTCCACACTGCTCCTCCTCCCAACTAACACCTCCATTTCCAGGGAGAAATATTCCCAATTCCCTCCCAGCATATCTGTGCCACATTCACAATGACCTTGCTCTGCTACATAACAATACATCATTCAATCACTTTAAGTAAACTTTGAAACAAGCATTTAACTCATACTATCCACTACGCACCTTTTTCCGCAAATGCACCACCTCCACAACCCTGGTTATTGCCTAACATTTGGAATGTCAAAACCAAAATGTGTGCACTTCTATTTGAGCAGCACACAAATAAAATCAACTTGAAACTCAAGGATTACAAGCAAGCCTTGAAAGCAATATCTTATGCCTTTCCAATGCTAAATGTTTTAAAAAACCTATCACCTCACTACAGCCCCTCCCACAATGACCTACACACACTATTAGTGTCTCGCTCTTACACCCCAAAACACCCCAACCCAACTCACCTATCTGACAAACGACAGGAGCTGGGGCAGCTGGAAGACCAGCAACAGTAACAAACTAAGTCCTATGATAGCAAAGTAACCACACTATTTCAAAAGATGAAAGCAAGGTGCAATCTGTTGATGAGAAAATAGACAACCTCAATATGCATATCGATCAACTGAAAGAATGGATTGACAAAACAAACAACCCTTGAGTACAGCAGAAATGAGAATCTCCAATGTGTAGGATTCAATCTGAGAGTCAACGGACACACTGGCTAAGCTGACGCGAGAGCTTAAAACAGTGAAATTGAAAAATGAGGACCTGGAGGCTCACTCGCATCGAAATAATATTTGCATCATGGGGTTGGCAAAAACTGAGCTTGTGACCAACATGAAGAAATTTGTGAAGAACCTGTTGGAGTCCCTGTTGCAGGGCAAGATGGCCGCCGGAACGGAGCCCTGAATGGGAGCTCCCGGGCTTCGGGATAAATTCTGTGGAATATCCCTCCCCGGCTGGCCCCCACCGATGCCACCGACACCGTACTGAACCCGGTGACCCCGCTCACCTCATCGGTAGCTTCGGTTGCTCACTGGAGCAACGACTGACCCCACCACTCGTCGGAGCCTCTTCCAACGGCTCTCTCTCCGGAGCTGCGACGGGGGCGGTAATCGAGCGGCCCGGACTAGCAAGGAGTCTCACTCGCCTGGGGCTCTGGTGGACAACGGGCCTTTTTGACTCGCCGATTCCAAATGTGGTGACAACTGTATTAGCCAAGATGGCGGCGGCGCCGAGCGGCTGGTAGAAGCCCCGATCAACAGGCCTCCCAGCGGCCGGAATACGTAAATTACCGGGACCGCCTTGCGAGATCGTGGTCCCAGTAGATGCCCAGACCATCACTGCTGACGCGAGCGACCCGAAATGCAGTATCAGTGGGGCGTGGAGTCGTCTGAGACGGAAGGCAGCAAGAAGGTAACTGCGGCCCCTTGCACGGCGTCTGAGATTCAGGAAAGCAGATCTTACTCCCCCTCCACTGTGGGAAGCCCGGTTGCTGGGGGCCCAGAAGTGCCTGGGGAGTTGGGAGCAGCCCCACACAGCTCTCTTAAACCCGGAAATGAGGAGTGGAGTAGCCCCTAATTCCAACCTCCAGTTGAATAAGTGTGGTACTATCTAGCTCCTGAGTTGTTCCTTCCCCACATAGGGGAGGGACCCTAGTGGAAGTAGCCCCCGAGCGGTTTTGAGGTCACCCGGGACACTGCCGGCCCCCGACTCATAGGAGGGGGTGTGCGTGAATTTGAGGGTCTGTGCTCTTGCCCCCTACCCCGCAGTCCATGTGGTGGGGGGAGCGGCATAGGCCGCCAGACCTATCTCAGACCAGAGCAGCAGCCTCGAGGAGTTTTTTCAACCAATCCCCACCTTACCCCCCCCCCCACCAGAGATGAACAGACAAGACACACCGGCCTAAACCCCCCACTCCAGGCAATTTGTGAACAACACCAGCGCTGCAACAAGAGAATGTAGAAAGGCGCTGAGAGGCCCATAATAAATGTCTTTGTTGAGCCTAAAGTCAGGACAGGGAGAGTTGCACTAAGATGTATACCCTGCGTTCAAGAGCAACCAGTGAGTTGATCGCAGTGGCAGAGTTGTTTTACCCATTATGAAATGCCCAAATTTCAAATGCCCAACTCTCACTACGGCTGCTAGGAATGGGGATGATCTGCAGACTTTGGAACTGTCCCTTCCACCTCTCCTCTCACCACTCTTGACCTGGGGCGAGCTGGAGGATGAGGCGGACAGCGCTACCCTGTAACTCCGTGACCGATGCCCTCGATGGAACTTTGACGATGCCCCCTGGGCGGAAACCATAACTGTCTGTACTTACCTCGGTGCCCGAGCAACCAGGCTGATGCCCGGTGGAGCTGTCCTATGCAGCTATAGAGGAGTTTGGCTCTGGTTCACCCCTCAGCCGTCACCTACCCAGCCGGACATCGGACATTGTTTTCCTCGTCCCCCGTTGTGTTTCCTACCTGCATTCCTTACCCCTGTTTTACTTTTCCCCCTTTACCTTTCACTCCCCATAAGACGTGTGTATGCGCTAATAATTCATATTATTGTGTAATCTCATGTTTTTCTCCTATGTCTATACTTGGCTTTGTAATGTATGTAACCTGTAACTTGCTGATCCTCATGTAAAGCGCTCTGATACCTCCGGGTCTAGCCAGCGCTATATAAAACTTTGCAAATAAAAATAAAATAAAAAAAGATGTCGGGCCTTCTCCCACATGTTTATAGTGGAGAGAGCGCATAGGTCATTGGAACTCAAGCGTCGCCGGGTCAAATCCAAGACCAATAATAGCACATCTGTTCAATTACAGGGACAGAAATGCCGTTCTGTGCCTGAACATGTATGGAAGCCGAGCACCAATAATCTCCGGAACCCCATATCCCATGAACCCCAAATTTCACCTTAGACTGTTCAGCTCTGCAACTCTCCTCATTGATCTAGCGGTAAGAGACCACCCTAGCCTTCAACGGTGCAAACTTAGCAGAGTAACATTATTTTTAGAAACTGGGACCACTCAAGAACTGAGATCTAGATAAAAAAGGTTTAATACAGAATTGTTAATACAACATTACAGAGCAAGGCATAATTTAGTCATGAAGACTCAGAATACAGAACTACAGCATCATAAAACAAAATAGAACCAGAGTCAATTAATAAAGTTCTCTAGATTCTAAGTGCCAAACTCATGAAGAGTACTGACAGCATTCTAAGTGAGGAAGAAAATCTCAGAATAATTGGACAGAGTTTCAGGTGAAAAGCTGAAAGTCGCCTCAGATCCCTCAGAACCAGAGGTTTTCATACACAATTTATGCATATCAATTAATAAAACTGCAAATTCAGCATGGTATGATCATGATTAGGTCGCATTGGCAAATCACAAACAATTTCGTAAATTCAAAATGTTCTTAACACTAACCCATTTCTTAAGGTAAGAAACATTTTCTGCTTGCTTCCTCAGCAAGTGCACTACGGACATGTACAACCCAAAATGAAAAATATTTATTAACTATAGCTCATAGAATCATGTTCTTCTGCGTGCCTACATCGAAACTTCCAGCGGAAATCCTTCAAAATGATACATCAGGTACACGAGGGAAAGTTTCATTTACAATACATGATTTCTAGTACTACAATCCATTTGTGCCATTGCTCTCTGTGCAACACAGAAAGAATGGGGAGGAACACTTGCAACGAGTAGCTGATTGGAGGGGAAATGAACAAGAGCAAGATGAGCAAAACACCAGAAACTGCATCCATTTTAATTAAAGGGGTCGTGCATTAAAATGTAACATAACTATACTGCATCATTCATCATGCTTCTAAATGAGATAATCAAATCGTTTCAAGTGCAAAATCATTAATTCATCGGTTACGGTTGCACGCATCATTAAAATTACCGATTCGCACAAATGATTTGTCACCCAAAATTGCACATCAGAAAAATCTGTAACAGAGGATGAACCCAGATCTTCAGTTAACAACTCATCCATAGCATTTTATCCCAACTTAACCCTGTTGCTGCAGGCAGCCAGACGTTCATTTTTAGAAATTTTGAAACTGTTGCAGATAAAGTACATCAAGTATTCTATGATGTATCCAGCTAAACTGAGAAATGGACACAATGGAAAGGTGTATCAACATGCACCTGAGAGACAGGGGAGGAAGGAGTTCCAGGAGCAGTAGCGTAGGCTCCAGCCATATGGAACGTACAAATGCTTTAACTGATTTACGTGAAAATGACTGAAAGTATACCATATCTGATCACTTGAGATCCCTATGCATTCAGATAAGCCAAATGTGTAATATTTGTCACTTTTTACCAGTGCTCTTCATTTAGGTATTTCTGAGAAGTGATGGATCTCCTGGTACTAATATTTCTAAATGACTAATGTTTACCTGAGCCTGTTAGACTGCATATATCAGATGCATTGTTAAAAGGATGACTCCATTCGACTTACCGTACTGGGACATCTAGAGCCCCACATAGGAACTGCACACTCCTTGTTCTCATAATGTTTACCATGGCCTGTTAGACTGCATATATCAGATGCATTGTTAAATGATTTACTCAATACTATACTTGCTTGTCAGAGGGAGGATGGCAGCACCGCCTTCATTACAGTGTTGGTCAACACTCAGTTGCCCTTGGCTGGATGCATACTCCGAACAGCCCCCATGTGTAGAGCACAACTGCAGTGACGATGTGGGTCGCTGCAATGATTTATCTTTTTTCTTTAGCTATGGGAGGGTTGTTCGCTGATGATTGTTGGCAAGCTGCACACTGATGGTATAGTTCAGTCCACTGAACTATGTTACAAACAACCCTCCATACGCATGAGGACACAAGTACAGGCGCTGATGAGAACTCATAGATTAGTGCAAAATCCCACCTTCTAGGTGTCTTGGATAATCCCACCCTAGACATCAAGCATGGGGTTGGCATGGGTGGAGAGTGGGTCCTGGGTTGTAGTGGGTTTTCTGAACTGCTTGAGATCACATTTAAATGACACTGGTAAGACAGGCTGTAAGAGGAACCATACATCACTTTCACACTTTTACTGTATCCATCTAGGCAAACAGGTCTATGGAACACGATTTTTTGAACTTCACAATGATACTAATTAGCTGGAATATACACAGGTTCAGCAGTCTTCATAAGGACTGCTAAGTACTTGCTTATCTTGATCGTCATAAAATTGACATGGTTTATCTCAAGAGTTGCACATATCACCAATTACACAGTCTGCATTTTCTTCCACATTGGGTGGCACAGGTGTTTTTGTACTCAACATAGTCCTGGTAGGCAGTAAAAGTTATATGGAAAACTATAAACTTTACTTTGCAAGAATGAGTGGCAGATTTGCGGGGGTGGAAGTAATAGTCGTGGGGTGCTTGATGCCAATCTTATCAGTGAATATATATTGCCCTAATGTTGAAGTGACAGAATTCTTCGACTATATCATGCTCAAATATCACAGGTGTGCAGATATACCAATGTTATGGGATGGGGACTTTTATCTAGTGCTCTCTCTGCAGCAAGATAGAACCTCTGAAGTCTGCTGGTCGCCTTTGAAATCGAGTAGTGTGACTGTCCATATTACGCAACTGTATGACTTAGAGAACATGAAGAGAAAAAGGATCTAGAGAGGTGACTCTGCCGAAATCATCTCTTTCATCTATGTGGAGTTGGTTGACAATGGGAAAATTCCAGAATTAATAGGCAGGCTGGAAGACTGAGCTTATACCCCCTGGAAGTATTGCTGAGCTCATGTCAAGGATGTCCCATTTAATTAAAGGACACAAATTAATTCGCATTAAATGTATTCATTATTTATACTTTGTCCCAGAGCGGATTTACGTTTTCCAATGTGAGTGTTGTGGGATATAAAAAATGTGTTTTTTTTCGTCATGTCGCTTGGTCATGCCTCCCCCCCCCCATTCTAGAATTTTGGAATCAGATATTCGCCTCTTTGACTTAAATGGTGTAAGCCAATGTTGATCCAACCCCTTCAGGGAGCTACAGAGGCTATAGCCACAAATGTGAGCAGATTTGTATCCATGGCCCTTTTTAGGTCGAGCATTTGAGACCTCTAGTATATACTTTAGTATATACTTGTTATATACTTATATGTGTATGTACTTTGTGGGCTCTGGAGATCAGCCCTAGGACGTGTCTGCTTCCGCTTAGGTGCTTTTTTTCTGTTCAACTGCCTCTATTTAACTGTCTTGATAGAAAACGACCAGCAGAGGTCAGTAAAATACCAAAATCACTTTGGCATTTTCTAGATTCCAGTCCATAGAAATTGTCTTCCACGAGCACCCGTAGATAATAATATTTTTTTCAAATCTTGTATTTTCAGTGATATGACCATAGGCCCTGATTTTATATTAAAAACAAAGCTTTGGACTATACCATTTCCCCTCTGAAAGGCAATATTTCTCTCCATGTGTTCCCATACCTAGCGTGTCATGCAGTTTGGTGCTTACTTTCCCTCCATGTTAAAGAACAGTAGATGTTTCAGCACCCAGGCTAATGTGCTGCATAGCTAAATACATATAAGGTCCCAAAGGCGAGACCGATTGCATTGCAAATGCTTGTTCTTGCCTGAGGCTAGCGGCTTGGTGGCGATGTACTGGATGAGTACTAAACCGCCTAGGCATGCGACGTTGTTCGAAATTTAGTGTATTGTAATGAATTGATGGTCAATTATACCGTTTATGGTCAATTACACCGTTGTTATGCAGCCCAAGGCTTGCCCAAGAGACTTTTGGGAGCCGCTCAGGTCTTTTCTGTTACAATTGGGACCAGACTCCGTCTTGTAAATTTGTAATGTGATGCATATTGAACTGAGATTTGAGGGAATGTAAATCCAGATTTAGGAATATGGGTAAGACCCTGATATTATTGAGTCTATTAATGTGGTGCCCACATATTAATAAGTTGCGATACATTGCTCTATTGAATATTTGCTGTATAGCCTAAATCATGATTCTTGGAGTCACAATTGTATATTTCCATATATAAATTCTAAATAAAATTTAAAACCGCAGAGAAAAAACAGAAATACTCGCCAGCAGTTCTTTGAGACACAAGAAAGAAGGAAAGCAAGAACTATAAATGAGAATAAAAGAGAGGGGGAGGGAAGAAAAAAAGAAGAAAAGAAAGAGAAACAAACAAACAAACAAAAAAACAAAGAAAGAAAGAAAGGTCAACAAGAAAAAATAAAATTAAAAAAGTATAAATACAAAACGAACTGTATTTAAAACGTTATTACTGCATTTTAGTAATTTCCTACGGCTCATACTTAATGTACATCGATTTCCCACACCATACATCCTGTATGGTTGTTTATTTTTTCAGAAGATATGCGTTAAAGCTATCTTTATAATTTTGTAAAACCTTTCATAATTTAGGTGATTTTGATGTATTGATTTTCTTCAAGTGGTGATGAATTACATTGTTTGCCCAGTCGATAAACATTGTCAGCGCTATAACATCAGAAGCAAATTATATTTGGCTAACCTTCTATTATTTCTTTCCCTAATCTGAAAACCTAGCCTGTCTCTCACAAACCTCTCACCTCGGTGCACCCATGCTTTATTAATTCTGGATGAAATAGATGGGCGCAAAATGAGTTGTTACGAGATTAGCACTCAGTGTATATGGCAAGCGTTTGAAGTTCTTTCTCTTACCTCCCCCACCGCCCGGCCTCCATTGCCCTGTGCTTTGCAATCAATAAAATGCATTTAACATTATCTTTGAACGTCTGAAATATTGGATCAAAGCGCTTGTCTGTCTGCGGCCACGTTTGAAAGAAGGCTGGGGGTGAAAGACAACAATTGAACTCTCTTTATCCTGGGATTTTTCCTGCTCCTGTATATGGTGGTCGCCTTGTGTGACAAGGGGAGCTTGAATTTCACTCAAAGGAGGGTTGGGGAGTCGAGGGGGGCTGGGCGGTCGCTTGATGGCTTTGATCCCTAAACTTTAAAGAGAGGGCGAGAGAGAAAGCTCCCCAGAAAGAGCGAAATTGGGGTCAAGTGCCTCAACTGAAAAAAACATCTGTCTGAGGGGACTTCAAACCCTGAAGGATTCAAAGCGATGTGACTTTAATTCAAGTTTACATTTGAGCAGTACACAATGGTGGAATCCTTGCAGATTAGCAGAGCTTAATTTGTAAAAGAAGAAGTGCCAGGGACCCAGTCAGGAGGACACTGCAGCTTGCACCATCCATTGGCCCTGCCTGCTCGGCGAGTGACAGTCCCAACACAACTACTAAGCGTCACAATCTTGCAAGTGTGACAATTCATATTATTCCAGGCCCCCAAAGCTATAAGAATGGCTTCGGTGGCAGGTATCAGTCTTTGTTTATGTATATTGAATGAATAAACAGCTGTTGTTGTGCTCATACCTAAATTAGGAAGACAGCGCCACCATGTGGCAGATTGTCATAAGCGCAGATGCTGACAACTAAGTGCCGGTGTCAGCACCGGAAACCACTGGTTCAAATTAAGCTCTGCAGATTAGTCTTCTCCTTCTGTTTTTCTGAAGGCACAGGGCTGCAAGTACTGGAAACAAAGTGTTTACAGAACTTGACAGATTAGGGCAAGTATAGATAGCTGCCTAGTTAGTCCCAGCGTAGGGTGAGCAGGATCTGAAAAGTCTGCACCAATGGATAATTCACAAAAAACATCCTTTCTATCACTGTGTTTTGCTACGGTGAAAATGGTCACAAGTATGTGGGTCTAAAGATCTATGTTTTCATCAAGTATTTCACTCTCACAATGAGCTGTAAGTAAAAATACCATAATGCTGCAGATTTGCCAGGTAAACACTGTGTGAGCCTGGAATATCTTTGCTCAGCATACTGGTTTTAGGAACAGAATGTGCGCAAGCCGACACCGATCTGTGCAGACAGTGGCCATGCTTCAGGCAGTGTCTGTCAAAAATGAACATGCAGAACAGGTAACAAGCATCAAACACAAAATGTGATGAGAGGAATGCTTGGAATTTGTCTAACCACTGGGAATCATTCGAGGCAGCATTCCAACCCATCACTCTTTTGCCCACTATGCCATCTCTGTTTGGACCCAGCCATATGCAAAACAGTTTTGACCCTGCTCCAACAGGAATAGTCCATCCCGAACTGCTAGTTCAGCTCCTCCCTGAACCTGAACACAAGCAACTCAATACCAGTATAACAAACAGCAAAAGATGGACAGGCACTGAACAGTGGGAACAACACTTACTGTGCCCAAGCTCAGAATTTTAAAATGTGTGTTATATCTTGGGTGTTCTGTAATTGTAGTGTTGGTCTTTGTTGAAGAAGGAAGAGGTGTTGTGTCTGAGGTATTGTGTGACTGGGGTGTTAGTCTTTGTTGAAGAAGGGAGAGGTGTTGTGTCTGAAATATTGTGTGACTGGGGTGTTAGTCTTTGTTGAAGAAGGGAGAGGTGTTGTGGCTTGGGTGTTGTGTGATTGCAGTGTTGGTCTTTGTTGAAGAACGGAGAGGTGTTACGACTTGGGTGTTGTGTGAGTGCAGTGTTGGTCTTTGTTGAAAAAGGAAGATATGTTGTTTCTTGGGTGCTGTGTGATTGCAGTGTAGTATTTGTTGAAGATGGGAGATGTCTTGGGTATTGTGTGACTGCAATATTAATTTTTGTTGAGCAAGGGATAGGTGTTGTGTCTGAGGTATTTTGTGAGTGCAATGTTGGGTTGAATAAGGGAGACGGGCTATATCTTGGGCATTGTGTGACTGCAGTGGTTGTCTTTGTTGAAGAAGGGAGAGGTGTTGTGACTTGGGTATTGTGTGATTGCAGTGCAGGCCTTTGTTAAAGAAGGGAGACAAGATGCATATTTTATGATTGTAGTGCTAGTCTTTGTTGAAGGAATATATGTTGTGTGTGAGGTATTGTGCGATTGCAGTGTTGGTCCATCTTGAACAAGGGAGAATTGCTGTGTTATGGGTATTGTGTGACTGCACCATGAGCTGTGTAAGGATGCTTCTGTCATGCTGTGTTGTCCATGGAGTGACTGGCTTACATTGTTCTATATTTGAGAGGATTGAATTGTATACAAGTGGAGTGTCTGTGTGAGGACTGGCCTGAAGCGATCAGGAGATTGTGTTGGGGTGTTACGTTAGAGCAATGAGGTGCTGAGTTTATGCTTGTTTACGTATGTAAAAAAAATGAATAGTAAAGTATCCTAAATACGTGAGCAACAGGTGGACAATCGCCGATGGTTTGTGGTAACAAGTTTATACTTGGTATAAGAAATAAGAAAGAGAGACGATATGTGATCTAGTATTTTCTTGGACCTGGTTTTTCTACGAAAGTTGAACTAATACTGTTTACTGTATCGTCTGTAGTGTCCGTTGTAAATGTTCCAATTTATTATCTGGGTTTATATCTCCTAGGTGATTGGAGAATATTTATTTATTTTGTTAAAAACGTAGAAGGAAGTGACTCTCAGCTGTTGTGACCTTATAGGTGGCCCCAGAAATTATAGTAACTCTGGTCACCAGGGTTTTATCTTTACTAATAGCATGTTGCATGTTTATATTTATAGACCACTTACATTTTGCCAAGTTCTACGTTTGTGAGGTTTTTTTTAGTTTAAAAGCTTTATGTAACCAAGAAAACACAAATCAGAGATTTACAACCAGAATAGAATATCTTAAAACAACATATAAGAACAGTAAAGCCAAGTGGTACAGATTTAGATGATATTGGTAAAGCTATATTAAACAAGTAAAATACTAAAGTTTATTTTTACTTCTATAGATATAAATGTGTAATAGGATGTTAGAAATGGGGTTTCTGGCTGGCTAGGGTATGCATCTAAGCCAGGCAGAACCCATCACTCTAGTCACGATAAGGGATTTATACATAGGGTGACCAGAATTTTAAAGCCAAAAACCGGGACATTTCAAGGAAATAGAAGAAGGACTACAATTTTACTTCAAGAATGACAGCGCTCCTCAGCAGAGAATTACAGATTAAGCAGTTAGAACATACATAAAAGCAATTTTTTAAACCCAGTAGCTTGCCTGATAATTAAATAGTTTTCTTGAAACAACTGATAACTTTCCCTGCTTTGTAAACATTAAAACGATACCAAAGGGGATGATGGACGGAGCGTTAGAGCAAATCAAACACTCACCCCCAGTCAACTGATCTGGGTTTAATCCATCATCATTCTTTAGCTCACTCCACCACCCCAGTTCAGACATGGCCATATGCAAATCAGTCCGACCCTGTGCCTCATGGGAACAGTCCAGCCCGAACTGCCAAGCCATGTCTTCCCTGGACCGGAAACAAGCATCCTGGGACCGGTTTCGGGTTCAAAACCCTCATCAGCCAGGCTATCTTGATTCCAGTGGCAAAGTGAGCAAGGGACCCACGTCTGGGCATACCCTGCCAACTTAGAGGCGAACAAAGCGATACCAAAGGGGATGATGGACGGAGCGTTAGAGCAAATCAAACACTCACCCCCAGTCAACTGATCTGGGTTTAATCCATCATCATTCTTTAGCTCACTCCACCACCCCAGTTCAGACATGGCCATATGCAAATCAGTCTGACCCTGTGCCTCATGGGAACAGTCCAGCCCGAACTGCCAAGCCATGTCTTCCCTGGACCGGAAACAAGCATCCTGGGACCGGTTTCGGGTTCAAAACCCTCATCAGCCAGGCTATCTTGATTCCAGTGGCAAAGTGAGCAAGGGACCCACGTCTGGGCATACCCTGCCAACTTAGGGCGAACAAAGCGATACCAAAGGGGATGATGGACGGAGCGTTAGAGCAAATCAAACACTCACCCCCAGTCAACTGATCTGGGTTTAATCCATCATCATTCTTTAGCTCACTCCACCACCCCAGTTCAGACATGGCCATATGCAAATCAGTCTGACCATGTGCCTCATGGGAACAGTCCAGCCCGAACTGCCAAGCCATGTCTTCCCTGGACCGGAAACAAGCATCCTGGGACCGGTTTCGGGTTCAAAACCCTCATCAGCCAGGCTATCTTGATTCCAGTGGCAAAGTGAGCAAGGGACCCACGTCTGGGCATACCCTGCCAACTTAGGGCGAACAAAGCGATACCAAAGGGGATGATGGACGGAGCGTTAGAGCAAATCAAACACTCACCCCCAGTCAACTGATCTGGGTTTAATCCATCATCATTCTTTAGCTCACTCCACCACCCCAGTTCAGACATGGCCATATGCAAATCAGTCTGACCCTGTGCCTCATGGGAACAGTCCAGCCCGAACTGCAAAGCCATGTCTTCCCTGGACCGGAAACAAGCATCCTGGGACCGGTTTCGGGTTCAAAACCCTCATCAGCCAGGCTATCTTGATTCCAGTGGCAAAGTGAGCAAGGGACCCACGTCTGGGCATACCCTGCCAACTTAGGGCGAACAAAGCGATACCAAAGGGGATGATGGACGGAGCGTTAGAGCAAATCAAACACTCACCCCCAGTCAACTGATCTGGGTTTAATCCATCATCATTCTTTAGCTCACTCCACCACCCCAGTTCAGACATGGCCATATGCAAATCAGTCTGACCCTGTGCCTCATGGGAACAGTCCAGCCCGAACTGCCAAGCCATGTCTTCCATGGACCGGAAACAAGCATCCTGTGACCGGTTTCGGGTTCAAAACCCTCATCAGCCAGGCTATCTTGATTCCAGTGGCAAAGTGAGCAAGGGACCCACGTCTGGGCATACCCTGCCAACTTAGGGCGAACAAAGCGATACCAAAGGGGATGATGGACGGAGCGTTAGAGCAAATCAAACACTCACCCCCAGTCAACTGATCTGGGTTTAATCCATCATCATTCTTTAGCTCACTCCACCACCCCAGTT